>JAEKIX010000019.1:1200000-1510687 GCA_018886245.1 Fusarium brachygibbosum | reverse complement strand
GGGGGGATGTGCCCTGTACTCTATATATTTGCTCAATAAATAGCAACTTGACGAAACACAGACAGACACAAGTTTCTGCAGGTTGTCCCACCCAATGGTATTGGACTTGGCAATACATATCTAAGACTATATACGAGTGAAATCAATAGCTTATAAGAACAAGATATATCCAATACGCTGATAAACAATGTCTAATCGCCCAGTGGCAAGCCGAGACTCTCCCAACAGCCCATCGCAAAGCTATATCCTCCTCTTCCTCGACAGAATTGACCTACACAGCATAAGATCGCGGAGATGTACCTCCTGGGCACAGTTGCACATGGCTGCTTATGCGCTACTTGCGGCCGCCCTCGCCCGGAGGGTCGTACTTTTCCTTCCAGATCCTAATGCACAATATTTGAATCAGTGTTCTGGTCCATTTTACAGATTGTACGTTGCATGGGTTTAGATCTGAACGCCCTTGAGCATCGCGAAGTAGACGAGAATCTATCGAATCGACAGACCGCCACAAACAGTGGTTGTAGAAAGATATGTGCAGACGGAGGCAATGGGCCGTTGAAGCCGTGTGGACATTTGCAAACTTACCAAGAGTTCCCTAGTGTCTTGTTGCCGGCCTTCTCGGCCAGTCGATAATACCGGGCTGCCGCGAACTGTGCAAGATATCAGCCTCATGTGATAAGTCAGACTTTGTATGTGGGGGATGAGGGCTTCCATCGGTCCAAGAAAGCTCCGAAAGGTGTATTCGGACTGTTGAAGCAAGCTGTCGAGGCCTGAGTCTGTATGCACGATGTTGGGCAGCGAAGTTTCTTGGACGAATCAAGTAAGCCAGTCTCACCGAGAATTGCTCTTCCTCGGAGTAGGAGACTTCGGCACGACTCATGTACAGACATCTTCTTCGTCCGACTAGACAGGATATGGTGAACAGATGGCCGACGGTGCAACATACCTTGTCTTTCTTACACCCGAAGCCTTCAACGTAACACCAGGCAATCTCATTCATGGCATCTATCGCATGGCGTTAGGCTCAGTTTGCTCGTGTTTAGTACTGTACAACTTACCGGTGTCTCCTAGATTCGCTGCAGTCTCATAATACTGTATTGCGAGCCAATGGTCAGCTTCCGATGCCACTCTCGCGATCGATTAGAGTAAACCCCACCTGCTTGGCGGCGTAGGCGTCTTTGTTGATACCCCAACCATGTCTGAAGCAGTTTGCCAACTCAAAAATGGCCAGTACAAGCTCTCCCTTGGCAGCTCCGCCCTTCTTCATGCCGGCCTGGAGAGCCATTTGCTCAATTGTGGCGGAATTGGAGGCTGCAGCTGAGAGAAACTTGACAGCGCCCTCTGGATCTGGTGCGCAACCCCATCCGTGTCTGTACAAGATAAGCCTTGGTTAGTTTCAAGATGTTTATTCTGCGTTTGTAAAGTTCATTCAATATGTGGTAACGATGGGTCGATGCTTAGGGCGTCACTGCAGGGTTTTGAGTTTTGGGCGTTTCGCAAACGCTTCAAACCTTGCAGACGACAGATCCAAGCGCTCTACCCGAGACATTGAAACTTCTTCTCTCATCCACTGTTCTCACCTCAAAGCAAGACCATATAGGACTTGACTCAACGGGTTATTGGCGCCTTGGGGATCAGCCAGCCGCCCAAACATGCGCGTCGACAGCTCCAGATTGCCCCCCTCGTGCAGGCGAATAGCCTCTTGAATATCCTCATCGATCTTCTGCGACGAAACCGCACGCCCTTCGCTTCTACCGCTGTCCGAAGGGGTCCCTGGCCTGCTGGTGCTCCGGGCGCGGTTGGCCTGACCTGCTAACATAGTCGCGCGCTTCTCCCATTGCGACTCATCCTGGCCGTCGCTCGATGTGACGATATCTGGTAGGTTCTCAGGGACATTCTCGGACGACGGAGGAGCACGGCTTAGGTGTAATCGGTGCGATAGGCGACGGGCGCCGCTCTCCTTCTTGGTCTGGCTGGATTCGGACCCGGATCGTGAACGGCCGGAGCGGAAGACGTCGAGAGATCGTCGGGACTTTTCTTTTTCTTTGGGCTCTTGGACTGCGAGGTGCAGGTTGTCAACGGACTTCATAGACGGCGGGTAGATGCGCTCTTGGGTTGAGGTGTCGGAGCGAATGATTGTAAATTCGGGAGCTGCCAGACGATCGACTGTCTCTTGCTGAGCAGGTTGACCTGTCGAAAGGTCATCCTTCTTCTTAAGAATATCGCGTATACCCATCTTCGCAATTTGTCCTGTACTGTATGGAGATTGACAGGGTTGCAATCTGTATATTAGTTATTGTACTGTAGAATAGCTGACAGGAGATGAAGAGGTCCGTTCACGGGTAGGATCTACACAAGCGATTCGCGAAAGAACTGGTCCCCCAATTAAGGAGCAATGATCAGCAAGATTATATAGGTATAGTGTAAACAAGTCAAAAGCAAAGAAAGATGCTGCAAATGCCCAAAAACACAAGCTTGCTAACAAGGGATCATTGCTTTGTTCATTCCTTCAAAACACCGCAAACGGGCTGAGGCTGAGTCGAGGCTTTGCGCTCTCTTGTTGCAGGGTGTACACTCGAGTCAAATACGATATTACAGGTACTTTCAATATGATCTTTGGTCCTGTCTGGCCGTAAGCGCCACCAAGATCAGCAGCCCCTGTCTCATTTCGAACGATAGTGCTATAATCCAGTACCTTAACAGGTGGTCCTCATGCCTGGGCTTGATGATCTCGTTATCTATGATGTAAAATATCACAGCATTCCGGGTGAGTAGGACAGTACAGTATTGTCTTGTTCTCACTCGGAACTATCCTACAGCTGTTATAAGTATACTGAACCATGGTAACAAGATTCTCTCATTTGTTGCTAATATTAGCTTATGTATTATCCGAATAAGCCCAGCTCTGGTACGACATTGAAGCTGACAATGCCCCTCAACCCCTCATCTCACTTTGCCGCTTTGTCCACCTGGTCATGGCTATGGCATGGCATTCCCCGCGAAAGCCAGAGCCAGGATCCTATAGTTCACATTGATTGAGGAAGTCACCTCGTTCACGCGTGGTTCTCATGTTCAACACAAAACTCTTTCATTCATAACCTAATCTATCTCAAGGACTGCTTTGCGATATAGAGGCTTTCGTTCCTCTCTGTCTTTTCTTCTTCTTTTTTTCTTCATCGCCTTTTTTTTTTCTCTCCCTTGCTTCTTATTCCATTGCTTTGTTCTTCTCATGTTCATGGTATGGCTTAGCCAAAACCCTTTAGGACGCCGATAAGTTACGGGTATCTCGATTGCATTTACCAAAACCCATCCATGCTCCAGACGCCGGATAATGCAACATGCTGAAAGCCAAATTTGCTTGTCTGCTTGTGACAGACGCAACGACTTGACTTGGATTAGATCGATAGGAAATCCTTCTGTTCTTCAAAGTCGGAAAGATCCGAATCTGCGTCAATGAACTCGGCAACTTCATCTGAATCAACATCATCAGAATCCGCAGCTTCGTCATCGCTTGAGATATCTCCAAGAGGCTCGCCGTCGGCGTTGGCCCTGTTTCGAAGGACGCTTGCCCTCTCACGATGCGGGAGTTTGCATCCCTTGATCTTACATCGGCCGGTATTGCTAAAGTCAGGACACTCAAAAACATGACGCTCAGTACAATCTGCCCCCTTCTCGCAGTAGCCATTGAAGCCGAAGCTTCGGCATACTGGAGCGGCTGGGGATGCTCTGGAGTGAGTATAAGGACAATCATCCTTGGCACAATGGCCTTTGGCGAAATGCAAGCAGTTGGGGGTGCGTTCGGGAGTCATGTCATGGGAAAGATCACAGAACTCGCCATTGACACATTTTCCGTCTTTCAGGAAATCTTTACAGAGAGCAACCTTGTTTGGATCGTGAATGTAGCGGCACCGAGGGCCTTTGGTGCATGAACCTGGTAAAAGTTATATGTTAGTTTTATCCTATGGCCACTGGGCCGGTTTGGATGATGGAGGTGTGGACCACTCCAGTCATGGAAAGAGGAAATACCAGTCGTTGAGAAGATTTTACAAAGTTGATCAATCTTCTTGACCGCGCCCGATCGCCTAGAGATTGTCAGCAACTTCGCCCCATCGAGGGACGTTACGTACCGCTGGTCGTTAACAAAGCGATTAGCCACGAGGTTGCCTGTCTTTGTTCGGTAGAACTTGACCCCCGCAACAGTGGCAGTCTTGGGAGTTCGATAGGATGAGTTGGGAGCATCTGCGACAGGTAAGGTACAAAGGTCAACAACATCTTGGACTTTGACATACCAGGAATTTTGACAAGCTTCTTTCCGCCATCCACAACGCGAAATTGGACACCTTGGATTGTGAGTTCGTTTTGACCTGCGGGGTTAGTCTGCGTGCTTGAGGCACCAGCTTGGTGTTTTAAAAACTCGTTGAACTGCGTCTTCTCGCGCTGCCGATATCCATTCATCTTCGTTTGGCGCGTTTTCTCAATGGCCTTCTCTCGATTCTGCGTGTCTTGTTCGTATATATTCGCGTTGATGAGTTGACGGTGCCGATCGTTTCTGGCAACCCAGCCTGGTGGTGTTTCAGCACCGCTGCTGGCAGATCGAGATGCATTCGAGCTACCGCCATTCAACTGGAGGGATTTATGCTGATGCGCAGCAGGCGGTCGTCCAATTCTATTCTGACGAGCCGGGTACGGCGAGCTTGCATGTCGGTACGAGTTGTCTAAGTAAGCATTAGTGGTACTCTTGTTTTAGCACTTGGATCGCAACATACAGCGATGGTGGGCAGGATGAGAGTTCGGCGAAAACCGTGGACCTGTTTGCTGATTCTTGTGTCGATTAATCTGGCCTTGGAAATCATCAGTAAAACGTGCATCATAAAATGGAGGGCACAAACCAGCGAGTTGACCGATGCGAGCCAAGAGTTCTCTTTCTTCTTCCGACATAGTTACTGTAGTACCGATGAGTTTTTCTTTGACAGTATGCACGATTCTCTTGTAGGAATAAATATAGGTAGGTAGGGAGAAGATCGAAGGTTTGAGCTTTGGAGGTTGACAAAGGCGACTGCGTTGACTTGGAATCAAAGCGGGCGGCGGGGATGCATCATCAAAAAGTTAACCTTAGTCATCCCAACTCGCGAGTATCATTGGTTCACTGGCTAAGGTAACAGAAAAGCGTATCTCAAGGCTGAAGCTTTGTTGTTAATCATCCATCTTCCAGCTTTATTTTAAATACGTCTTTACATTCAATTTTATCGAAGACTTCCGAGACGCGTCGCAATCCTTTCATCTTCTTGCAAAGATCATTTTCCGACCGCCAATAAATCCACATAAACACACACGCCGACCGCGACTCGATTCGAGATGGCATCTTCAGCTTCATGGGATCTTCTTGATCCCGAAGAAGAGGCTGAGCTTCACAAGTCTCGTCTTCTTAATGTAGAAGAGAAGCCTTTCAAGCGCATCACAAAACGCCTCAACACTATATCACAGCTCTTACTATCTCCCGAAGTCGCAGCCAACCCTCCCGACGATCTGAAGCCCAGGCTCAGGGAGCTGAAGGAGGAGATGAACCTGGATTTCCATGCTTTCGCCAGCAGTATTACGCGTATGCAATTCCTTCACAACGCCAATGCCCAAGAGCGTGAACGCTACAAGGCCGACCAGCACCGCATCCTTGACGATTGCAAGAATGTCCGAGAAAACAACATCCAACTCAGAGACCAGCTCGAGGCTGCGCAAGCCACCCTTGCGCAGCGCAAAAAGTTCGACGAGTTAGCAGAAAAGATTACATCGAATCGCTTGCTTAGACCGCGCGAAGACCAGATTACCAACTTAGCCAAACTCGAGGAAGAATGTCGGGAGCTTGAACGAGAAAGCGAAACCTACAGCGAGACTTGGAGGGAACGACGAGAACAATTCAACAGGATCATGGAGGAAGGCATGCTTCTGAGACGGCAGATTCGCGACGAGAAGGAAGAGGTGGACCGTAGAGAGGGTATGAACGAAGGCGCTGATGATGATGCCGAGGTGGATAAAGTTGGACAAACACCCAGAAACGAACCCAGCGGCAACGCGACGCCTCACCCGGATGGAGACGGCCAAATGAAAATAGAAGCTGATGCTGGCACACCCAACCCAGAGGCCCTCAATGGCGGAAGAACACCAATGAGGGATACCCCGGGTCCAGACACGTTGAAGCCGCAACACAACCGCGTTGGCTCCAGGGGAGGTAGCCAGGCGCCCAGTCGAGACGCTTCGCCCATGCCACCAAATGACGAACGCAAGGCGGGGTCTGGAGACGATGTCGACATGGAGGACTCTGAGAGTCGAGTACATGAAGATGGAGGAGCAACACCTCTGGTGACTGTCGAGCCACCCGAAGGAAGCGAGGACAAGATGGAAGTGGATAATTAGCCTTTGATATTGGTTGCTAGTCTATGGAACCTTTCGCATCCGCCTCCTGTAATTAATACTTTTCAAGATACCCTCATGTTTATCTGATTTTACCAACTTTGGGCAGATGCCTAAGTCTTCATAACAAGTCGGTCAGTTGATCCGTCAAGAAGACAAGATCATTATCCGACATTCTGAAAGTCAGTCGATTCAGCCATTCACTCCACATCGCCGACTCATTTCGATCTCGTACCACATAATGCCTGACGTACGACGACGAAGCCTCCATCACAAGTCAAGGGATTTTCTTGATCTTGAAGAAGCGATCGAGCACCATGAAGTCGAAGATTCCATCTCGATTCTCGGGACCTTGACCCTAGCCCTGCACAGACCAAGGCCGCCTTAAACACAATACCAAGCGACTCCAAGTGGGCAGAGGAGATCTCTGCCTTGGGCCTAGATCCTAGTGTCGCTTCTCAAGTTTATAAAGGTCAAGAAGCAATTCTTTTGCATTAGGGTTCATATAGTTGGTATCGTAAAGTAGCCCTGCCTTTCGTCCTTCTTTTCGTGTGCCCATTACGCATCGGTCTGGGTGGCCTTGGCCTTTACCAGCGTCTCCTTGGCCTGCTGCACCTGATCCTCCGGCACGTTGAGCTGGTCGCTCACAGTGAGCTGCTCCTCCAGCTTCTCGATAGCGACCGCAATCTTTTCTCGTAGGGGTCCGAAAACGGCCTTTGTCTGTTCGAGTGCGGTTTGCTAGAAAAAGTCCCTTGTTAGCCTTGACGCACGACTGAGGTGGTTGATGGTTTGTGGACCAACCTGCTGCTTGAGCATAAATGAGGCGTTGCCATCGTCGTCGCCGGCACCGCTGTCAATCTTCTCCTTCAAGGCCTCGACCTTGTTTTGCTCCTGCTCGAGCTCCTTGTGGTACGAAGCCTCCTCCTTCAGGAGGCGGTTGACGGAGCTTGTAGCAATGGCGAGCTGCGAAGGCGGCGGCATGGTCGAATAGTTTGTGCGGTTTGATGTCAATTGACTGGGGTATTCGTGGGCAAAGGGCTTTGTTAAATCTTGAACAGATTTCTTAGGCAGCGAGAATGGTTAATCAGGTGCCTATTCGTTCTTTGATGCCTGGAGTATTTGTACAGAGGAGCAAATGAGATCATGTTCGACGTGGGGTCCAATGGCGGGGCTATTCCTATCGTCTTTCTACGTGCTTGAACGCGTACAAAAATGCATGCGAGGTAAAAACATTCAGATACGATGTTAGACAAAGTGAGAGTCACTATATAATTCTGGATTGTTCTTTCAACAACTACATGCAGCTACTAATGCTATTGTCCCACAAGACTCATCATAAAACAGAAAGTAGAGGCAAATCGACCTCCGCCCTTTTTCCCGTATAACCACGATCCGTCCAACCAAGTACCGCAAGCCATGGTATATCCCTAAACGCCTACAACACCATCTGGGCGACCCTCAAGTTGATAGCCCTAGAATGCTGGAATTCAATACTTTACACGACCAAACATGTCCGCCCATCCGAGTTTTCGTAACGATGCAGCTGGAAAATGCACGCTCGTGCCGAATCATGCTGAAACGGCAACCGCGGGGGTAACAGTAGCCGCATGCTCAGGCTCATTGGGGACGTCGTTATCTTGGGACATCTCACCACCAGCCTCCCTCTCAGCCCAGGCGCCCCAAAGTCCACGCTTGGCGCGTATCCGGATGTCGTCGCCCAAGCCGGAGCCCTGCTCGACCTTGATGGCGTCCTTGGTAGCAAGAACCAGGCACTCGAAGAACATCTTGGTGGCATCGGCCTTGGTAGCCTCTTGTCGAGGGCAAAGATTCTGGAAGAGAACTGCCCTCTCAGTTCGCTTACCAGGGCTGTCGGCAGCATCGTCACCAAATCGATCTCGGAGCTGGTGAACAACGTGCTTGGTACCGAGCGAAACCGGGCCACTCTCGGCAGGGTGGACAAGAGCAATAGTTGTATCTTCGAAGCCAGGCATCATGGTGGCCGCTTCGTCTTCCTCCATGTCACCCTCAGCAGGGATCTCATGACGGCTTTCATCGGGAGGGATGCTCATTTCACCGAAACCACCCTCGAGGCCAAGTCCAGTGTCGTCTCCAATATCGAGCATGCGAGGCGACTTGGATGCTCCGTGGTCGCTTTCAACATCAGCAATTCCGCTGTCTCGCTTACGCTTCAGTTCGTTCATGCCGCGAGCAGTATCAAGAGAAAGAATGCCGCGCAGTTCTGGAGCCCAGTTCGTGCTTCGTTTGTCGCCCATGATAGAGGAGACGAATCCGCCACTCTTTTGCATATCCATCAGGGCCAAAAGGAAAGGATCACGAGGAAGAAATCCAGCCTCCTTGATGATGTTGTCGCGGTTCGCCTGCTGTTGCTTGATATGGTTACTCGAAAGCGCAATCTCTTCGTCAGGAGTAAGAATCTTTTGCTTCTTGGCGCGCTGCGCAGGTCGTCGAACAATTTGGTCGTCCTCATTTTCAGGTTCATACAGGTCGGCCATCTGATATCTTGAATGGTCCTCCTCCAGTTGTGCAGCCCGATCTTCGTCGATATCGGAGAGCGGTGATTCGGAGATTCGTGGGGGAGGATATTCGGGGCCTGCGATGCCAGGCATTTGAGAGACGTCGTCTGGGTTGAAGTCAAGTTCCATGCCTTCCATGACAACATCCTCGTTGCCGTCATGAATAATAACATCGTCCCTGGGAAGGTCGAGAGTCATAGCACGGTCTTGGTCATCTTTCTGAGGAAAATCAAGTTCCGAATCGTTAATATCGGGGCCTGCTGCGGTACGGTCTTCCCTTCGACCTCCTTCGGGTTCGAGGGCTGTCTCTTCAAGTCCGAGGTCATCAAGACCAAAGTCCAATTCCAGATCGATGTTACCCAATGGGGCCATCATATCCTCATCCATTGCCATTCCATCATTGAGAAACTGGCTGTTGTCGTAGTCTTCTTGCAAGTTAATGTCCCGCTGGCTAACGCGACCTTTCCGGCCAATTGGTGCGGTAGTAACATCTTCGACTTGAGACAAAAGCCAGTTCGCGTCTGGTGGGGGTGGTAGTTCAAAATTGTCGTAAGGAGTGATCTTGTCAGGAAGGGTCAAAGCTTCTCGATTGGGGATCTGGAGGTTGACGGCCATATCGTTGTTTCCAGAAGATCGGAAAGCCTGGAGAAGTTAGTAAACACGACTATGCGACGCGTCAGGGTAGAAGACCTACCATCTTAATCTTCATCATAGCTTCATTACAATCATCCAAAAGGTAACGCGTCTTTCGTTGGTAAATTCGCACAACACCAAGAAGTAGCTGACTGCTAAGTCGCAGGGCCATCGGCGCCTGGTTAGGCATGATGATGGCCTCTACACTGTCTGTGACATTGGACTGAAGAATATGTGTCTTGGACAGCTTGCGCTCAAGGTTGGCGGACAGCCAGACGCGGGCGAGCGGCCCGCTCTTTTGGAGCAACGTCTCCGAATAAAACATGATGCTGTCGCGAGATTACGCGATGCACAAAATAGAAAGCACGACGGTAGCAACAGTGAGTCCAAAAAAAAAAAAAAAAAAAGAATTCGTGATCCAAATATAGGGGACCAGTAGAGGCGAGGTTCTAACAGAGGTGGTGTGCGGTCAAGGAACAGAGCTAGACGGAGAACACCAAGGCCGGGGCGCGTCGGGTAAACAAGCTCAGTGGCAGGATAGCTCTACGCGCAAAAGCAGCGTCGCGAGCACCCCAAAAGCATGAAACAATGCGAGAGTATCGCGCGAGGTAAGAAGTATGAATCAGCGACCAAATTTAAGGCGATAGCGACGGTTTCGGAGAACAAGGTGAGGTGATAAGGCGTGTGCGCGGGCGGGATTATCGCGACGTAAGGCAGTCAAGGTATTTTATTAGAAGGGAAAATGGGACCTGGACCTTGAAGAGGGGGGAGGCCTTGAGTCGTCTCCAACGGTAAATGGCGTGGCTGGGGCCTGATCTGTGGCAGTAGCAAAGCCTGGTAAAGGCTGACTAGTGCGGTGCCCGGAGGACAGTTTGTCCGTTCCAGCGGTCAATTTGATTGGTGGGATGGGATCATCGGCTAGCCATGTCGCCCGACCAACATCCCACCAAAAAATGTGGATGACGGGTCGTGTAAATTGAACGCTCGGAACCAACTTTTAGGGACTGAGGTCATTACATCGTGAACGAACCTAATGGGATCCATCCATGGGACATGATGGGTCTTTGACAGCCCAGTCATAGGTACCCAATCTACTATGAAGATTGCTCTTAATGAATTTATTTAATTCCATCTTATTAATCAATGACTCGACCTGCGGTGGATGGCTATTCAATATATATGCCTACATACCATACCCATGTCCATTGAGTAGCATTAGATGTGAAGGGTCTGGAGATTGATCGTCCGCATTTCAACTATTATAACTATACATAGTACTAAGTGAAACTTGAAACTATAATGAATTGTTCCACGGTGGATAACTGCGACATGGCCAACATCTCAAACGTGGTTTTCAAGCTGTGGCTTAAACTGTCCATCTCAAATCTCCAAACACCTGCAGCAAAAGCAATTGGCCTGGGCCTGACTGCTCATTCTTGGAGCCAATCTTGGCTCGTCTGCCAAGCCATCCTCATGTCACTAACTAATAATAAGCCTCCAGGTCGATGCAAGCCCCTGGCAGCCTTGCTGGATCTTGAACAGTACTAGCTCTGACCCGCTCCCTGAAAGACAAGACACCTGGACATCTCAGGACGACTTTAATTCTGGGCCTTCCAACGTGCCATCACGTTTATTTGTATCCTTGTTGGCCTCTTTTTATTCTTCTTCTCGCCTTGCCACGTTTGCTTATGTGAATTCTTCCTTCGGCGGTTCTGAAGCGGTCCGTTTTCTTTTAGTGGGATCCGAATTGCTAGCTGGTAATACTTTCTTGTGGCAACTTTAGTCCATGCTTTGACGTCGTTCCCTTTGTATTCAACTACAGCACAGCGGACCTTTTCTTCCACCTCATAAAGCTTGCGCTTTCGCTTTCAAATACTACCCGGTTACCAATGCATCCCACGGCCTTTACTCTACAACTGTAACACGAACGCTCGCGCGCTACTATTGTCGATATGCAGCTGCCATGGGGCGGCCGCGACGGTCCGGGAAATGACACCTTGCTACCGACATCCAATATCCCATCCATCACCGGACTTGTAGGGGACAGCACCACTTCCAAGGATGGCGACCGTCCACAACGTCCTCGTCATGTCCGAACCACTTCTGCTGATGCACGGGTCAGTCTTCAGTTTGCGCATCTCTTTTACGTCTGGTCCAACTAACAACTCCACTAGAATGCTGCCGATCATTTCTCCTATATGACCCCAAGCGAAGCTGCAGCGAACCTACGGACATCCCTCACTCTCGGCCTCACTCCAAACGAGGCCTTGACCAGACTCGGCGATTATGGCCCTAACGAAATTCCTCACGACCCCCCAGAGCCATTGTGGTTGCGATTTATCAAACAATTCCAGGAGCCCCTTATCCTGCTCCTCCTGGTGTCGGCCGGTACCTCGCTCCTCCTGGGAAATACGGATGATGCCATTAGCATCACTGTGGCGGTGACCATTGTTGTGTCTGTTGGATTTGTGCAAGAATACCGTTCTGAGAAGTCCATCGAGGCTCTCAACCATCTTGTGCCGAACCACGCCCATCTGGTTCGGGGTCAGGGCAAGGTATCGCCGATGGGAAAGAATGCAACATGGCCTCCGCGCGCTGATGATAATGATTCTGACTCAACTCCTGGCTCAGTTACCCCAGTTGGCGATATCCTGGATGCAACTTCTTCCAAGGTCATGGCTTCACAGTTGGTCCCCGGCGATCTCGTTCTCTTCACCACTGGCGATCGCATTCCTGCCGACATCCGCGTTACCAAAGCTGCCGACCTGACAATTGATGCCTCGAATCTTACTGGAGAGACCGAGCCTGTCCGAGTAACAGCTGAAGCGCGCAGCCGTAGCTTTGGTGGATATGGTCTTGACAAGAACCAGCTGCCACGACCTACATCCCTTGCCCCAGCCGAGCACGGGGATTCTCACGGGGACGGTATTCACAACATTGCGTACATGGGAACGTTGATCAAGTCAGGCCATGGTCAGGGTATTGTCTTTGCGACTGGAGGACACACGCATTTCGGTACAATCGCTACGAGCGTTTCTGGCACTGAGAGCCCGCGTTCTCCACTTCAATTATCCATGGACGATCTCGGTTCCCAGCTCAGTAAAGCTTCATTCGTGGTAATTGGTCTTATTTCGATTGTTGGCTGGTTTCAAGGGAAGAAGCTCTTGGAGATCTTCACGATTTCGATTTCACTTGCTGTTGCTGCTATTCCAGAAGGCCTGCCCATCATTGTCACTGTCACCTTAGCTCTTGGAGTGCATCGCATGGCTAGGCATAATGCGATTGTGCGAAGGATGCCCAAGGTCGAGACACTAGGATCTGTGAATGTAGTTTGCACTGACAAAACAGGTATGTCAAATATGAGAATTACGCGAACGAAGCTGACAAAAAATAACAGGCACTCTTACTACAAATCATATGACGATCACCCGCATGTGGTATTTTGGAGCTCAAGAACCGGTTGAAGTTGAGTCTGATAATGAAGATGTGGGATCTAGTATGGAATCCAATCAAGCTACTCTGCGTGTGCTCCGTATAGGCAACATTGCCAACGATGCGCGACTCGCTCAAAAGTATACTGAACATGGTCAGACTGCCACGGCCGTCCTCTCTTCGACCCTCGGCCGCGACCAAGTGTCTACTTATACTCGTTGGCTTGGGCAACCGACTGATGTTGCTATGCTTGACCTCCTTGATCGCTTCAAAGAACACGATGTTAGAGAATCTATTGGTCCACGAGTGAGCGAAACGCCTTTCAGTTCGGAGAGAAAGTGGATGGGTGTTACAATTGGTTCAGAAACAAGAGGCGACAAGGAATATGCGTACATGAAGGGCTCTATCGAAAAGGTCTTGGCAGCTTGTGACACCTATCTCGAAAAAGATGGAAGGGAAATAGTGCTCGACTCGTCGCGTCGCCAAGAAGCTCTTCAAGCTGCTGAGGCCATGGCTATCAAGGGTCTACGAGTGTTGGCATTCGCGAGCGGTCCTGTTTCTCGTACGGCGAGAAACAAATCTACCGCACGCAGCACTCCTGGTTTTGATCGAAGCGAGAGTCCGTCCTCTCATGCTCCAGAGGATATCTACAAGCACCTAACTTTCGCCGGTCTCGTTGGCATGCGTGATCCTCCTCGACCTGGAGTTGGCCGTTCGATAAGACGCCTGATGCGAGGCGGTGTCAAGGTGGTCATGATTACTGGTGACGCTGAAACAACGGCGCTTGCGATTGGAAAACAATTAGGCATGACCATTGCGGTACCCAGTGGACACACAGGCGGCCAAAATGCTGTGAAGCCTGTCCTACGCGGTGACGAGGTTGACAGAATGTCCGAAGCGGATCTGGCACAGGCCATGCAACATACAACAATTTTTGCACGAACAAACCCAGACCACAAGCTGAAGATCATTCGAGCCCTCCAGTCAAGAGGCGATATCGTTGCCATGACTGGAGATGGTGTCAACGATGCACCAGCACTGAAGAAAGCCGATATTGGTATCTCTATGGGTCGTCACGGAACTGATGTTGCCAAAGAAGCAGCAGATATGATCCTGACAGATGACGACTTTTCCACAATCCTTCGGGCAATCGAGGAGGGTAAGGGTATCTTCAACAACATCCAGAATTTCCTCACCTTCCAACTCAGCACAAGTGCCGCCAGTTTGGCCCTTGTTTTTATCTGCACCTGTTTTGGCTTCAAGTCTCCCTTGAATGCCATGCAGATTCTATGGATTAGTAAGTAAAATTGTCCGACCTCCAGCAATGCGTAAACTAACCATCATGCGACAGACATCATCATGGATGGCCCTCCAGCTCAGTCCCTGGGCGTCGAAAAGGTTGACCCCGATGTCATGACCAAGCCCCCGCGAAGACGAGGAGATCCTGTGCTCACTCGGTCGCTCATCTCGCGCGTGCTTACATCGGCTGCTATCATTACTGTCGGGACGATGCTCATATACCGTCGTGAAATGATGGCTGATGGTCAAGTAACTCGACGAGATACCACCATGACATTTACTTGCTTCGTCTTCTTCGACATGTTCAACGCTTTAAGTTGCCGATCTGAGTCCAAGTCGATCCTCCGGGGCGAAGTTGGAGTCTTTTCTAACAACCTGTTTAACTGGGCCGTTGCTCTCAGCATTGCTGGCCAGTTGCTTGTCATCTACTTCCCCTGGCTGCAAGAGACCTTCCAGACTGAAGCTCTTGGATTCTTCGATCTTGTTCGACTTGTTATTCTGTGCAGCATGGTATTTTGGGCGGACGAGGTGCGAAAATATCTCAGGTATGGGAAACGGCGTTTTGGTAATGGATACAGTCAAGCTGTGTGATGTAAACAACAGCTTGATGATGTTGAGGGTTGTGTACTCAAGGAAGCATCTTTTGTATAGTTTAAGGCACATAAATATATACACATCATGGGTTTGCATAGACTAAAGTTCGGCTGTATCCTAAAACAAGCATCTATCAAACTTTTATACTATAGAGATGATTTTCATTATTTATTGTATTCTTCACGAGATTTCCGGACAATATCCTAATGGCGGTACAGGGTAACCTCCAAAACATTATGGGTGGTCAATTGCGGGGAGCTTTCCCTGTGGAGGCTGCGTGTCACCAACAACCTAAAGCAACCCTCCAGAAGCTGCGACAAGTGAGCTGCAAGCTCCACGTCACTCCTTTATCGCCCTGACTGTAGACAAAAAGAGGTTGCGGACAGAAATGCGCCGCACGAATAGGACACCTTAATGACAATGTCAAGCCTTCCAAACGGCATCTCTCATAACGAACATTCTGTCGTCGAATCCTCGATTGCTGTCTCTACTTCGTCCCTTGACAATGCCACCACCGAGGCCGAGATTCGCGATGCGCTTGCCGCCCTCCATGCCCGCGAGACTTCTATAAAGTCCCGACTCGATGCTCTCGTTGCTTCCCAAGCCGACCTCTCCCGCGACCTAGGACGGCTGGATCTTCTACGGGCTGGATTGGGAGCCCAGGTCATTGCCACACGATCGATCGGAAATGATATGCTGGCGACGGCAGCAGATACGGCTGGCCGACTGAGCGACAGAGTCAAAGAACTGGATCTGGAGAAAAATCGAGTCGAAGAGACGCTAGGAGTAGTGGAACAGGTTGCGGAGCTGAAAGCATGTGTTAATGGCGTGGTCGGTTCCATGGGCGCCCCCCAGGACTGGGAGGCCGCTGCTGGATACATATCAAGAGCCAGTAAGATACCAGAGGAGATCACAAAGGGATCATTCGCCGTTGGCATAGTACCCAGCGTCGAAGTACCGGACCCGCCGTGGGTAACACTCGAGGAAGCTAAGGAGAGTCTATGTGGTCTCTTTTTGCGAGAGTTTGAGAAGGCGGCAGAGGAAAGTGACGGAACAAAGGTTACACGGTTCTTCAAGCTCTTCCCGCTGATAGGAAGGGCAGACGTTGGACTGGACGTTTATGGACGATACGTATGCCAGGGAGTTGCTGGGACAGCTCGGGCGACGCTCAAGGACGCCATGAATGGTCAACGCAGGGAGGGCTTCTTCTATGCAAATGCCCTAACAAAACTGTTCGAGCATATCGCACAGATTGTAGAAGGTCACGGTGGACTCGTGGAACGGCACTACGGCACCGGCAAGATGGTTCGGGTGATTGAACGTTTGCAGATGGAAGCGGATGTCCAAGGTGGCATTATTGTTGACACCTGGAGTGACGAGAGGGGGATCGACAGAAAACTCACCGACGTCAGGAGTTACCCATTCTCGTTCCTTGTTCAGAGCTTCTTGCCCCAGCCGCCTCGCGGTGGCACACCGAGGGTGAACTCACCGGCTATTGGAGCAGGTAGCAACCCTCGAGAGAGCGAGGATGAGGGCGTGAACATGAGAGAGGTCGACGGCCTACTCAGCGAGATCGCAGTCATGCTTGGACGTTGGTCGCTGTACACTCGATTCCTCGCTGGCAAATGCAAGGTATGGCCGACTATCCGAACCCCTGAACTGTGCTTGTACTTACATATTTCTAGGACGCTGATACACCAGACGAAGCTCCTCTCGTCATACCAGATGTACTGGTCAAGTCTAATCTGTACCGCAAAGTGTCCACGAAACTCACCTCTCCTTACAATGTCATGACCACATTCTTCTTCCGTCGCTCAGTGGAGAAGGCGTTCCAGCTAGACGAGTACCCCACTGGTCTGTCACTAAGCTTGAGTAGACATATCGAGGGCAACGCTCCGTATATCATATTGGCTGTCGACGATGTTATGTACATTGTGAACACGGTTATCCAGAAGTCCATCTCTACCTCACAAAGAGATGTCATCGCTTCTGTAGTGCCAACAATTGGCCGAGTGCTCGGCTCCGACTTTGTTGGCATGATTCAACGCAAGATGCGGGACGAATCATACCCTCGGCCTGTCGTTCAAGGAGGATTCCCGCCTGAAGATCGAATCATTCAGTTTATTGTTCTCATCAACAGTCTTGACATGGCCAACGAGTATTTGACTCGCATCATTACAGGTCGAATAGGGGAGTCGAGTGACTTGCCAAACGGTGACGCTCAGAATGGGCCCCTCAAAGATTCGTTCCCCTTCGAGCGAGACGTTATCTTTGTGGCGAATGCTTTGCATACTCTCCAGACGTCATTCATAGGCAAGGCGACTGAGCTCCTCAACGAGGGCATTCAAGTACTCTTCAATCAAGTCGTGAAGCTCCGTCTACGACCTGTTCTTACGGAAACATTCCGTGATGCGGACTACACCTTATCCGAAGACGACATTGCCGATATTGCTCAGCAAAATGACGAGGACGAGGATGAACTTTTGGAACAAGTACCCCGTCTCTTTGAACACGGCTGGGATCAGCTCATGAAGCCAATTGCACGTATCATGACACCTGGAACATACACAACCCTCCTCGACATCACCGCGCGGTACCTCTCCAAGATTTGGGAGAAGAAGATTATGGGCTATGCAGGCCGAACCAATGCTCTTGGTGCAATCCGTCTTGAGCGCGACTTTATTGCATTGGTGGACGTAGTCTCTCGTGGAGATTACGCTGTGAGAGAGGTGTTTGGTAAGGTGCTACAGCTTCTTATGGTTGCCAACATGGAAGATGATGAATGGGACGAGATCATGGCACAAGATGGAGAAGACGATGGTATTGAATGGGTTCTGACTGAGGAGGAGAGAAGGAGGGCGAGAAGCTTGGTTAGAGGCTGATACAGTGTTTAATGATGTTTTCGATGGACAAGAAAAGATGGCGTTGATTATAGAAAAGAGTTCAAAATTTATGAGAATAGATGCAGGCGATGCGAGTATTTGCTGTTGACGATTACTGACATGCTGGGAGAAATTATACATTCATGACTTTGGCTATTAGTTTTATAAGACAACTGAAACAAGAGTTAGATCGACAATATGTTCTCTAATAAGGAATATGTATTATTCTACAGACAATTGGGTTGTGCCAGGATACATAGTTTCATTGTTACTCTATATGCATTTATTCTCAAGGTTGAGGTTATTGGTGGCTATCCGCGAAAGCTAGTAGTTCGAATGAATAAATGTTTTTAGTGGCACCTCAGGCATGCCGAGAGCCTAAAGACAGCAATTTTCGATTGGGCATACCCTCTGAGTCACTCTGAACCATCAAAGTCCAGCCAAAGGCTCCATTTTAGCTCGTCATGATGAGTGAGCATGAGGCCCAGCGTGATGAAATTTTCCATCGCTCAACTATCACGAACCTTTGGCAACAAACGGCGATATTATAGTTTGCGAGGATATTCACAAGCTCTCGCACTCCAGAAGGATAGTGTTTTCTATTTTACGACCCGATTTTCTCACAGAAACCAACCATTATCGTCAGTAGTGAGAAATCCACTTACATCACAGAGATTTGTTTCTCAAGCTACGCCCACGATGGAGACGAGGATAGTGAAAGTCCCCAGCAAGGGCTCCCTAGGCCATTTCCGACCCGGCGATGGTCTTGCTAAGCTGGATCATTGGGAGATTCACTCTGAGAACAATGCGGCTCTCAAGGCACTGGAAGATGCAGCCCACGAGCTACGGACCACGGATACGCCTGTCGCATTTCCTACTGAGACTGTTTACGGCCTCGGTGCAGATGCTACTCGAACTCCTTCAGTCAAGGGAATTTATTCTGCAAAGGGAAGACCTTCAGACAATCCTCTCATCTCGCATGTTTGTGATCTGGAGATGTTGCGACAATACATCGGTCACACAGACAAAACTAAAGATCCCATACCAGAGCGTTACAGGGCTCTAATAGAGAGATTCTGGCCCGGACCCTTAACTATTTTGCTCCCCAATCCCGTCCCGTCAAAGCTGGCGCCTGAAGTGACCGCAGGGCTGAAGACATTTGGCGTACGAATGCCTTCTTCGCCCCTTGCTCTCTCCCTCATCAAGCTTGCTGGTGTACCCCTGGCAGCGCCCTCTGCCAACGCCTCAACCAAGCCTTCGCCCACAGCGGCTCAGCACGTAAAGGACGATCTCGACGGAAGGATCGAACTCATTTTGGATGGAGGTCACTGCCATGTTGGCGTGGAAAGTACTGTAGTGGACGGATTATGCGATCCTCCCGTTGTACTCCGCCCTGGTGGCATTGGAATGGACGAGCTACGAACCTGCCCTGGTTGGGAAAATGTAACGATAG
Organism: Fusarium brachygibbosum; assembly: GCA_018886245.1. NCBI lineage: Eukaryota > Fungi > Ascomycota > Sordariomycetes > Hypocreales > Nectriaceae > Fusarium > Fusarium brachygibbosum. Next base: position 1,491,455 of record JAEKIX010000019.1, on the reverse strand, counting down.
CTTACAAAGACAAGAGTGAAGAAGGAAAGGCAGCGCCGCGAGCACCGGGAATGAAGTACAAGCATTACAGCCCCAAGGCTACAGTAGTGCTCTATGAGTCGAGTTTCGAAAAAGGGGGCAATGGAATCGCCCTGTCCGACCTCGAGGCGGCCAATGAGACAGTCAATGGCCATGTTACCAACGGCGATCGAAAGAGAAGAAAGATCGGTGTTATTCGCACTCAACGATGGAAGTCAGGGGCTGGACTCCGATGCGCCAACTTTCATCATCTTACCGACGTGAAAGCCGCCGACGATCAGGACGATTCGCCATTTCAAATATACGAAGGCGATCTATTGGACGACAAAGAGCAAACCATAGGAACTATCCTGGATATCGATCTGGGCCGAGGCACTGAAGGGATCGCGCGAGGTCTCTTTGCAGCGCTCAGGGAGTTTGATCGAAGAGGCGCAGACACCATTTTCGTGGATGGCATAGAGGATAAAAGCGACATCGCTGCGGCGGTCATGAATCGACTCCGCAAAGCGGCGTCAGAGACTAGAGCATGAATGATCATATCAATTAGAACACCACCACCCTGTATTGAAAAGTCCTTCCTTTCTTGACCCTGTATCAAACAGACCAAACCAAACCAATGGCGCGGTGTCTTCCTCTTTTGAATTTTGGTTTGCATGCGGCGCTAGAATAACGACAAAACTCCTGAATATCTAGACGTAACCCTTTCGTACCCTTTACAGACCCTGTCGAAGCCAATCCGCCAGTTTCGACTTTCCTAGCTGCGCCAAGTTGTTGACGCCCTGTTCGCTAAGGTCGATGCGACCAACGGGCATGTCCTGTGTGGGTGCTCGGCTGACACGCTGAACGATGATGGTAGGGTCGGTCTCGAGAATGATGCCATCGTCGACAATCTCATCAATGGCGAGCGAAACGAGGTCGTAGTTCTCAACAATTGTTCTCTTATCAACGGATTGCCTGCAGCAACTGTGTTAGTGTATGCTGCAAAAGAAAGCGCAAACTTGTACAAGGGGGACTTACTTGAAGAGCAGGTGGAGGGAGTCTCGCAGAGCAAGAATGGTGTTGTACAGCAGGATCTCGTTCTCGTCGACACTGCCGACAACGTACATCATGACATCTGACTCCATCTTGTACAGCACAATTCTGTTGTCGTAGAGAATAATGTCGCCAGTCTGCTTGGCGGTCTTCTCAATAAGACCCTTCTCGAAAGCCTTTTGCGCCTTGACATCGGAGTAGGGGTTGGCTGACACGCTTGCGGGAGCTGTTTAGAACAGTTGTCAGCTGTCGTTGCGCCCAGTGGTATTATAGCGAGGGAAGCTCAGGGGAGGGTGAATGTACCATTGGGTGCTGAGTGAGGCGACTGGAAGTACTTTGCGAATATCCTGGAGCCATCCTCTGTGCTGAGGATCAGGACGGCCTGAATCGAGAAAAGGCTCATTCCGGGAGACATGGTTGCGGTTTGTTGTATTGTTCGGTAGCTTGTAAGTGCTTCCTACCTAAACGGTGGCCCCTCCAGATACAGATGCCAGCGATGCCACACTGCGAACGAGGGATGTCGGAAGCAACGTTTGACCGTTCCGCAGCCTCTTATCTTATCTTATCTTATCTTATCATAGCTTCTTTCCCCTTGGCCTGGAGTTAATTGGCAAGCACGTCTCGCGTAAAGTACTTTACGCGTGTAGGAAAAAGGAGACGCGACTCGTCACCCAGCCAATCCCCTCCCCCTCGTTTTCACTACCAATTTCCGAACGTCAACAGTAGCAGAAGACAAGGGTCAAGCCAAGTTGCCTTTTCCTAGCTTCACTTGTACAATTCGCAAAACACAACATATTTCACCATGTCGTCTCCCACAAAAAGGTCGACACGCAGTTCAGCGACTCCTCGCCGTTCATCTCGTAATCCCGAATCAAACCAGGCTTCTGGTCAAGGAAACTCGCAGCTCGAGGTCCCTGAAAGTCCTATCTTCTACCAATCTTCGTCACCAGGGCCCAGCGGTCAAAATGACCTTCCAGGATATGTTTCATCGCCATTGAGGCAGGAGACAAACAGTCAGAGCACCCGAGCTCGCAGCGATATTCCCAGCTCGCCTCTTCGTCAGATGACAGATAGCCAAAGCGACCTCGATCCCCAGAGAACACCCCGAGCTAACCCAGCAACCCCTGCTTACCACGGAGGTGAGAAAAACAAAATCAAACCTGATTGCTATAAGACTGACTAGTATAGGATCTTCACCTATTCGCTTCGATCCCAGTTCAAGCCCCGGAAGATCACTACGACAGCAGTCGGAGCTTCGAAGCGAAGGAAGCGGACTATTCTTGGGTTCCCAAATCGGCTCACCTGCGCCTCACCGTCGAGGCGATATCAATTCTGACGCAACAAGAACACCTCGTGCTGCTCGCCGAGTTATTCTTGACGATGCTGGTCGTGTGGTTCGTGAGGGCCCTGCTGATGGGTCCGACGCCGCCTCATTCGCAAACAGAGATCCCAACACCTCCGAGGCTGATGTTCTTGGTGGACAAGGACAGAGTCTCATTTGGGGTACGACTGTTTCTATCGACGATACCTTCGCCTCTTTCAAGGACTTCCTCCGCAACTTTACACAGAAATACCGTATGTATCGCGATGGTGCGTCCGACGAAGACGTTCAGAATGCCCCTGATGCGGAATCGAAACCGTACTGGGAAGCTCTAGAGAACATGTTGCTTCTGGGCACAACAAGACTTTACCTCGACATCTCCGACTTGAATCTATACCCACCTACGCGAAAGCTGTGGCATCAAATCCAAGCGTATCCTCAAGAAATCGTGCCTGTTATGGACCAGTCTGTTCATGATATGATGGTTGAGATTGCCCGGGCAGAGACTATGAGAAACCGTTCTCAGAGCAGTGCTGGCCACCAGGCTTCACAGCAGAGCACACAGAGCTCTGAGCCTGTTTTCCCTAGCTCAGATAGACCTGAGGAGGCACCTACACCTCGCACACAGACCGATCAGCAGCAAGCTTCTCTGGAGGATCAGGTGTCTTCGTCTATCTATGTTCTCCGACCTTTCGGATTGGACAAGACTACCAACCTGCGAGATCTGAACCCTTCTGGTAAGTAATATTCCTACGCATGTACTATGCATGTGACTGACACATATCAGATATGGACCGCCTTATCTGCATCAAGGGTCTAGTCATCCGTACAACCCCCGTTATTCCCGACATGAAGGATGCCTTCTTCCGTTGCAATGTTTGCAACCATTCTGTTAACGTTGGTCTCGATCGTGGCAAGATTCGTGAACCTACCGAGTGTCCTCGTGAGATCTGCAAGTCCAAGAATTCCATGTTGATCGTTCACAACCGATGTTCTTTCGAAGACAAGCAAGTTATCAAACTTCAGGAGACACCCGATGCGGTACCTGCTGGTCAGACGCCTCATTCGGTCTCTGTCTGCGTTTACAATGAGCTCGTCGATTTCTGCAAGGCCGGTGACCGTGTCGAGCTGACTGGTATTTTCCGTGTCAGCCCTGTTCGAGTCAACCCCAGCCAGCGTGCTCTCAAGAGTGTTCACAAGACCTACGTCGATGTGTTGCACATTCAGAAGGTTGACAAGAGGCGCATGGGCGCTGACCCGTCAACCCTTGGAATTGCCGGCGAGGAGGATGCTGAGGCTGGAGAGAACGGCATCGAAGAGACGCGAAAGATCAGCATCGAGGACGAGGAAAAGATTCGAGAGACGGCCGCCCGTGATGATATTTACGAGCTTCTTTCTCGTTCTTTGGCCCCTTCGATCTATGAAATGGACGACGTCAAGAAAGGTATCCTGCTGCAACTCTTTGGTGGTACCAATAAGTCGTTCCAGAAGGGTGGTAGCCCCAAATACCGAGGTGACATCAATGTCCTCCTTTGTGGTGATCCTTCGACGGCCAAGTCACAAATGCTTTCGTACGTGCACAAGATTGCTCCTCGCGGTGTTTACACCAGCGGTAAGGGATCATCCGCTGTAGGTTTGACTGCTTACGTCACGCGTGACCCCGAGACAAGACAGCTCGTCCTCGAGTCTGGAGCTCTTGTCTTGTCAGACGGCGGTGTCTGCTGTATCGATGAGTTCGATAAGATGTCGGACGCCACACGCTCCGTACTTCACGAAGTGATGGAACAGCAGACCGTTTCAGTCGCCAAGGCTGGTATTATTACTACTCTCAATGCGCGAACCAGTATTCTCGCTTCAGCGAACCCTATCGGCAGTCGCTACAACCCCGATCTCCCTGTTCCTCAGAACATCGACCTTCCTCCCACTCTCCTCTCTCGATTTGACCTTGTATACCTCATGCTGGACAATGCTGACGAGAAGAACGATCGTCGCCTGGCTAAACATCTTCTGTCTCTTTACCTCGAGGACAAGCCTCAGTCGGCTCCTACCAACAACGACATCCTGCCTGTTGAGTTCCTGACCCTCTACATCTCCTATGCACGCTCCAAGATCCAACCTACCATCTCTCAGGAGGCTGCCCAAGAGCTGGTCGATTGCTATGTCGCCATGCGCGCTCTCGGACAGGATGTTCGTGCTGCTGACAAGCGTATCACTGCTACAACCCGTCAACTCGAGAGTATGATCCGTCTGTCTGAAGCCCACGCCAAGATGCGCCTTTCTGAGACAGTCACCCGCGACGACGTCCGTGAAGCCAACCGTCTCATTCAGAGCGCCTTGAAGACTGCTGCTACAGACGCCAATGGTCGCATTGACATGAGTCTCCTCACGGAGGGAACCAGCGCCGCTGATCGCAAGCGTCGCGACGAGCTTCGTACTGCTCTTCTGCGTCTCTTGGATGATATGACGGCCGGAGGTAACACTGTTCGATGGGGCGACGTTGCTCGCCGACTGAGTGAGGGTGCCAGCGTTCCCGTGGAACAATCCGAGTTCAACGAAGTCATGAGAGCTCTGGAGGCTGAGAGTGCCGTTATGATTATGGGGGAAGGCGCAAGAAGGACCATCCGCAGGGTGACTGTTGCATAAATCTAGTGCGAGCTTGGAGGAGTGTTGACGATGTTGAATGATATACCATGTAGACAAGATGATGAAGGTTACTTTAGGGCTAGAACTGCATGATGGAGAGTCCCCTGGCTGGGCTAGGCGTTTGGCATACATATGCGGGATAGATAGATGTTGCAAAGTTTAATTTAATTAATTCTGACATTCCTATTCAAGATCCAGGTCAATCAATCTCTAGTATCCATTCGTAACCCCTATATCGCCCTTTGTCGCCGCTTGAAGCGCATCTCTCAAGGTGTCGATTAAATCCTCTTCACTCTCGAGCCCGGCTGAAATACGTACGCTCGCTTCTCTAACGCCCAACTCATCCATATATGCCCTTTCTTCGGGTTTCTTGCCAAAAACAACCATGTTGTACGGGAACATGATCGTGACATGGCCTCCGAGGTGAGGGCTTGGATAAAATCCCGCCCTATCGTAGAAGGCTGTAGCGGCTTCAACGCTGGAGAACTCGACGGTCAGAAGACAACCATATCCTGGCTTTGGAAGCTCTGGTGTCCCTTGTCGCAGGATGGCGTCGTAGTTTGCCTTACTATCCAGAAGGCTCGGATACTGCACATTAATGACAGGAGAGTTGGGAAAGGATATAGTCTCGTGAAGAAAATCTGCCATAGCGAGAGCATTTCGGTTGAGGATCTTTGTTCGCTCAAGAAAGTCGTTCGAATTAGATAAGAGCACTTCTGCATCTGCGATGAAGAGTTCGTTATGGTGAGACTCCAGGAATAGTGAATGGAGAGTCTGGTAATGAGAGGATAGAGGGTTGAGAACGATTGAACCGCCCATGACATTGGCATAACCACTGAAGGACTTTGTGAGAGATGTCAACAGGATATCTGAGTGGGCAAGGACATCCATATTGGCGAAGCCACCGATTGTATCGTCGACAATGAGAAAGAAGTCATATTCCTCCGACTGTTGGAAGTCAGTGTACGTGGTTCAACATTCGTGAGACGGAGTCAACTTACAAGCCTCTTCAAACGAGCAGTATCAGGAGTATCCAGTGTAGGATTTCCAGGTACTTCGACAAAAACATAGCTGACAGACCTGCCCTCATCCTTCTCTCTCTTTAGCCAGTTCTCAAAGATAGAAATCCCCTCTGAGTCAACTCTCCCAAAGTGCTTCATCCCCTGGGGAGACTCCTCTATGAGGTGGTGATATGTATTGTGAAAGACGACGCCCAGTAAAACAGCAGTGCCGGGGCGATACTTTGTCAAGAGATTGCTCGAGTAAAAAATAGCAGCCATCCCCGTTGAGTACAGAAAGACATCTTTGGACGTGCACTTGACTTTATCTGCGTCTCTCGGAGCACGATGAAGAAGTTCAACGATCCTCTCTCGGAGAGCATCATGAACCTCACTCTCAGGAGTCCAACTCGGCGCAGGGAAAGTTTCCATTCCAACTTCGAAGGGCACTTCCTTAATGGTATCTATGCCCTCTAGGAGTTGCTCCGCTCCGCGAAGAGAGACCCCCAGGCCAGGGTTCTGCCAGGTGAGCATCATGACGGGCATTGCCATGGGATTAAAGAGGATCACGTATAATCGGTGACCATCTATATCGACACATTTGAACGCCACATCGTGTTTCTCTATACGGTTTTTACCACGGTTTGAGTGGGTGATATGGTGAAGAGTATACGGCCATATCGCAGGAGTAAGGTAGACCAACGCAGCCTTATCAGCATGGCCAACGTGTTTTGCAATCTCGCTGCCAAGCTGCAATTATCAATATAGTTCATAAAAGAGCCAAGAGGTTGGTTTGCTTTACCTGGGCAGCGTAGTGTGTGGCTACGAAGCGAGGATAGATGTGGACTACTCTCTTCATGGGAGCATGGTCACCATCACGAATAGCTCTGGCGACGTCCCATCCAGGAAGGTTTGTTATAACACTGTAGGGAGTTTGAGGCGGCGGCGCATGTCCGAACTCGGATTGAGTCTTTAGAATTGTCATGTTGGTTGATGTTCAAGGTTGGAGGACTTAATGCTGGGATATGATTCTTTGGATAGTCGCAGAAACAATTATCGTGTAATGACTGATCCCCTCCTGACTTATATATCGTATCACAGAACTCATCCTTTTATTGTACCATGTCATAATAACGTCCTTCGTTTCAATATCGTTCAGCCTCATTCCAACAACACCAGGTATCTCTCTCTTCATGCTCAACTTCTGCCATGTCGATTAGCCAATGAGGTAGAAGCCCAAGTTCGAGTTACATACCAAATGAAGCCTCATGGTTCGTTGAGCCGGCACATGATCGAAGCCGTTGGCGGCGCCGACTATACACAGCCGCCAACTGGTTCAGAGACCATGGTCTAGAACTGAAGCTTGCGGATGGCAGATTGGAGCTTGACGACCTTGGCGTTGAGCTTATTTAGCGTTAGTCATGAATGGGGTTATGTTAAGCTGAAAGCACATGGGTAGTTACAATTAAAGATTACAGCTCCGTGATAATACGGACACTTTGTTAGGTGGAGCTTTGAGATCCTGTTCAACAATTTTTCGGGCTTGGGCCAGACTGGCCTGTGAACTCCGGGTAGTAATAGAATTCCTACAAACGGCCAGTATGTTTAGGAGTTGTGACACCGTGCAAAAGACAGCCTGCAAAAGGGTGCTGTTGGTAAAAATGAAAGGCAGAGTTGAGTATCCCAAGAACGCACCAATTAGCCAATGGCGATTGTACAATAATGCTTTTATTCCAAGTATCGCCTGACCCTCCAATGACTTCTTTTCCATCTCCTTGTTATAGAGTTACACTAAGAAAAAACCTGATGAAGGCTGATTATGCACGTGCCTATCATGACTACTTCCCAATAACCGCTTCAAGCAATCCAATATACAAACGACCAGCTAAACAACAACTCTTCGTCTCTACCAGAGATCCCTCTCTCTGCCCTCGAACGCGAAGTTGAGAGCCACGCCGATGAAGAGAGCCGCACAGAGTACGCTTGGCCCCCAGCGGTCGTAAAACTTGACAACCTTGCGAGATCGAATTCCTTGGCTTCTGTAGAGGTACGTGAAAACGGAATAGCAGAGACTCAGAATGGCGAGCAGTGTAAAGGCGCCTGCTACCCAGAAGTGAGCTGGCGTAGGATGGCTACCAAAGTTGAGCAGTGTTACAGCAATAGTACCGATATAAATAGAAAATTCGAGCTGCAATATCATGTTAGCCACTGTGTTGCATAAATGATAGGATCTCACTTACCCATCCCAAAAATGTTCTCTCGGCCGCAAAATAGACCTTGGGCTCAACTCGCACAGGCACATAGATCTTCTTGCCGGGAGGCGCCTTGAATTTCTTGGTCTGGATAGGGGCGTCTCCAAACAAGCCCTGCAATCTGTCACTGCGTGGTACTTGAGTGCTGCGAGGTGCGGGTATGGCCGCCTTCAACGCAGAAACCGCATACCTTCCCAAAGTCTGTCCAATATGTCGACCCTTGGTAGAGAGAAGAGTCGAATAATACCGCCACCCGCCTTCGCGCCTAGCGTGCTCCAATTCATAATTCTCATCGTACTCATCGTCCGAATCGTAAAGATAGGCCTCGTTCGCCTCAGGCAGGTCGGTAATTTGACCCTCCACATCCGTCGCTGGGACACCTCGGCGTCGGCTGGCACCTTGCGCGCTTGACTCTCCGTTGGCACCGTTAGTACCATTTCGACCAGAACCTTCAATCTCCTCGTCGTCAGAGTCCAAGTCGTCTTCATCATCGGATGTGTTTGTCGTTCCTGACAAGCCAGGTCGTCGAATACCAAAGTCATGGGTAACAGGCTTGCGGATGTCAACATCCATCTGTGGCATCCAGAAAGGCAGGAGGTCAATCTTATCCGGGAACAGAGTCGCCGTGCCGTGGATGAATTTGGAGAACTTAGGAACAGCCTCAACCAGATGAGATGAGATAAGCTGTCGAACCCACTCAGGGGGCTCTTGTCCAGCCTGAGTCTGGAGCTTAACCTCCAAAATAGCATAAGGAAATCGTTCAACGTCTTCGGCAGGCAGCTGCGAGAAGGGATAATCGATACCAATGTCCATGCGTCGCCAGTTGTCTCCAGAACGAACACGGCCATCGAGGTTGTCTTCCCTCACCATTGTGAGCTCCGTATCGAGTGAGATTCGTACTCGAGCATCGGCAGGAAGCTGGAACGCAGTACGGTTATAGAAAGATCGACACACGGGCTTGTAACCTTTCTTGAGCACCGAGTACTGAACTTCGGATGCTAATCGCTCGTCCTCAGCAATGGCCTTTTCAGGCTTCTTGCCTTCCTTGCGTGCCTTCTCAAAGATGGCGGCAGGGAGAAGCTCTCCTTTCATGTATGCATTGACGTTCTTCTCTTTCATGGCGAATCGAGCCTTGACAGACTTTTCACCAGTCCAATCCTCTCGATGTGTTTTGCGCTCAACGAAAATAGTCTCTGTCTTCATGCCACCATACCATCGCAATCGAATGGCCTCGGCGCCCTCAGTCTTCTTCAGTCGGCCCTCGTACAAGTCCCATTTCTCGGGATTGTCATAATAAATCGACGTGATGGCCGAATCTTGGGGGTCGAAATCCTTGTTGGCATTGAAGACAAGAACGGGCAAGTGCTTCAGGATGATGAGCTTCAACTCTGTCACGTTGTCGGGATGAACCCAGTATTTGGTCGTTTGTCGAATGAAACTGGCCTGGCCTCCACCGGCAGCGCTGTCACCCTTGACGGGGTTTCCACGAGTTCGGACGAGGTCGTAAAGCTTGGATAACTCGATGACGGACGCGTCGTAGTTTTCCTTGTAAAATGGCTTGGCCTTAAGTCGACTATCGAAAACGGGCTTCAGGTGCCATCCGGTCATTTTCTGGGCGTCGGGTTAGAAAATTGCTGCAAAGAATCCGTGAAAGGCGGCGACTTACATCGTGCTTCTTAATGATCTTGTAAAAGCCGGTATAGTTAAGCTGAACAAACTTGGCGAGGTCGTGGACATCGGCAATGATATCACTGAGATCCTCCTCAAGCAGCATGAACTCTTCCTCGGTAGGGCCGTTCTCACCGAGACCGCGCTCGTTAAGGCGGTTAACCACTTCTTTGACCTCTCGCTCGCTCACAGCAATGCGACGGGAAATCTCCATAGCCTTCACCTTCTGCTTTGTGTGAACCTTCTCCAACTCGGCCTCGAGCTTGGCGACGAAGCGTGTCTCGTCATCTTCGGTCCATTCGGGTCCTTTGCCTGCAGCTTTGACCGGGCCAGTAGATCTTTTGAGCTCATCCTTCAAACCATCGTAATCGATATAATACCACTGATACTCGTGGATAACACTAGAGCGAAGCTGCTCTCCGAACTTCATGACGACGACGCCGGGCCGGACAGAGGGTCTACTGCCCGAGCGGGTGCTGAGCCAGGTTCTGGAACGGGTCTTGAGGTCTTGAACGATCAGCATGTGCGCATTGAGGAAGCAGGATGCGACATCCGTGGGATTGAGTTTGAACGGTGAGAGCGATAGACGGATGGGAGAACGGGAGAGAGGATAAATCACAGAGAGGCAACCAGCCCAGTGGATCAAACAATTGATGGATAGATGCTGGTGATACGGCTATGTGCTTGTGCGAGGCAGGTCTTGTTATGGTTGCTTACCTGGAGATAGTAACAAGAGGAGAGCGAGACAATGTTTTGGTGTAATAGTTAAGAGAGGAGGGAAGTCCAGGGCTGACGACGAGACGGAAGGCGGCAGGAAGTATTGATAACTTTGCGATGCAAAAGGTAACCACCAACCGTAAAGTAGCCACTGGAGGTCAGTTACGTTACGGTACGAAAAATGTCAAGGTTTCCCTGCCTCGGATTGATTTCTTGGTCGCTTGTTATCATCGGCCTCGATCAACAGACTTTAGGTCGCGCGTTATGTGGAGCAATAGGCCAATCCTGGCTTAGTTGGCGTTGTCCCGGGTTCAAGCTCAGGTTCGAGACAGCTCTGAGTATCAGAGCATTGACGAATCATATTATGGCCTGTAGCAACGTGCACGTCACTACAAACAAGTCAATGGGTGAGGCGAGGATGCCTGAGTGTCAGTGCCAGGGGAGCGTAAGAAAACTGGCGCTGAAGAAGAGAGAGAGGATCCGCTGAGTTTTTAGCGGCCGTTCTTCCATCTCCATCAACGGATCGCAACCCAGGAACTGGATGAATGCGCCAGCGTCATTCTTCCAGGTATAGATTGGACAATAGCACGAACGATATGCGAGCGCAAACTATTGGTTCATGAATGTTTCAATCTGGCATATCTAGCCAGTCAGCGCAACACCTGAAGCCACTGCATCGCCTACAGTTCATCCTTCTATGCACGTGTAAGTGCATCAAATCAAATCAACAAGCCCAAGCCGAAGCCCCCAGCTTGCATCGACCTGGCCTGTTATGCTAGCCTCCTACAGTAGAGTGGATGGGTCGATTGGACTGGGGATGCTCAGTGGAGCAAAGATGAGGCTCGCCTGGCTTGGTGTCAAATTCGACAGTCATGTCCGTGTCTGCAAGTCTCTGCCCCGTCAACTTGCACGAATCTAGCAGATTGGGGATTTCTCCTGGCTCGATACTCGGAAAATCGGCTCTAACTAATCCTACTCTATCCATCCTTAGGTAGACGCCTAGACGGGTGTAACCGTTCATTCACCCCTGTTGCGTCTCGTCCAACCATCTCCAGAGCTTGTGTGCCCCTCCAAAGCAACCCCGCGACACATTTTTTATTTTTTGATAGTGACTACCTAGCTGCCCCTCCATAAGACAAGTCACAATGGCTGCAACGACATCGAAAATTGACGATTCTATGCCTGCGCGCATATCATCTGATTGTCCTGAAGAAATTCGAGAAGTTCTGTACCATGCTTGGGGCCATGACCGGAGTGGCTTGAAGAAGCTGCTCAAAACAACTGGCAAGGCCAATGCCCAGGACCCCAAGACTGGAGAGACACCCTTGCATGCAGCCATCCGTGCTTGCGGGCCTGCTTCCCCCGAGGACGATGATCAGGAAGAAGACGGCTCTGTTGAGGAGGCTAAGGAGATAGTCCATGATCTTTTCCTCCAAGGTGCCATCTGGAACGATGTCGACAGCAACAATGAGACACCCGGCTGCCTTGCCCTCAGACTAGGTCGCAAGTCTCTTTACCAGCTTTGTGTCGAGGCTGGAGTTCGAGCAGAGCTTCTTTTCGCTCTCATGGGAGACTATGAGGAGTTGTCCTCTGGCTCAGAGGACGGTGGTGAAGAGATGGAGGTTGAACAAGACGACGAGGAGGAGGCTCCTCAGTTGGTTTCTACCGAGGACGCCGAACCTACCGTAGAAGAACCCAAGTTCATCCCTCCTGATGCGAAAGAGAAGCAAGTCACAAGCGAAGAGTATCTCAACTCGAAACTAGTATACGACGATGCCAAGCTTGTGGATTCCGATCTGAATGGCGTCATGATGGCCTGGGAGACGGACATCATGCGCCGTTCCGTTGCCGCTCTTATCCCCGACTCAGCCCCAGGCAAGCGTATCCTTAATATTGGTTTTGGCATGGGTATTGTTGATGGTATGTTCGCCGAGCTCAAGCCCTCGCGCCACCACATTATCGAGGCGCACCCCAGCGTTATCGAGCACCTTTCCAAGGACGAGTCCAAGTTCGGCCCTAGCTGGGAGAAGAGCGGACCTGAAGAGGGAGCCTTCAAGGTACATAAGGGAAAGTGGCAGGACATTGTACCAAAGCTACTTGAGGATGGCGAGGTCTACGATGCCATCTACTTTGACACCTTTGGTGAAGACTACTCACAGCTGCGTCACTTCTTCTCCGAGTGCATCATCGGTATCATGGACCAAGAAGGCAAGTTCAGCTTCTTCAACGGACTTGGAGCCGACAGAAAAATCTGCTACGATGTGTACACTAAGGTAGTCGAGATGCAGTGCGCTGATGCCGGTCTTGATGTCGAATGGGAAGAGAGTGATGTAGACATGTCTGGTCTAGAAAAGGCCGGCGAGGGAGAATGGGAGGGTGTACGAAGACGCTACTGGACCCTGGACAGTAAGACAACCTTTCCAGTCCCCATTTACACCGGCATAGCCAAGCTAACTTACTTCACAGAGTATCGATTACCTATCTGCACATTCATGGGTTAAACGTACATATGTATATATATCCATCAACGGGAATCAGGGGACTTGTCTGTGACATATCCGCTTTTTGGTAGTCCTTGAGCATCCCCTCCTCTAGTCGTGCTTTGATTTTACGTCTGTCTCCATTTTCCGATCCCTTCCCAAACCTTGATGCTTACCTCACGCCTTTGTTTATCGATTTCGCTCTGAATCTATTTGAAGTTCTCGGGATGAAGGATACCGGCCATGTTGCCCTCATTAATTCGCTTAAGCGTCAAGGCAGCAATCAGGGCGGCGCCGACACCACTGCCGTCCTCAGCAGTCAGGACTTCAATAGGGTCCTCTTCCTTCTTGTTGGTCTTCTCAGGCCAGTCAAGAATCTCCCGCAGAGCCTTGGCACCACGCTCCTTGAAATGGGGGTACTTGTTGAACACGGAACCGTCAGCACCGACGTGGCAAGATTGGTAGTTCTTCTTCTTGCAGATAGCAGCAACACCACAAGCGGAGAGGCGGGCAGCTCGCGTTCCGATGAGCTCGGCAGTTCTGCGGATAAGCTCAAGCTCGGGTTGTGTGCACTTCAAGTTCAGCTTCTTGTTGAAGAGGTCGTGTGTCTCGGACAGGTTCTCCCAGGGGTCCCTAAGAATAGCAGGTTAGTTCCGCTCGTAGCATCAGGATATCTATTTCAACGTACTCCTCAATGGCAGATAGGAAGGATGCATCAAGAGAGTAAGGCTTGCGAAGGAGAGCAATATCTTGGTTCTCAAAGATGTGGATGGACTTGTTCTCGTGGAGATCGACGAGAATGAGTCGGAAGATCTCGCCAAGGTAGAGACCAGCGATCATCTTCTCGAAAGCCTGTTGGCCGGGGCGAGGAGACTCCTTGTCAATGATGACATCGTAGGGAGTACGGGGGAGGACCTTATGCTCATTATCGAAAGCTCCCCATTCGCAGTTGATAGCCATGGGCAGATCAGCGGGCAGGTTCAGGTCAGCAATCTTAGGGATCGAGCCGCAGTCTTCCATGTATGCGGCGTTGCAGCCTGTGCCGAAAATGCAACCGATCTTCATGGCAGTGTCGGTGTAGGCGGAGGCAATCAATGTGCCGGTAGTATCATTGATGATAGCCGCAAGCTTAATGGGAACGCCCTGTATACCGCTGTCAGTAAGTCGTTGCCGTCTTCGAGTTCAATCCAACATACTCGAGCCTTCAAGGCCTCTTCAAACATGGGAACAATGTTCTTGCCCTCGACACCGTCAATGTCGAAGCCCTTGGTCCATCGCTGGAGGATACCCTCATCGATGTAGTTCTGGGTAGCGGGATACGAGAACGTGAAACCGAGAGGGATCTTCTCCAGCTTGCTGCAGTCTCCGTGGTGTGTCTCGAGGAACTGGTAGAGACATTCGGCGATGTATTCCCAAAGCTCCTCAGAGGTGCCGGACTTGAGCTCCTCGGGCATGCGATACTTGGACTGAATGATGTCGAACTCGGACTTCTCGTCAGTGAGTGTGATTTGGCAGACTCTCAGGTTGGTGCCGCCCATATCGAGGGCTAAGTAGGTGCCGGTTTCATAGCCGTCGGGGTATGACATGACCCATGTAGGGTTCATAGGCTAGAGAATGCATTAGAAGCAATATTTGAGATGCAATATGTCGGACTCACAATGCTACCGCCCTCAACACTGAGACCTTCTTAATGTTAGCCAATATCTCAAAATCTTCCTTTATACGCATCATACCCTTGGCGAGTTCAGAAACAAAGTGATCGGTGATCTCCTTAAGCTTGCTGGGCTCCACCGTGAAGAGCTTCTCGAGCTTGTGAATCTCTTCGGCGAGGTCCTTGGGGACATCGGCCATAGATCCTGCCATGATTGTCGTTAGCAACCGGTTTCGGTCTTGTTGGGTTATTTTTCTCTTTGAGTGTAGCTACAAGGAAAGTAAAGGAAAGGGTTTGAAGAAATGGTAGTTGCCAAAGGAAAACATATTTTGACTTGAGTGCTGCAGAGGCACTGCCCAGTACCGCGTCTACACCATGACAGTACGACAGTGCTTGCCAGCTGGCAGATCGAGGTGCCTGCTATGGATGTCGGCCTCACGTAATACACCATCTCTGGCGACTCTTTTCTTCTTCAAACATGATGTCACAGTTCCTCGAGCTGGCTGCCACTGTAGTAGAAGCCGGCATTTGGACAAGCTCGAAAGGTCAATGGTGTAGACTCTCAAACTTGCACTGCTGGCTTTCCCAACATCGCGATCTTCATATAGGCGCATAGAGGGCTTCGTCTTGCTTCTGACGTCTGTCCCCACGGCCAGGCTGAAGATGGAGCCAACATCGTCATTGCAGCTCTTTTTTGCTGCTTCTGCCCCACCATGGCAGTATCTCGAACAAGCAACAGCTGGCAAAAATACAATCGATACATCCAGACCACAAGGCATCGAGTTTTTCAATGGGAGGGAAATGCATAGGACGTAGCGAAACAAGCAATTGGGCATACGTACCCTTTCGGGAGGGAGGGCGACGAGGACCGAGACCGACCATTTTGGTGAGGTATGTCTGATTTGGCGGGGTTCGGATTTGGCGGGGTAAACTCTTGTTGAAGTTGAGCAGGAACGCGTTAGGTTGGTAGGGTTTTCAGGAACGAAACGAAACACAGGAGAAGTTGGTATAGTAGTAGGTATAGAGCAATTGATAGTGAGTCGAGGTAGGGGGAAGCAAAGGGTTTTTAAAGTAGCCCAGTTCAGGCCAGCCCAGATAAGTTATGGGACAGGGCAGGATAGGACAGGATGGAGGGAGGGAGGTGGAGCAGACAGCACCTTACGTAGCTGCAAAGGTAGGTACGAGCTGGGGCTGGTCTGGGCTAACTCAACGTTGGCTGCGGTAGGTAGGCCGCTGGGCTCTCATTCAGTGAATTAAAGCCGTTGAGCGGAAGATGCGCAGGGAGTCTCAGGTCATCAATCGGCCAGAATTAAAGTACATCTACCTGCATGAAGATGTTGACATGTACTTTATTTCAGATCTTATGACCAATTGACGAGTCCCAGATCATCTCAGGTCCCCGCATAGTGTCTTGTCTTCAGATTCTCGACTCTCAACTATCTCACCTACCTACATACAGCATGCACCTACGTAATTAATGCCTGCAGCTGCTTCTAGCTACCCATGGATTGCTCACTGCATCACATACGCATTGACCGCTTCATCACAAAGCAAAATAAGAAAAAAATACATCTCCAGCTGTGAAGCTGGTCTCGGTTCAAATTTAGCTGCCTCACGCTTAAAGCGCCGGCGTGGTGGTCTGAGAGTGTGGATTGGGGTTTCTTTCCCCTCGATTACAGCCCTGGTGTTGAGCTCTTGTCGGGCCGTTGGAGGAGGGGACAGTCTAGTGGCTAGTTGATAGTCACGCAACATGACCAGATCTCAATTGCATGTTCAGAATATTAGTTTCATTCTAAAAGCACTCCAATAAACAGAGAAGGGTGAGAATATCCTGATACACCGACTATACACATGAATCGCTTTTCTCAACCTCTCCGTCCCGAGAAAACATGGGGGTCGGCCGCGTTGAGTTGATAGCTTGAGCTTGGTAACATGATGTCAGGTCCCAGTAAGCCACATTCGTGGGGAGGTCCCTAAGGCAAGGTACTTGACTCCTCTACCGGTCAGGTACCTCTAAGCTTGTTGACACCTCAAGCATTCGACAGCCCACCAGTCCGCCCAGTAGTCTAGCCTCATTGAATTGATAACAATGGATCTCTACATTCAAAGCTAAGGTACCGGCCCGGGTCCGGCGCTACGATTCTCCCGGCTAACCAATCGAGCCACGTTTTCATTGGCTGCGCGAGCTAACCTACCCTGAAGCTTCCGCTGACGTGCAACGTATGCTTTTTGGGAGCTGTCTCAGGAGTGCTGCGAAGTTGAGGTGTCTTGAGAGTTGTGAGCTTGCATCAACCAACCTTTGTTTGACCACGATTCTCCCTGGCACACGGCCCCAACTTTTTTCATACCTGACAGCTTTAGATCTACTCAATTGATGAGTAAATCTTCATCCGAGCCGTCATCATGAAGCCGTTCGCCATTACCACGGCGCTCTTTAGCTTGGTCTCCGCCGTACTCGCTGGCGCAAGCACCGAGTCCAAGACATCAAAGATCATTCTTCCTGCCGACTTCAAGCCTCCCCAGGTCTTCCAGAACGCCAATTTGGTGCACGTCATCTCCCTCGAGAAGAATTACGTCAAAGAACAGATTAATGTCCTTGTTGAGAACGTCGCGAATGAGCCACAGACAGAGTACTATGTGCCATTTACTGCTGAACAGCTACCTCGTGTAGGAGGTTTCGAGGTTAAGGATCGAAAGGACGCGAACGCAGGACCGTTTGTGGTCGAGACTGTCGAATACGACGCCAACAGGTAGTTGCTTCAAGCTTCATACCGATATGATAATGCTAACTTAACACACATTAGTGATGTCCAGTACTACCGCATTCAATTACCTACGCCGCTCAAGCCTGGTGCTCAACAAACCCTCGGTATCACTTACTACTACCTGAAGGCCTACACCCCTTCTCCTGCCTCCATCTCCCAGAGGGCTAGGCAATTCCTTGCCTACGACTTCTCCGTCTACGCACCATCCGCCTACACCACAAAGAAGCAGAAGACCGAGATCAAGGCTGGTACCTCCAACATCCCCGATTATACAAAGCTTCCTGGGAGTGGCGATGTCAAGGAGTTCCCCGTCAAGCAGGGCTCCAAGCTTATCTATGGTCCCTTTGAAAAGAAGCCCGCCGGTGCTGTCTCACCCGCGCGTGTTCGTTTCGAGTTTCAAAAGCCCGTTACCCACGTCAAGGAGCTACACCGCGATATCGAGGTCAGCCACTGGGGCGGCAACATCGCCTTTGAGGAGTACTACGACCTGCACTACCGCGGCGCCAACCTGTCTGGCTCCTTTAGCCGAGGAGACTTCACCAAGGACCTGATCCAAGGCAATCGTCCCAGCCATGCGCTCTCCGATATGCGAGTTCCTCTCCAGGTGGGAAGTGTGGACGCCTACTATGTTGATGTTATTGGCAACATTTCGACGTCCCGATTCCGAACCAACAAGCGAGAGGCTCTTCTTGAGCTGAAACTCCGATACCCTCTGTTTGGTGGCTGGAAGGCCCCCTTCACCATCGGATGGAACTCAGATGCTTCCAACTTCTTGCGCAAGACCGCGACTGGAGGTTACGTTCTTCGAGTTCCCTTCCTTGAGGGCCCCAAGCAGCTCGAGGGTGTCGAGTATGAGCAAGTCAACATCAACGTCCTTCTCCCCGAGGGTGCCGAGTAAGTCAATACGCCGAGAATTGTTTGCGATCTATCTAACCATCAAACAGGAATGTCAAGTTCTACACCAACGTTCCTGAGTCGTCCATCATGTCGACCTCGGTCGACCTGACCCGAACTTACCTCGACACCATTGGTAGAACACACATCAGCATCAAGGCGAGAAACCTAGTTGACGAGTTCCGGGATCGACACCTCATCATCTCCTACGATGCGCCTTTGTCGAGCGCTCTTCGAAAGCCTCTGATTGTCTTTGCCAGTGTGATGGCGGTCTTCGTGACTACCTGGGGTCTGGGTCAACTGCAGGTGGAATTTAAGCAGAAGAAATAGACATTTAAATAGAATGGGGCATGTGTCTTTTGATCGAGAAATCATTGTCTTTGCAGGGCTGCGGAAGCAATTCTTCGATACAGGATGTAAAATTGTAATATAGAAGGGGATCCCATAATGAACCAAGTTTCCACTTCGAAAAGTGAGGAAGCGTCATATGACTATTAAATGTTCGCTTGGCTTGGGTCATCTTTTAACCAAAACGAGGCTTTGACTCAGCAAAGCCACCCACCACGAAAAGTCAGGGCCCAAGCCGTTATCTGCAGAGGTGGGCAAGTTCGTAAGACCCAGGTCCAGCCTCTTTTAATAGCAAACTCTACTTGGCTCTAGACTGTGAAAGTGTGTGGAGGGACTTTGTCTTTTAGTCGAAATGGGTGGGCGAGGCAGGTTCCGAATGGCCATCCTTGGTCAAGGACCCCTCTCCTTGCTTGCGCCAGGTTGTGACAACATGGGTTGGTCAGAAAGAAACCGGGCAAAAGACGCCAGGGCATTGGGCTTTTTTGGTATAAGATCAAACAAAGGAACCCTCCTCAAAGACTCACTCACGCTCTTTTTTGTCTTTTATCTTACAAATCAATATCTCGCATTTTGGAGTTGATCTATTCTTCAAAGTCTCATTCTCACATTTTCTGCTGCCACATCCAAGACAGTTTTGAATCAATCACTCAATAATCTCGACTTTCGCAACCAATATACTGTTCGCGTAACAAACCTTCAAACAACCACCAACATGTGTTTCAGTGATCCCAAGCCCAAGACCAAGTACTACTATCACGAAGAGATCACGCCTTCTCGGCGGTACACCGGTCACCACCACCACCATCATCATCATCACCATCACTCATCTTCGCGCTCTCCAAGAGCCAGTTACACCAGTGTCTCAAGACGGTCCTACAGTCACAGCCCACGCACCAGCGATCGCGTTGTCTACGAGCGCTATTGATCGTCCAGGGAGGAGTAATGTCGAATTGTGGGTGTAATTAAAGAAACTATGACGTTGTACAGAGCAAGGTCGTACTTGGCAGGCTGCGTTTAGTGGCATTGGCAATGGGTTTATGTATTGATGCGGAACGTATGAGGATGATTGTCTTGTTAAAGATATGGGTACAGCAGGGCGTTTTTGCAGGACAGGATTAGGCACTGCAACGAATGAAACGAAATGGGTTAGACATCAATTTATGTTACTTATCACAGAATGAAACATGGACACGCCTATTCAACCAAGATTCTCGGGAGCTACGGATCTTGGGTTCATATCGTCTCGAGCTGAGCTGAGCTCTTGCTTGAGAGGAGAGAAGCTTGTTGGTTGACGTAGGTGCTAACTGACCTACGATATCGCTTCCATGGGCGGGGTGCGGAGTGTCCCGCAAGGCTGGATCGTCGCTAGAGTGGTGATGACATCACTCTGCATTCCGCCACTGAGCCAAAAGAGCTCTCTAAGACAGCGCGTTACTCCAAATGCAAGTCCCAGCGCACCCGAAAACAATGTACAGTACTCGTGCTTCTGAAAGCAGGGAAAGTTAGTCAAGGTAGATAGATACTGTCGTCAACGTCAGTTTAATATGGATGTTTCTCCAACTTGTTTAAAGCCTGCACAACCCCTGCCCTCGGAGTTGGCAGCTTGAATTTTCTGGAGATCTCTTACATCCATCCCCCTTGTAACCTCGGAACCAAGTCCCACGATTTACACGGATCTGCTGTTCAAAAGTGGCTCCTCAGCTGAATTCTTGAGTCGCCTTATTTTACTCTGTAAGCTTGTCACCTGCGTGCGTGGATTCATGATGGCTCTGCCTTGTAATTTGTCTCCTTGTAGAAGGAAGCGGGCAGAGTCTTGAGATGGATGCCAAAACTGACTCTGTAAAGGAAAGCGCATTCGATACGATCCCAAATAGCTCCTTCTTTCACTTCAAACAATCATATACAGGTATCTAGGTATCTCATCGTCAACATGTAAGCTCAACATTTACATCCATTGCCATACCTTCATCTATTGTTGCGCGCATCTGCCCGGACTCACCGGATACCTAAAACAATGTCGCGCTTCAGTTTTGATGCATCTGCCTCACGCAAAGGGTCGCTCCCAACGGAACCCACAGTTGACGTGACACCTTTTCACAGGAACCGCGCACTTTCAATCCGCTCCAACAAATCTAGAAACTCCGGCGCTGCTGCTGGTAGTAAGAAGGGGGGCGGCTTCTCCTTCAACTCACTCCGCGGACAAGTCCAACCTGAACTGTCCCGTAAGCTCTTCCGTTTGATCAAATCCGAGAACAACCTAATCGGCGCTCACGAGACGGCCGGTCGTGAACGAGTTTCCATCGCGACTCAGCTGTCAGAATGGGGTGAGCATACTGGAGATGACAGCATTAGTGACATCTCGGACAAGGTTGGTGTTGTATTGAGCGAGATGGGCGAACAGGAAGATGCATATGCTCATGCGCTTGACGATTCTCGAGCATACCTCAAGGCCATTCGCAACACCGAGAAGAGTGTGCAGCCTAGCCGAGAGAATAAGGACAAGATCGCCGATGAGATTCAAAAGCTGAAGTTGAAGGATCCCGGCAGCACAAGATTGCCCGTTCTTGAGCAAGAGTTGGTGCGAGCTGAAGCTGAGAACCTCGTTGCAGAAGCGCAGTTGACAAACATCGTATGTTGTGATTTACACTTTCACTCATGGTTTTGAGAACAGCACTGATAGAATCCTTAGACCCGACAGAAGCTCAAGGAGGCTTATGCTTCCGAGTTCGCCGCCACCATCGAACGTGCCGAGAAGCAGATTATTTTGGCCAAGCATGGCCGTCGCTTGTTGGAGCTCCTCGACGACTCGCCCGTTGTGCCTGGCGATACCCGAGGTGCCTATCAACATTCCTCCCAAGCTCGACAGATCCTCAACGATGCTGAGGACGACCTTCGAGACTGGCGACCTGAGCCTGAGGGTTTCTCTACTCCTGTCCAGAGTCGATCTCCAACCCTTGGAGGAAAGGGCAAGGAGCCGCAGATTCACGACGATCGCATGTCTCCTGTTCAGTCCGAGGCTGCCACGGTGGAGTCCGAGGCCTCCCCTCAGGAACAAAGGGGTATTAAGTCCTCTGTTTATGCTGAAGTCGCGGGCTAAGAGAATGATTATAGTCTATTGAACGTGGGCAAACGGTTTCTCATAGTTGCTATGGGTCTTCTTCTGCGAGTCTTGTCTGTTTGTCTGAGCAAGTGTGGAGCTTTACTTGGTGTTGTTTGAGTTTGCTTGGTTGGCTTATTGCAAGTTTTCAGTATCAGGTATTGCTTGGTGTACCGATTGGGTTGCTCTGAGGTATTGTATGTTTATATCCTACAAGTACTGTTTGGCTTTTCTTGTCAGTTGAATCAGATCAATTTGATCGTGTTGTGGTATACCTACCTAATTTCGTGATATTCGAGGTCGACAGCACACGGGCCGGCTCATGGAACGGGAGGAGCACTCATCAAATGAACCTTAATGATGTAAAGCATAAAAGTCTCTCGAGGCTCTACTTGCTTTTTATCCCTTTTCAACCAACACAAGCTCCTGAGTTGATGATCGTGGCCATCAAGAGACTCATCAAGCCAACTGCAAGTACATCTTCCTATATGCACGTACAAAGCCAAGGTTAACCGCTTATCACAGAAACGTGCTTGCCCGACGAAACCTTCATGAGGACACAGATTCACAACATTACCGGGACTATATAAGATTGCTGAAACCTCCAGCTCGGCCATCCGTTTCCCGCAAAATATCGCTTTGCAATTCTGCGTCCACGAAACACCACAGGAAGTTTCAATCAGCTACAAAATGTGTACTACACCACGCGTGCTTGTGCAATGCAAAGTTTGCGAAGCTTTGCAAAATACAACAATGGGAGTCACCAAACGTTGTGATGTGTTCTGGGAAACGGGTGAGTGTCCTGGTGCTGATTATCCAACTACAATCACCCACATTGAGGACACTGCCTGCTATGTCTGTAATCCGAGAACGGCAGAAGATATGGCACAAAACCTCGCGCAGCTAATGACCACCCGTTAAAGAATGGGCAGAATGATATACTGGAAGCAATGGTACTATGCTCTCAATGAAAATGCGCGTGTTAACACTCGCTTCGGCTACCTGATAAAACTACAACTTGGGGTTTTGTTTCAGTTTGGTTTGAGTGGTTCCGATCACGGAGCCAGAGGGATTTTTTCTTAAGGGGACCTGAATGCTTCATTTTTAAGGTGCTGCAATTCAATTGAATCGCTTGCATCATTAACTGGACGATGGCTATGGGTAGTTTCTAATTCACTCTGTTACTGTATGTCTATGTTCAACTTTGAATCGATCGTGACCTTTCTTGGTTCTTCGGGCTGTCGGCTGCGCTGTGTGGATATGACACGGCAAACAAAGCCAGTCCAGTTTAGCACAACCGAGACCCATCATGACATCCAAGATCAGTTAGTTCACCGTCAATATCTTCCACTGACCGACTCAATTCCCGCTTGACCTGCAAAAAAGACCTCGGTCTCTTTTGACACACAACAGCCGATGACCGCGGTGTAAGTCCAGGTATACCTAGGCACGGGCAAGGTTTCCGTGCACTGCACTCACCGTGTACTTCTTGATATCAATCACCTCCCTGATCCCTTAAAGCTTGCCTCTCTACCTACCCCCTTCAATTCCTTCTCTCCGGGGCTGCTCCACTCTTCGCAGCCCCCTCAGAGACGCTTGCTGTTGATGTTCCGGTCTCCAGGTCACCGGCGTCTGCTGCTCCAGAGGTCGCTACGCACTACTACAGGCATTGGAACACCACTGAATAGGACATCCGCAGCACTGCTGCCGTCTTGCGTACCTGGGTGGGCCAATTACATGGCGTCCTCTGCAGCACGCAGCCCTGTTGCTGCTACAGGCTCAGGCTCAGGCTCAGGCTCGGGCTCGGGCGGGAGAAACAGTGCCCCGCCCCCTCCATCCTCTCCCCTTCCCTCTGCTACGTCAACCTCCAAAATCTCTTCTCGTCGGACAGCTCAGATTGCTCGACACTTTTCTTCCTCCTCTTCACCCACCGGCCCCGTCTCAAAGCAAAAGCCCGACATGGCCTCCAACTACACCGTCCGCAAGGTTGCGGCTCCCAACACCTTCGAGCACCGCGTCTACATCGAGAAGGATGGCCAGCCCGTGTCTCCTTTCCACGATATTCCTCTCTACGCCAACCAGGAGCAGACCATCCTGAACATGGTCGTCGAGATTCCTCGATGGACCAACGCTAAGCTTGAGGTATGTTTTTTCTGTGTCAATTGCTGCTATTTCTTCCCTCATGTCTTCCTCACGATGTTTGTTTTGCTTTATCAACTGTTGTCGTGTGCCCCAACATTACCCCTCCCCCTCATGGCGCAATCGCTGCCCAGACCAACAACAAAAGTAAAATAAGCGTTGATGCTAACAAAATCCCTCTTCAGATCTCCAAGGAGGAGCTCCTCAACCCCATCAAGCAGGACATCAAGAAGGGCAAGCTTCGATATGTCCGAAACTGCTTCCCCCACAAGGGTTACCTCTGGAACTACGGTGCCTTCCCCCAGGTATGCTACCCCAATCTGACATGGTCTTGATGCGCATCTCTAACTCCATCACCAGACCTGGGAGGACCCCAACGCTGTCCACCCCGAGACCAAGGCCAAGGGTGACAACGATCCTCTCGATGTCTGCGAGATCGGTGAGCTCGTCGGTTACACTGGCCAGGTCAAGCAGGTCAAGGTCCTCGGTGTCATGGCTCTTCTCGACGAGGAGGAGACTGACTGGAAGGTCATTGTCATTGATGTCAACGACCCTCTCGCCTCCAAGCTGAACGACGTCGAGGACGTTGAGCGACACCTGCCCGGTCTTCTCCGTGCCACCAACGAGTGGTTCCGTATCTACAAGATTCCCGATGGCAAGCCTGAGAACCAGTTCGCTTTCACTGGCGAGTGCAAGAACAAGAGGTGAGCGTTCTTAAATGGTTATTGCCATTCAAAACTGACGGCCTTTTCTAGCTACGCTCTTGACGTTGTCCGCGAGTGCGCCGAGGCTTGGGAGCGTCTCGTCACTGGCAAGACCCCCGCTGGTGGTGTTTCCACGTAAGTTTCTCATCCTGGTTTACATGCAAGATCCATACTAACTCATATACAGCACCAACGTCACTGTCCAGAACTCTCCTTCTCGCGTCAGCCCTGACCAGCTTCCTCCTCTGCCTGCTCACGAGGAGGTCCCCGCCGAGAAGATCGACGCTTCCATCGACAAGTGGTTCTTCATCAGCGGTGCCTCTGCTTAAGTGTTTATAGACCATCTTGCATAAAAAGAACGAGTCTGGTGGACATTTAGTCTCTACAAAAGTTGAGCACACAAAGATACTCAGAGCAATGTAAAAAATGATGCCAATTGTCGTAATATTATACAAGACTCCTGTGTTGTCCCGCTGGGATTCGTAGATGTACATGAGTCGTTTCCTCAACGCCGTCGATGAATGATAGTGATACAGTAAAGTGGTATTTTAATCGGTCAAATCGGCTGCCTTCTGCAGTTGGCGTGAATGCCGGTCCACCTCCTCGACAAGTCCCTTAATGTTGATCTTCTGGCAATCAAAGTTGAGCTCTTTGCCATCCTCTGCGCCTGGTTAGCCATTGACCCCTCCAACGCAGCTATACGAGACAACGTACTGAACTTTACCCGTAGAGAGCTAGGTTCTGTGGAAGTTCGAGGTAGAATAGTCGATGTGATGGTTGTTCCGTTGGCTCGAGCATTTGGAGGTAGGAATGTGAGGAACAAGCGGGCTGGCTTTGCGCAGGTCGAGAACGGGTTGAACTTGGCCGAGACCTCTGTCATAAATTTTGTAATCATTTCGGCGACGGTGGCACAGCGTGCGAGCAATTCGGTGGAATTGACGGAACGAGGGTGTTGAGCGTGGTCGTTAATATACCTAGCCGTTATTCGGCAGCTTCACGATGCTGAAATTTCGGGGTCGGGGATGCGCCTCGGTACATGCATATTGTCCTAAAGGGGCGTCGCTCGACCACCGTAACGTCATGATGCTAATGGACCACGTTTCGAGATTGACTTAGACAGCACGTACATACCTGTTAATTTTCCACCGTGACATAATATCACGACTCTAATAATCCCGAAATGTCTTTCGAGGGCCTACAGGAGCGTTTGACAGCTCTACAAGAAACCACTATACAGCTCAAGGAGCTCATCGACCGACTCGGAACGCTGAAATTCCAACCTGGCTCCGTACCCCTGAGCACCGACGAAGAGAGTAGTGAGAGTGGCGAGCTCAGCGCAGAAATCACAAGCACTTTGAGAGATGGAGAGGAAGAGCATGAGCTTCTACAGGAAGAGGTGGAATTCCTGCGCGGTGCAGAGCATGATAAGACCAGGTTGAAGGAAGGTGTTGAGAAAATTGGAAAGGAACTCGAAGGGTACGACTTACACCAAAATATATCTTGAATCATCTCTAATACGATACAGCTGTCGCCTATCCTTTCGAAAAGCACGATTAGCGGCGAAACATAGCCTTGCGCAGGCGCAAAGGCGAGAACGCGAGCTACTCCTTACATCCTTCTCGCAACCAACATCTGAGAACAACTCTCTCTACCCCGACGACGAAAAACCCAGCCGTCCTCAACGCCATCACCACCACCACCCTCAACAGCAGCAATCCAGCCTTACCGAAGAGGACCAGCAGACCGTTGGGGCGAGCGCCAATGTGACTAATGCTCTGCGGCGCACCCATGATCTGATCCAGGCGGAGCTGGCGCGCAGCGAGTTTGCACACGAGACGCTGACTGAGTCATCTGCTGCGTTGAAGCAGCTGAACGAGTCGTATACTGATCTTGATTCGATGCTGGCGAGCTCGAAGGACTTACTGGGAACTTTGCTACGCTCGCAAAAGAGTGATACATGGTATCTCCAGACGGCATTTTATATGCTAGCTACAACACTTGGATGGCTACTTTTTAGGAGGTTGCTGTATGGACCTATGTGGTGGCTTGTCTGGCTACCTCTGAGGTTAATGTTTGGACTGGGGACCTCGGCCGGTAGCGCAGTGATGCACGCCGGATCTGGATCGGGCAAGGTAGAAGAGGCTGGACAGCCGAGCAAGGGTGTGCCCGTCGAGGGCTTGCCCGGTGATGACTTGCCCACTATCCAGGTTGACACTGGCAAAGAAGCTGAGATTTTGGAGGAGGTGGATAAGATCGTAAATGTTATTAGGGACGCGGATGAGCTTGGGAATATTCCTGAGGGCGATGAAGATAATGTTAGGAACCCAAAGAAGAGGATGTGGGAGGAACCTGAGGTCGTTGAGCAGGAACGCTCTAGAGACGAACTATAGAGCAATAGTCGTTTGGTCTCACATGAACAAATGATTGGTTTCCGAGTTTGTGTAATCATGTTGTAAGTATCATGACTATGAGTCAGTTATAAAGCTCACTGCATGGGTGGACTGCATTGATCATAACCTCCGGCACTCTCTTAGCCCTCCTCATGATATTGCATATGGTCTTCACGATCACATGCCAAGCTTCTTGTCTCTCATCTCCCCTGAAAATCTGATATCCTTTTCCAAGCTCCTAACTTTTCATTTCTCAAATGATGAGCTACCTATTTCGGTCACTCCGCGTATCTTCACTGCGTGATATCTATCAGAGTCTGTAGCATCCAAATTACACATCTCTTTTCTATGTTCGCTGAGGGGCAATCTGTTCAACTTCGCTGATCCAAGGAAGACCAAGCTTCTTCATCTCAACGGCGAGTTGGAAGAGGTAGTCGAGACTGTCATGTGTCAGTATGACCATCTGGGTGACTGATGTGGATCATGAATTCTTACCTCTCACACTGAGTCTTGGCCTTGTGGACATTATCGCCCCAGACGTAGACACCATGACGACGGACGAGAACAGCATATGTGTCGGGATACTTGTCCATAGCCTCCTCGAGGTACTCAGTCAGATCCTCCTCATGAGGGGTGTTCTCGATGACAGGAATGCGGAGAGTATCATGGTAGCCCAAGTTGCCTGTCTTGTTCATGCCACGGCCAAAGCCCTTGATCTGCTCGATGTTGTTGATCTCAAAGACACGGTCCTTTCCAGGGCCTTGAGACTCAAGCAAGAGAGTAACAAGGACGGCCCATTGTGAGTGAGTGTGGATACAGCAGCCAGCTCCTCGGCGGGTGAAGGCGGCGAGGAACAGGGGAGTGCACTGAGAAGGCTTGTAGCAGGGGGGAGATCGCAGATATGTGCGCTGGTTGAGCTTATTGTGGTTGGGGTCCTGCTCAGAGAGTGCCATGACATAAATGTCGGTATTTTTCATAAGCTCTTTCTGGACGCCTGAGGGGGCAATGTATACGAGATCACTATGGCCATTGTGTGAGTACCAATCGTATACGAATTGACAGAGATGATTTCATCTTGAGAGCAAAGACCAGCACGGTGAATCTTTTCACTTGAAAAGAGGGAAGTAACACATTATGACGATAGTTACTTGAGCCAACTGGGGGAAATAAAATATTTGCACCTTCTCCAATTCATGATCGCGGGGTCGCGGGGTAAACCATTAGGTAGGTCAAGTAAAGATAAAAATTCAAGCAACAGCAGCAGACATACTCATCTCGAATAGAGCAACCACCTCCAGTACCCGTGACCCAGCCCAAGGTCCAGAACTTTGCGCATAGCGAAGGGATCAGGTTGGCAGGATGGTTAGGGTCCTCCGAAGTAATGAGGGCATCGCCAGTTGGGCGTTGTTGCTCAGCTGCCATCTTTGCTTGTTCTTGAGATCCCGGAGACTGTTTTATTCCAGGTTAATTTAGTGAGTAGAGAGCAACGTAGATCGGAGCAGCCGAGACGGAAGTCGGAAGTGGCCAGCGGCTGTGGCGGTCTCAGTATAACAGCTCGTGATGCACGGGGAAATGAGATGATATCACAGTCAAAGCACAATCTGAAGCATAGCAGATTTTCGGTAGCTACCTATCCAGCTATCCAATCTTAACCAAAAGCCGCAGGTGCCTTAGCCTAGAATTTTGGAGCCTCTTAGTGGCTAGAGAGACGGCTGGTGCCCTGTGCAATCATAAGCGTCACCGTTTCTGAAGATGAACGGGATCCGTCCAATTGAGAACCAGAGAATTCACCATTTAGGGGAGCTTGAAGCAATGGCTGTTGGGTTCAAGACAGTCTAATTGAACAATTAGAAACAGTAGCTTGAAAACGTTTGGCGCTTGCTGACGTTCAGTGGTTGAGTTTTATTTCCCTTGATCCATTTCATCGTGGCATTGTAAAGAACTCTCACACGAGACAGATTTTCTTCTTCTGTTCCTGAGTAATCCAAAGTCTAATATCTCGATGCTAGACGATGCGTGCTACGCAATCACGAGCCATCGGTGTTGATGCTTGAATTTGATGTTGTATTGCATGTATCTGGTGGCAAGTCAAGTTATGAAAGGAATGGGGACGGAAGAGCCGAGAACGGTCCAGACAGAGGCTCATACCAAGATGGGGCCTGTTTATCCCATGAAGCTTCGACGATACTCGGTCCGCTGGGGCAAACAGGTCAATGCATTAACTCAAGGGTTCATCTCATAATATCTAGATGACTCAAAGTTTGAGATGTATTGTATGATAGGTAATTAGCAACGACACCTACCTAAACGGTAGACGAATGCCTTGGAAAGAACCTGACCTGACCTGATGCCTGACATGAGAGTGTCTCGATCAAAGAACAGGTAGGTGGATAATATTAATTAATGCTCACTCGTTTGATGAGTGTGAGAAGAGCATCGTTTTCCTGGTTCTTGGCCTTGGTCTTGGCCCTGGACCTGGCTTAAATGACCATTTTCAGCTCTCAACGCCGGTGCCGGGAGACCAATCCCTGGTCCTGGTACAATAGCCGTGGCAGTGCGGACATAGGGCACGTAGGTAGCACTTCGTAAATGCCCCTAATAACGAGAGGAATAAGTCCTACGGCATCGGCTTCCATCCAATATGGGGAGGACCGGGGGTGTCGCTGCAGGGCTCGTATTCATGGAAGAGCATGAGCCGACAGCCCAGCCTTTGCAGGTGACAGAACAGAACACAGAACAGGCCTGTCTTTCTTTTCACCCACACTTTTTCGGACTCAGCTTTCACTACACGCGCCAAAAGATGCGCCGTGTACGTGGCTTTCTTGTCTCTTTGAGGGAAGAGGCGAATAGAAGAGAGTTTGTTGGGTAGTGACGGTGCATTGACATGACGCTGGTATTAGCCAAACAAATTCACTCTAAAAAAGTCTCTCTAGTAATATCGATTCTCCAGAACGGTCTTGAATTCCTCGGCCCGCATAGTTTCTGACACGGAAAAGGCCTCAAGATGAACATAGTGGCTTTTGTTTAGTACAAAGATAGAGATGAGTGGTCTTTCTAGCAATATATTTGGTACTGCACTGTACTGTAAAGAAGAAAGTCAAGCCATTCCATCTCCATTTGTGTTGTTGTTGTTGTTGTTTACTAGGTATAGATAGGTAGGTGCATCGCATTGGCTAGATTGCAAAACACTGCCTGCTGGTTTAAAGTCTCGGACACCCTTCCGCTCCCTCCCTCACCCCTTGTAGCTTGGCCCAAAATGGAGGCAAGGTCTATTATTGTCTGGCCTAAGCTATGGATGGCATGGTCACCCCCTGAGACAACCTCGAGTCCAATCGATTTCCAGATCCTTTCCTTAGTGCAGGAATCTAAAGTTAGACGCTGAGAAGCAAACAAAAAAACATGAGGACAGCAGGAGTCAACTTGAAGGTGCAAAGCAGAGTCAGAGAAGAGTCAATTGCTGACAGGGAATACACACTGTCTAGTCTAGATTGTTCAGAGGTCGAAAGGGCTCAGATGGTGGCCATACCGTTCTGCAACACGAGGCTTGGGAGGCGAAGCTGGTCATGATGGATGGATGAATTCATGGTCAAAGTGGAGGAGAGGATCACTCGATGTGGGTCAATGTTGTTTTTCTACATCCCAACGTCTTTCAAAAGTATCATGAGTCTGTCTGCCGAGCCTAGCCTAGCGACGTCCCGATCATCTGAGCGAGCAGTAGAAAGAGAGAGAATCACACATAGACAAAAGGACAGGACATCAAGGGTAAAGAACTTCAGGATCTGCACTGAGCCGGAATTACAGGCGACAGGATCCAAGCAAATGGGCGTTTCCTCCCCCAGTCAACCCATGTACGGACGGGCTGGCAAATGAGTGGTGGTTTTTCTGCATCATGGCTTGCAAATTTAAAATTGAGGTTTCGGTGGGCTTTTCCCCAGATATACTGTGATCACACTTAACTACTAAGGTAATTAATTACCTACAGCACCTCATCCATCTGATGGATCGACAAGGAAATCTCACGCCCTTGCCGAGACTCCTCTTTCGTCTCTTGCTCGCTACTGTCCGATTGCAACTCACTCTAACTTATTCAACTCTAATAAATGTGGCACAACGTGCAAATGTATGTAGAGTTGTTGTGTGATGGTAGAGAGGGGGGTTTGCGTGGCATTACCATAAAGGCCCAAAAGTCCCCCCATATCGATGCATTGCGTTGCCATGATACGGGACCCCGAATAATATGCATCATGCGTACAGATACAGAACGCTCCAGTTCAGTACAGAACAGAACAGAACGGACGGCAAAGCGGATTGATCAACCCGTAAGAAGCCCATGGGCCTTTCTCAGTCCACAATCTTCTCTTCCTGATCAAAATTATGGATCCAGCCGGCTCCAATTCTAGCGCCATCATGGGTCCCTTTTCTCTTTTCTCTCACCCCATGTTCCCTGTCCCACCTCATTCAATGGACCTGATGGATCCCTATCCCCCGATGAGACGGGGTGTATAGCCTTGGCGCTCTCTCTTGTTAGTGTGACTCTGCTGTTGACTTCACTCAGCTGTCTCTCTCACTCACGGTCTCCCCTACCCTAGTCCTCTAGTTGGGCCTGGGGTGACGGGGTCTGAGACTTTGCTTTTGCCTTGTCTTGTCTAGCTCGAATCTGTTGGTTGCCTGACTTGACCTGACCTGACTGACCTGAGGGGGGTGCCCCTTTGCTCTACCTATCCTGCATCTGCTGCTGGCTACTCGAGTATTCATAAAAGGACTGTCCGACCCCGTCGCGTGCTCTCTTCTTTCCCTTCTCTCTTCACCCTCGTTGTCATATCTTATCTGTCCGTCGTTCGTTAGACCAGACTTTTATTCACACTCTCGCTATCTACTACTTTACACTATTAATTCTAATACCAACACTCCCGAAAACCATCAACATGCGTTTCACCTCCATCTTCGTTGCCGGCGCTTTCGCCACCATGGCCGCTGCCCAGAGCAAGACTGTCTCCATGTCCCCTGCTCAGCAGTCCCAGATGGACTGCCTCGACGAGTGTGAGGACGGCGATGTCAAGTGCCAGTCTTACTGCATCACTGTACGTTCCAACAACCACTACTGCTTGCGCAGTCGCATATGCAGAAGACTAATGAACCCAATAGGTCCCTTCTCCTGATGAGAAGAACATCAACGCCACCACCGAGTGTGTTGCTGCCTGCCCCAAGGGCAAGGGCTCTGAGGCCGACACCGAGAAGTACTCCGCCTGTCTCCAGGACTGTATCGCCGACAACTACTGGAAGTCCGTTGACGGTACCCCCCGCGGCACCGACGTCCCCGATTCCAAGAGCAAGGCCTCCGATGCTGCCTCTTCCGCCGCTGACAAGGCCACCGCCACCGGTTCCGCCGCCGAGTCTGATGCTACCGCCACTGGTGCCGCCGCTACCAACTCAGAGTCCGACTCTGAGGAGACCGGCACTGCTACTGGTACCGCTACTGGCACTGCTGCTGAGGTTTCCGAGACCGGCAACGCCGCCTCTGCTCTCGTTGGCGGTATCTCCTTCCTCGGTCTCGCTGCCGCTATCTTCGCTCTGTAAATTGGGTTACCTACTTGAGGTATCTGGTTGATAGAAAGGATTTAATGGGTTTTACTACAGCGGTAATGATTGGAGTTTGAGTTTCAAATGTGACACATGTTGGATAGCATGATGAAGGCCTACGGGCTGGATCGATTTTCACGGACAAAGTTTTTTTTGGGTAATCTTTTCGCGTTCCCATATGGCTCTGCATATGAGCATGAATACAATACCTCTTTTTTTTCGCACCTCAATTTCATGTGCTTCCAGTGATTCAACTTACAACTCACAGCGCGACCACTGAGGTCGTGCTAGGTGTGGGGCTTATGTTTGTGATTGGCTAATGTTTCCCAATCGGGTGCTTCAGACGTTAGCTTGTAAACAAGCGAAATGAGGGTCTTACGATGCATGTTCAAAGCGCAAAACCCAATTGAATGCAAATGCCAAAGAATCATCTAGAAGAAGGAGTTCCTGAGGGGAATATGTGCTTAAACTAGCAATGTTTCAATTGTGATAACCGAATTGATTTTATTATCTGCTGCCAATGGTCTTGCCTCCGAATAACTTCGTTGATATACAGCTTGATCCCTTGACGCCACAATGTTCCTTTGTAATTATCGCGCCTCTGTCACATGAACCCTACGAACTTAAACATTGCTGACCCAGCAACTCATAACTCTCTTTTTCTGCAATTTGTCGGGCGCAGGGTAGCTATCATATACGAAGGCTGATAGAACTGATGTTATTACTGATAAAGAATGTGGAGAATAATACGATTAATTCAATTACAGATAAACTAATAGTACATCGGGTTCATCGTTGAATGGATATGCATTGGCGAATCAGAAACTCCAGTGATACTATCTGTTGTTTCATACAAAGGCAATCAACTCTGTCCATAGTGAGCGTTGGATTAGCGGCCAACAATAATTTATTGCTGTAAGGCCGGTACACTTATTGTTCTGTGCACCGTTGCAATTGCTACGCTTTCTTTGTAGGCTATTTCGATAAACCATCATGGATCAAGGCTCATACTGTAATAACCTCGACAATTCATCCGCCAATAGTCCTACACGCCTTCCTCTTCTCGAGCCTTCTATGGGACTGGTAGTTGTTCGCAACTGCCAAACCGAGGCTTTCCACCAAATTCCCCGCCTCCAGTACCTGACAGTGGCAGCCGCACCTTCCTGCCTTAGTGGCTCCGGGCCACCTCTCCCACCTACCCCCCCGTCCTACGCTGCGCCTGTCGGTTCGTGATCCCTGAAACTTGTGTCCGTAGCGGCTCTGAGCTTCTACGTGTCCTCAACACTAAGCAGAAGCTCTCCACTCTTGTTAAGACGCCACCTCTCGCTTCTTTATTTCATCCATTCCACCTCACTCTTGGAACTCTTTAATCTCCTCGAGCGCTGGGAATTCACTCATCAACTGAATACATCTTCAGCAGTTGCACGTCCCACGATCGTGTTTCGTTTCTTTCTTCCCCTCCCATTCCCGCAGCTCTGTCAGTGACGTCTGGAACTCATTTGCCCGAGCTATCCATCAACCACCATGAAGTTCAACGCTGTCGCGGCGGCCGTGTCGGCTGCCATGCTTACGGGCAACGTCCACGCCGAGGATGTTAAGGAGGCTTCTCCCTCCGTCCCCGACAAGCTTCCTACCTTCACTGTAAGTTCATGATGATGGCGCACTGGAGCTTATACAATTTACACCGAGCTCCTCATGAGCTCAGGCGGTGGTTGATTGATAACTAACATATCACTGTACAGCCTACCAACCTCAAGGCTGACTTCCTTGAACAATTCACCGATGACTGGGACCAACGATGGCAACCCTCTCACGCGAAGAAGGACACAGCTGGCTCCGAGGAGGAGTGGGCATACGTCGGCGAATGGGCAGTTGAGGAGCCCGTCAAGTACAAGGGAATTGACGGCGATAAGGGTCTTGTTGTCAAGAACCCCGCCGCCCACCATGCCATTTCCGCCAAGTTCCCCAAGAAGATTGACAACAAGGGCAAGACTCTGGTTGTTCAGTACGAGGTCAAGCTCCAGAGTAAGCATAGCCTTCAGCCCGCTGAGTGACTGCGCATGCTGACATATTATTCGCAGATGGCCTCGAGTGCGGTGGTGCTTACATGAAGCTCCTTCGCGATAACAAGGCTCTTCACCAGGAAGAGTTCGGCAACACAACCCCCTACGTGATCATGTTCGGTCCCGACAAGTGTGGCCACACCAACAAGGTTCACTTCATCTTCAACCACAAGAACCCCAAGACCGGCGAGTACGAGGAGAAGCACCTGGAGTCTCCTCCCACTGCCAAGATCACCAAGACCACAGAGCTTTACACTCTGATCGTCCACCCCAACAACACTTACGCGATTAAGCAAAACAACGAGGAGGTCAAGACTGGCAGCCTCTTGGAGGACTTCTCCCCTGCCGTCAACCCTCCCGCCGAGATTGACGATGCCGATGATAAGAAGCCTGAGGACTGGGTTGACCAGGCCCGTATCCCTGATCCTGAGGCCAAGAAGCCCGAGGATTGGGATGAGGATGCCCCCTTCGAGATTGTCGACGAGGAGGCCACCAAGCCTGAGGACTGGCTCGAGGACGAGCCCGTTACCATTCCTGACCCCGAGGCTGAGAAGCCTGACGACTGGGATGACGAGGAGGATGGTGACTGGATTGCACCTACTGTTCCCAACCCCAAGTGTGCCGATGCCTCTGGCTGCGGCCCTTGGACTAAGCCAATGAAGCGCAACCCCGACTACAAGGGCAAGTGGACCGCGCCCTACATCGAGAACCCTGCCTACAAGGGCACCTGGGCTCCCCGCAAGATTAAGAATCCCAACTACTTCGAGGACAAGACCCCTGCCAACTTTGAGCCTATGGGAGCTATTGGCTTCGAGATCTGGACCATGCAGAACGACATTCTCTTCGACAACATCTACATCGGCCACTCCATTGAGGATGCTAACAAGCTCGCCGAGGAGACCTTTGGTGTCAAGCACCCTATCGAGAAGGCCCTCGCTGAGGCTGATAAGCCCAAGAAGGAGGACAAGCCCCGATCCCCCAGCGACCTGAACTTCCTGGAAGACCCTGTTCACTACATCACCGAGAAGATTGACCTCTTCAAGGCCATTGCTGCCCAGGACCCTATCCAGGCTATTAAGTTCGTCCCCGAGGTCGCTGGTGGCTTTGCCGCTATTATCCTCGCTGCCGCTGGTCTGATTGCTGTTCTCTTCAACCTGGGCAAGTCATCTCCCGCTGTTCAGCAGACTGCCGAGAAGGCTTCCAACAAGGCCAAGCAAGTCAAGGACAAGGCCGCTGAGGCCAGCGCCACCGGTGCTGAGAAGGTTAAGGGTGAGGTCAACAAGCGAACTACCCGCAGCCAGTCGTAAGGGGAAGAATGAAAAGATCCAGTCGGACTGGGGTTGTATTCAAGTAATCACACACTCAAAATCAGTCAGAGGACATAAAGGAGCAAGGAAAATAAGAAGCGAGTTGCGGAGGAAATGTAAACAGTTCTCATGAAATGAATTTTTTGTTCTTTTGGCGCATCAGATAAGCGATATAGGGATATCAACCAATTGATAGCTTTTTTTCAGGCTGACTCGCTCTCAATTCTTTCCCGTATGGTTTAACAAGATTGAGTAAGTAGGTGTAGACATGGTGATTTTTCGTTTCATGTGATTGATTGCACGGTCAGTAGAGTCTAGTCTTATCAGCTAGCAACATGACTGATGGCCGAAATCGGCGTGTGTCTCAATCATGAACAGTACCTAGTATCTACTATTCAGACCGGATGTCAAGGTGAGAACACGTTCTGCCAGCACGTATACTTATTTGTAATATTCGGAAGGTCTTCCCGGTGTCTGATATACAAGATCATGGCCAATGTGGCAGATAACCAGATAGATGCTGTTCCGGATTAGGCAGGCGAATGGAGACGAAGGATAGCAAGATCTCTACTTAGTCTCGTGGATAGGTAGCTAGTCATCTTGACCAGTAAGAGACTGGAATTAGGAGAAGAACCCCGAAAGATGAGATCCGTGGGATCCATCGGCATAGACGGTAACCAGCGGGCAAGCCGGGGCTCGTTCGGCAATTACCCCACACTTTCCAGAAATGTCAACCGATTCTGGAGGGCAGTCGCTAGCTTATCATGAGTTGCTCCTTTCGCCCCGCACAGTGACGAGCCAGAGACGTCTTTTGGTGGTGACCTCCAAGGGAACGGACATGAGCCCCCTTCCCATTGCCTCCGCACCGGTACCATAGCCGGGACAGGACAATTTTTTAAGTATAAAAGTCTACAGGTCCCATGACCTTTTACATCTTGACTTGATTGCTGTCTGCTTCATTGGAAGTTGTCGAGGCCAATTGCTCTTCCCTTCTCCTCCTCACTTACAGCTTACACCTCAACCACATCTTCCTTTACCACCGCCATCATCATGCGCCGCGCAATCTCTCGCGGCCTGGGAGCCTCGAGCCGATCTACTCCCACTCTCTCTCGATCCTCCATTCTTACATCCTCCAGCGGCCCGTCCCATGTCGCTGCCAGGCGCATTCATGCCACCACCAAGCAGCTTCAGCCTGTGACGGCTGCTCTGGCTTCTACTGCCAGCAGCTATCCCACCACTCACGCAAAGGTTGAGGTTGTCGATACCCCCTACTTCATCGACAACAAGTTCGTTTCCTCCTCGGCCGACAAGTACATTGACTTGCACGATCCTGCTACCAACGAGCTCGTCACTCGCGTCCCTCAGATGACCGACGCTGAGATGAAGGCTGCCGTTGAGAGCGCTGAGAAGGCCTTCAAGTCATGGAAGAACACCAGTGTCATCTCTCGACAGCAGATCATGTTCCGCTTCGTCCAGCTCATTCGTGAGAACTGGGACCGCCTTGCTGCTAGCATCACTCTCGAGCAGGGCAAGACCTTTGCTGATGCTAAGGGTGACGTCCTCAGAGGTCTTCAGGTCGCCGAAGCTGCCATTGCCGCCCCCGAGCTCCTCAAAGGTGAGGTTCTCGAGGTCGCTAAGGATATGGAGACCCGAACCTACCGTGAGCCCCTGGGTGTTACTGCTGCTATCTGCCCTTTCAGTGAGTACTTTGTCTTTTATCGCATCAGTGCTCTAGCTAACTAGTAACCTAGACTTCCCTGCCATGATTCCTCTCTGGTGCATTCCCATCGCCACTATCACTGGTAACACACTTATCCTCAAGCCCTCCGAGCGTGACCCTGGTGCTGCCATGATTATTGCCGAGCTTGTCCAGAAGGCTGGTTTCCCTGACGGTGTTGTCAACATCATTCATGGTGCTCACCGCACTGTCGACTTCATCCTCGATGAGCCTGCTATTAAGGCTATCAGCTTCGTTGGTGGCAACAAGGCCGGCGAATACATCTTCAGCCGTGGATCCGCCAACGGCAAGCGTGTTCAGGCCAACCTGGGCGCCAAGAATCACGCTGTCGTCTCTCCTGACGCCAACAAGAACCAGTTCATCAACTCCATCGTTGGTGCTGCTTTCGGTGCTGCCGGTCAGCGCTGCATGGCACTGAGCACCCTCGTCATGGTCGGTGAGACCAAAGAGTGGCTCAACGATGTTGCTGAGCAAGCTAAGAACCTTAATGTCAACGGTGGTTTCGAGCAGGGAGCCGATCTCGGCCCTGTCATCACCCCTCAGAGCAAGGAGCGCATCGAGAAACTCATTGATTCCGCCGAGAAGGAGGGCGCTACTATTCTTCTCGATGGCCGTGGCTACAAGCCCAGCAAGTACCCCAACGGTAACTGGGTCGGACCTACCATTATCACCAATGTTACACCCGACATGACCTGCTACAAGGAGGAGGTCTTTGGCCCCGTCCTTGTTTGCCTCAACGCTGAGTCCATTGAGGATGCTATCGACCTTGTCAACAAGAATGAGTATGGTAACGGCACTGCTATCTTCACCAGGTCTGGCGCTACTGCCGAGATTTTCCGCAAGAACATTGAGGCCGGTCAGGTTGGTATCAATGTTCCTATCCCTGTCCCCTTGCCCATGTTCTCTTTCACCGGCAACAAGAAGTCGATTGCTGGTGGTGGTGCCAACACGTTCTACGGAAAGCCTGGCATCAACTTCTACACTCAACTCAAGACTGTTACAGCTCTGTGGCAGAGCGCTGATGCCGTCGCTAAGAAGGCTGATGTCTCTATGCCCACCCACCAATGATCAAGGTACGACTTAGACGAGTGCATTTTTGATTTCTGGATAGCAATTAAAAGGAAGAGGTGGAAACGGACGATTGATGTGGAATGAATATCATAATAACTAGCAAAATGGTCAGCCACAAACACCTGTTGGACTCAATCGAGCCCATTGATGAAATTTCAAAAACATTCAAAACTTCAGAACCTGTCCTGCCTTTTTCTGTGATCCCATAATCCGATGTTTCTCAAGCTTTGTCTCTTTGTTATATGACTTAAGTTTGTGCTCTCCCCTGTCATGATCACCACGACCTAGGCCACACAGCCCTTTGACGGATGTCTCTACGTATGGGCCATTCTCAAAAGAACTGGTAGGAACTTATTACTGACATGTGATGTGACTTGTCACCGAAGCAGCAAACTTGGACGAAAATCAGGAGGACAGACAACGGCACTGAGTTAATGAAATGGAATGTGAATGAGAATGTCATGACATTCACACTTTTCCTAAGCCTATATATACAATGAGATTCGTCTTGGTTCTAGTTCTTACAAACAGAGCTACCAGACATCCTGAGATACACAACGCAACTTGACAAGATGGGACACAACACTTCTCGTCCTTATTCCACGCTATCAAAATGGAAAACAGAAAGCAATATTGAACGGCACATGTCTGAAGCGAAGCAAAATAATGGCCGAGTGCGTATCGTTGGTGTCTCACAGATACCTCACCCACGACTTTGGCACCTTGAACCTCGAAGTTTGAGGATCGGCAATCCACCCTTACAATCACTTGAATACTACCAATACTCCCGACAACGACATGGCTTATCTTTGAGCGGAGAGAATGAGTCAGAGGGGGATTCTCACAGTCAACACAGCTGCGACAGCCATGGATCCCGTTGATCCCAAGCCGAAGAATGTCAAACTCACCCTGCCCCCGGCGCCAGCAGCATTCCTAAAATGGGAAGAGAGATGGATCTGGATAACCTTTGCTAGGGCACAGAAGGAACGTGTAAGAGGAAGTGATGGGATGGGGATGGGAGTCAAATACGAGGCAACTCAGCAGTACGTTGACGTATAAGACCAGTTAGTTCGGTAGACCTTATGAGATCGGCAAAGTCACTGGCAGGGCAAAAGACATGTATGTCATCAGAAACATAATATATTGTACGGTAGCAGTAACTGCTAGATATTCCCATATTAACAATATGGAAGATGGCACTTATCTGACAGTAGATTTGGGTGCCTATGTTCCTCTCTTCTATCACATTCATAACTGTTCGTCTCTCTATCCACATGGTTTCCTTCTCTTTCTCGGAGCGGTGATTCCTCAGTTCCCTCCCCTATCAGAAGTGCTATTTCGGTTCTCGATAAAGCTATGCAATGCCAGGCAGAGCAAAAGACCGGCATAAAAAGGGGAACAATTGAACCGATCTCATACTCCCGGATATACAAATCTGGAAATACAAACATAGATGGGGATCTCGTTCCCATATGGGGCCATTGACGTTCCCCACAGGGAATCGCGTAGCTGGTGATGGTCATATCTAAAACTCATTATCGCCCCCTGGGCTTACTGCGTTGGGATCTGCATAAATCCGTCGTAGTATTCGTCAAGCCATCGAGCCGCTTGAACACCGGATTCATCGACGCTTGAATCCCATCGGCCTATCGAGCCAACATAACCGTCAGGGCGGACATTGACAATGGCTACTTCGCCGGGGCCAAGGCTTCCAAGCCACTTGTTGGTGCAGAGCGAGCCACGGGTATCTTGGTCGGGAATGTCGTCCAAGTAGAAAGTCCATCGGCTGTCTTGCAGGAGAGGTGGGAGATCTGAGATTTCGATTTCCGTCTTGGGCATGGTTGCTGGATGATCGTTAGCGAAGGAATCCAGAGGAGGAGAGACCGTCAAGAAACTTACTAATGAGACCGAAAGTAAAGAGATGGCTGACAACAGTGTATCGCTCTGGTCGGGAGTAGACATCCTCAGGAGCTGATGTTCGAGGTTGCGCAGCATATGAAGCGCTAGCCGCAGCGGATAGTCTGCTAATGAAGGAATCTTTACCGGCAATTGCATGGCAGAAAGTCTGAAGGAAAGGTGCTGATTGTTGAACATCCCACATAAGAAGATAAATACGGAACTGGCCAAGCATAGGAATATCAAGCTGGATATCCACGGGATTGGAGTCAATGTATCGAGTAACCTTGGCAGGGGGGAGAAGGCAACCTGGTTTGGCGTCTCCCATCACGAATTGGTTGTTTCCGACTCCAGGTCGGTTGATGGCGTTCTCGCCATATTCAGCGCCAATGCCGGAAATGAAGCGGACGTTAGTCCTGAAGTTTTCGGCCAAAGCAATGGCATCGCCGCCAGCAATTTGGTTCGCATGCTCATAATCAAAGTTAACCAAGTCTAGGGCAATTTTGCGTCGCTCTTCTTCGTAACTTTCAAGCAGAGCCGGCTTAGCTAACCCTCGGACTGCCAGATTCAACTTCCACGACAAGTTCCATGAGTCGTGCATCGAGGTGTTCATACCCTGTGCTGATTTGGGAGAATGTGTGTGACTGGCATCGCCAGCCAGGAACGCTCTTAGGTGACCATCAGTGAAGCGACTAGCAACCCTCTGGCCAACCTGATAACGACCGAACCACTCAACGTACTTCCAGTCTAAGCGGAACGGCGCCATGATCTTTTTTGCGCGCTTCATCATGAATTCCTGTCCAAGGTCTCGACGGTCAAACTTAGCACCGGCCTTGAGCTCAATATAGAATCGAGTCATATTTCTTTCTCGGGGAATGATTAGAATTGAACCGTGCTCTTGTGAATAGACCAATGTTTTGGACCAGATATCGGGAAAATCAGTAATCAGTTCACCATCAAGAACACCCCAAATAGCGGCTTGGGACATGCCAACGGCCTTGACATCAGGGATGCTCTTGCGAACCTTGGAGTGAGCACCATCACCTAACGAACGATCAGTTCCCGCACGTAGATTTCGCAAAGGTAACGACTTACATCCGATCAAGTATTGCGTCAATACAGAGCGCTTATCCTGGTTGACATTGGCACGGCAATTGACTTGCAGGGGACCGGTCTTGTTGTCTGGGACGCTGTACGACTCGAAAGCCATGTTTCTACGGACCTCCTTGCCACGCTTCTTCATATCCTCAAGAAAGAGACCTTCCACCATGCCCTGATGAACGAGAAGAATGTATGGATCCAACACATCGATGATGGGCGGGTAATGGACTTCGCGACCAAGTCGGCGTAAAGGTTGGTCCGCATCGCTGCGCCAGAAAGCAATATCGAAAACGCGGACACCTTGCTTTAATAAAGTGTCTGAAAGTCGCATTTGTCTAAAAGTCTCGATCGTCTTTGGTTGTAGGCCGTCGGCTCTGTATTAGAGGTCAATTGGATTCTCCTACCAGTAAACTTCCAGGCTATATCCTTACCTTCCCACGGGTGTCTGGTCGGCTCGGTCATCGATCACCTCGACATTGATACCATATCTGGTCAGGTTTGTGGCCAACATCAGACCAGCAGGTCCTGCACCAACAACGCAAACCTGGCATTCCAGTGGAGGCTCAGGAAGACTGCGGAGGAGAGCAAGAGGGTCTTGGAAAGGAGGAGGAGAGCCCTCCTGGCGCTCACGAAGCGCTGGAAATGGGATTTCCATATTATCCATATCGTCAGATTGAACAACGCTGGGGACCATGATATACAATTGAAGTCGATATGAAGATCACAAGATCACGGACGACCTCTGCCGGACTCAAAAATAGACAGAGTGTCGCCCTGAAGCGGCTGCGACAGGAAAAGGCGGCGGAACAGTCTAAGCCAACGGAATGTAAGGTATCGCAAACGGATAGGTTGACGACAACGACGAGGGTTGTGCGAAGCGAAACAGTGCCTGACAGGTGATATCCTCCTAGATGGTCCGTCCACTCAGTTACCAAGTGTCGTGCGTATCAGATTCGGGGTTTATGTAACCTCTCCGCTATCATCTGATGGAAGTAGGCTTGTCGAAGATTTGCGCAATCGAAGAAGTCGAGAATACTCGCAGATTTCGAGGAGGGGTCGCGTAATATTAATTGGATATATGTACGATTGAAACTGTACGGCGAGGTCGCGGGGCAGATCGGCCGACTGACTGACTATTGGAGCAGCTTGAATCTGGCTGACAAGGGGTATGCAGCTACAGGAGACTACGGAGAACGGCGATCAAGGAGGATGAGACGGCGGCGGCGACGATGATGGCGGAGACGAGGATATGGACGAGAGGCGATAGAGCACGGAGAGGAGAACACCGAAGTGAAGAGAAGACAAGAGGGGGAAGGGGGGAGCTAAGTAAAGTATGAAGCTATTCCGAGCCTCAGAGGTCAGACAGATATAAGATGGGAAATGCAACGTCCATGTAACGGATAGGTACCGAATTCGGGGCTGATGGGAAGTGACGACCGGGGGGTCTACGAAAAGCTACTGTATGTGCCTTTTCTTAATCAACAAAAAAAAGGACAGAAAGGGACAGGCAAGGATGAAGGAGAGGGCTGGTGAAATCGGGTCACAACTGAGGTGCCCTTGCCTGCCTGGACCAGAAAAAATGGCATGACACGATTATCGCCAGAAGATCGGAGACTGGCGACGCCAG
Source organism: Fusarium brachygibbosum (assembly GCA_018886245.1). NCBI lineage: Eukaryota > Fungi > Ascomycota > Sordariomycetes > Hypocreales > Nectriaceae > Fusarium > Fusarium brachygibbosum. The sequence goes on along the minus strand of JAEKIX010000019.1, from coordinate 1,447,955 downwards.
ACCTGACGAGGAGACAAGAAATGGGCTGATTTCGCGGGAGATTTTGTTGGTGGGCTGCCACATGGCCCACTCGGTCGACACGATTGACACCTCCAACTGGGTCTAGCTCTCCAGGGCCCCTTCCCAAGTTAGAGCCCTTGCCTTCTCTTCCCTTCCTGAATCCTTCCTTCCTCGCTAGCTCGCCAAGCTCGTTCACTCTTTTTTTTTACTAGGCTCCTTCCTGCCGGAACTTGAAGGGGTCCACACCTTGTCTCTGACGAGTCCCCGCTCCATCATCTAATATGTGATTGGATGATAGTTGAAGAATTGTCATTATCATTGTCATTTTCCGTCTTCTTTCATCAACCCCAGAATGCCGAAACAAAGTACGGAGGTTAGGATAAAAATATTCGAAACAATGCGGGATTTGATTGTTGATCGCTTCTCAAGACCAACTTTAAATTGTGAGTCTGATCGTGTCAGAAAGACGATACTGAAAGATCTGCTTCTGAGGTGATGGCCTGGAACATTGACCAAGCCTAGGCTATGTCAGACCAATCTTCAATACCACTTCATACAATGGCATTTCGGAACCAAGACCAAAAAGACGTTGAACCCGTGCCACACGCTCGCGCAGAGAATCCACTTTCTGCGGCTGCTAGTCTCTGATGGAAAACGTGGTGTGGGCAATTGTGTCTTGTCTTCGCTTGTGTCTACAGCTCTGATAGCCAATCCTGGCAAAGATCAGTGCTCTTTGTGTACACTTTCTGTCTTGTCAGCTGCGGTCAGGACATGAACGATGGAGTATCAAGGTCTGACATGGCATGTTGTTGGGTTGCTTTGCCCGCTGGGCACTTCAGGGTTCTCTCTCCCCAGGCTCAATATGTAGCCCTGAACCAGGGCATGGAAGCACAAATCTATCTCCACCGAGTCCATTCTCGGCCGGTGGCATTATTCAGCACCAGCTTCCCCAGGTGCTTTCTGAGGTTTGTGAGACCATCGTCACTAATTTGGTTTAACACCTGCAGACTTTGCCAGCTGAGGGGGTCTGTAAGAGAGCCACACCGTAGGTTTGGTTTACATATAGGAACCGTTTCATTGACTCAGATTGGATCTGGCAATGAGTGATACATGGATTCTATGTAAGTGATACCGTCAGAGATTGGTGTGGCATTTCTCTTTATCTGATAACGGAGTGTCCCAACAGAGTCTACTGTCGTTGCACATCTCCCGTCCATACCGCCTTGTTGCCCCATCCAAATACCACCTATTGTTGCCTTTCATTTCTTTTGATTCTTCTGCTATCCGTTCAATGGTACCAGGGATGGACCCTAGTCCCACTCTGCAGGTGCCCTTGTCCCAACTACTACATATTGCGCTGCATGCCCTTGAGCTGACAACGGGAAGTACGGGCACGTAAAAGATGATCATCTCATGATACAGGTACTTCAGTTCGTCTGGCAGGCCAGGTCCCTTGTTTACAGCACACTACTTGCATATCATGTCGCATTCTCTGAATATGTGTTCTCATCCAGGCTGACGTCGTCATGGCATACGTCTTCTTATTGCATACTAAGCGAGGTCGTCTTGATTCTTTTGTCTATAGGCGCCTTACCGTCAGCTCTATCATTTGCACTTTCCCTATAGAGCCATGTTCGAATCCTTCAAATATGCTTTGACTAATCCATCGAATCATTTCATATGCATTATGTCTGACTGTGGTTCCAGTTAGGTTGTGTTATATGCACCTCAAGAGAGCGGCACACTTGCGTGCTCACAATATCAGGCAGTTGGGACCACTTACATGGTTATGCTGTACTGTAAACTGGACGTCACCAACAGGATGGAATCCTTCTCGCGGACATAGCGCATCGGTTGGCTCGGATTTCGGTGTCTCGGCCCCGGAGTTCTGTAAATACCCTCTGGTCTCTTTCGTGAACACGCCTTGGCAGGCTATAATATTGGTCATAGTTATTAGCTTAAGGGCATCGTATCTTATGTATTAATAAGCGTAAAGTACTATTGTGTAGAGATTCTCTTATATCTTTAATCGCACTTGTGGTATGAGAACCATAATGTTAGTACCGACTTGCTCTGACTCATGGGGAATCAAAATACCAATTCAGCTTCAACTACCAGAAACCAGAACCGTGCTCTCACCCGCATTATCGTCAGCTTCCTTCTCACGGCCATCTTTCTCATAAGAAGCGTCCACATCCTCAATGACCTGGCGACCACTAAAGTTCTTCATGTACGATTGTGCTTTGGCTCTCACAGGAATTGCATACCAATCTGGCTGCATCCGTAAGGCAGCTAGTATAGTTCCAGTGCCCGGGATGATAACAGTACCACTGCGCCCAGTGAGAACCTGCTTAACTACGGCATCAGCCACTGTCTCAGGTGCCAGGGGTGGCATCAGGAAATCAGTGTTCTGGTAATAGCCCTTGAAGAGAGCAGTGTTGGTAGGTCCTGGGTGTACAATGACAGTCCTGACTTTGGGCGCATTGTATCTCGTAGCCAACTCGGCAGTCAAGCCCTCGTGGAAGGCCAGAGCAGCTGCTTTTGAGGCGCCGTAGTCAACAAGGTTAGGGATCGTCAACCAGCTCGCATAAGAGGTCAGAGTGACTACCATGCCGTGGTTATTCTCAACCATGTTAGGGAGAAATGTCTTTGCTGTCCAGAAAGGCGCAAAGGCATTGACATCAAAAGTGAAGCGGATATCACTCGGCTGAGACTCTAAGATAGTCTTTCCTCTGGCCACTCCAGCAACGTTGATAACGACGGTTGGGTGTCCAACTTGATCTCTGATCTTTTCGGCAACGGCTTCTACCTTTTCGGGTGATCGAAGGTCGCATTGGTAGTAGTGCACATTGGCGGCTGTTGATACATGGTTAGCTATCTCCTTCTCTTCAGTTGCCTTCATTTTACGTACCAGTGGTAAAGGACATGGGCTGAACATCGAGCACAACCACTTTCACGCCCATCTCCTCGAACAACTTGACGACTCGACCGCCAATGCCTCCTGCGCCACCCGTCACGAGTACAATCTCGCGGTTCCAGTCATATTTGTCGTCAACCCAGTTGTTTCTCGTCTTTTCGGATAACCAGCTACTGGCCCATCGCGCGAGTCCAAGGTATAAGAGCGTCTTGAGGTTCTGCGAGGCGCTCGGGTGAAGGATCGAGAGGTCCTGGCCCTTTTTGGTGAGACGAGCAAGCAGCACGAGAGGGAGAATCAGAGCTGGATTCAAGGCCGTTTGACGAATCAGCCGTACCACAACATCGGCGCAGAAGCCTTCGCGTGGGAGGAGTCCTTGGTGAATGGGCATGATATGAGACAAGATGACCAGAGGTTATCGCTAAATCACAAGGATATGAACCACAGACTCAAATGACTCGATCGTACAAGAAAGCATTCAAACAACGTGAGTGGCGCCTCCCTCCGTTCATATGAGGGGGGCTGCTTATGATGATTGTCATGATGAACTCACAGACCGAGGTTCTTTTCCACGAACAGTTACCAGTTCGCGACTTGCTGCGATTACTTACAGGGATACAAGGAAATCTGGGGTAATGTGAGTAAGTCTATTCGTCAGAATTCGTGGAAAGGAGCACGTCTAGCCGCGCCAAGTCAGGCGGTCTATCGTGAGTAAATGAAGGCCAGTCTGTGTCCCTCGGAGATGTAACAACCCCGCAATTAAGTGAAGCGGGGATGATTCCTGAATTGGCAATTGATGGTGATGGCGATGTGGTGACCTGCATTGGTTAGCGGATGCAATATCAGGAAGTTGTATTATTTGTCGATTTGAGCGGTTTCGTTTCAGTTTTGTAACACTTGATATTTTGAGGCCGAGAGAATAGTCATTCGTTAGTTGGTCAGCATTTTTAAAGTTGGGCTCCATGGCTGAAGAAAGTAATTATAGAACCGGGTAAATTTGGGGTATCGGAAGATTACACATAATAAAAGACATCTACATAAACACAGCCATAAAAATGCTCATGATACCAACATACACCACCATGTTCGGACCAAGAACAGATCCTACCGAGCCCTCACCACTTATATCAAGTTCAGTAGCGTCACCAGGCGCAAACAAAACGCCCACCTCATTAGCTGCCTCAGCGTCAATATCTTCAGGTGAAAGAAGCTCATTCGACAGCTCATCGCATGACGGCCGATCATCATCCTCTGGAATGGAGTTATTGACAGAGATGGGGACATCGAATATGGTGTAGTAATCATCGCCGTTGTATCTGAAGTTTTGTCGGATTGAAATCTGTCTTCATGTCAGGGCCGGCCACGATGCTTTGAACACCATCTCAGAGTCTTTCTTACGTTGTAAACCCCGCGATCACTGTCTCCTTCTGGTGCGCCGTCTCCAACGAGACAATCAGGCCAAACCCAGTTGACATGCTTCACTGTGCTTCCAGGTTCTTGCGCCATGATCTCACCCAGGCTTGCGTTGTTAGTGCTCGCTGTGCCATTCGAAATGGTAAGGTTGCGTCCTGTGGTGTAGCTGTAGAGAAACATCTCGATGCTGAAAATCTGGTTATCGCCATCGTTATCATCGTCGTTTGACGGCAATGGTAGTTTGCCGTTGGCGGTTACATCTATAGCGACATGAAGCGTGTCTTGGTTCGCTAATGTCAGCGCTGAAGATATTACCAACAAAGGTGTAATATCAACTTACCCCCTCCAAGAGGCGTGTATGGCTGAGGGGCATCTAGAACTACGAAGCCAGGAGTAAAAATCTGGCTGTTGGAAATAGTAAAGTTGTCGGCTAGCGATCGTCCAGCTAAGAACAGCACAGCTGCGAGTTGTCGTGAGGATATCATGGTTGGAGATGCAGTGCTACACGATACGCAGCCAGGCGTAACGAGGAAAAAGAGTCTGAGAATTTAGGAGAAGAAACACCAAAAGTACCATCACGGCAAAGACTTGATTAAATCTATTTTCTGAAACCGGAGATTTGGGCTTGGCCATGTCTCCAATAGAGACGTCAGATCCTTGGTGGATGTTTGAGAAGTCCTTAATAAGAGTGGAATAACCAGGGTAAGGTATTCTGCCGGCTAATGAGGCTAGTGAAGACCATAGAAGTGAATTGACTGGTTGGAATTGTACTTTTGTCTACTAGCGATTACAGATGCATTCGAGTGTGAATTTATACTCGATATATAGCCAGTTCAGTATAAGATATTGTTTAACACTGACCCATGTTAGTGGTACGTCCTGAATGCTATATCACTTGCGGATAAAGGCGACAAAATCAGCAGCAAAGTCAGCGACAATAATCTAATTCAATGAATTTATTTCTCGGTAATTCATAATTAACTATTCAAGGGTCTGGCTTTAGTTTACTCCATACAAAAGATCCAGTCCTAAAGATCCAAATCCTTCAGCGGAATTACTTCCTCAGTTGTTGCTTAGAGCCTTCTGAAATCAGTTAGAGGGCATGTTTACCGACGGAGCCCTCCGGTAACCAAGGAACGCCGCCTACTCTTTAAGCCTCTTCAAGGTTGATCCTTGTGGAGCTCTTTATTTTATCATGACAGATGATATCTCGCGATAGGCAAACCATTGGCTTTTTCGCGATCGCTCACTCACTCACTCACTGATATCCATTTCGCTCTGCTGTTCCGAGGCTCGTAATACGGGGGGACTCTAGCGCTAACTCACTGAACTGGACCCTTCCCCTCACTACTACGTTAAACGATTAAGGTAACTGCTACTGTAAATATTTATTTCATTAACTCCGGGGCAACTTGGTTCAGCTTAACCTCGCCAAAAGCTGCAAGATTAGTACTCACCACCTCTCAATCCATAACAATCCTGCACAATGCGGTTGTCGAGCCTCATCTCTCGGTATGGCTCCGTCCTACGCCGCTGCTCCGGAGCCGGAACTCGGCCGATTTGTTCTCATTCTCAACGTCGACTCATGAGCTCTTCCTTGGCTGGTGTGAAGGAGCTCCTGAAAGTCTCAGACGAGATTGCCGATGCTGTTGCTACCAACAAGCCCATTGTTGCTCTCGAGTCAACCATCTACACTCACGGAGCTCTGGGTAACGAGCTTGCTCTTCAACATTCCGATCTTGTTCGCAGCAATGGAGGAATTCCCGCTATTATTGCCATTGTCGACGGTGTGCCTACTGTTGGTGCCACAGCATCTGATATTCTTCGCATGATTGAGAGTGGAAGCGCTGTCAAGGCATCTAGGCGAGATATTGCCTATATTGCAGGAATGGTGAGTCAACATGAATACTGACGAGATCGCTATGTATACTATATGTACCGCTCGTCGACCTTGTGACATGACGACTAACTTATTCACAGGGCTTGACTGGACAGAAAATCCATGGCGGAACCACCATCTCTGGAACTATGCTGCTGGCAAGACTAGCAGGTATCCGTGTCTTTGGAACTGGCGGCTTGGGTGGTGTTCATCGCGGCGGCCATGATTCAATGGACGTCTCTGCTGATCTCACTGAGCTCGGACGAACCCGAGTTGCTGTTATCAGCAGTGGTTGTAAGGGCTTCCTCGATATTCCCAGAACCCTCGAGTTCCTCGAGACCCAGGGTGCTCACGTCTCCACGTTTGCCGATGGTCGATCCGGAAAGATCGAGTTCCCTGCTTTCTGGGCTCGGGACAGTGGCATCAAGAGTCCCTCCGTCGTCCACACCGAAAAGGAGGCTGCTGCTATCATCCTCGCCCAGGAGAAGCTTGGCATCGAATCAGGTTTGCTCTTCGCAAACCCCATCCCCGAGGAGTTTGGCATTCCTGCCCCTGAGATGCAGTCCTACATCGAGCAGGCTGTCAAGGAGGCCAATGAGAAGGGCTTCACTGGAAGCGCCAACACCCCCTATATCCTGGGCAGGCTCAAGGAGCTCACCGGAGAAAAGGCCGTCATCGCCAACAAGGCGCTGGTAACCTCCAACATCACCCGGGCCACCAACATCGCTGTCGAACTCTCACGGTTGTTGTCTTCTGGTTCTGAGCCAGTCAAGACTTTGTAAGTACAGCGATGAAATGGTCTGGGACGTTTGTAAATCTAATTGTAGCTATAGCAATTCATTTCCTGTCGCTCCATCTGCTACCCCCTCTGAGCTTAAGGAACCCGAAGTAACATCCGAGAGCAAGGCTGATATTCTTGTTGCTGGCTCCGTAGCTATTGATCTAAGCTGTGACTATGCACCCAAGTCGGGTGACTCTTCCCCTGCCCTCCATACCTCCAATCCATCTAGTATCAGCCAGTCTATTGGGGGTGTTGGCCATAATGTAGCGCTCGCTGCTCACTCTGTTAGCAAACATGCTCGAGTGCGGCTTTGCAGCATGGTTGGTGATGATGTGTAAGAATGTTAGACTTCAAGAGATACGAACCAATACTGACAGATGTTGTAGTGCTGGCAAAACTGTTCTGAATGGACTCCAAGCCTCTGGTTTAGACACAACCTACATCCGAACACTTGGTCACGAGTATCACGGCTCGAACAGAACGGCTCAATACGTCGCTGTGAATGATGCCAACAAGAACTTGGTTATGGCAATGGCTGACATGGGCATCTTTACACATCACTCATTCCCCGAGTATTGGAAATCCGCCGTACGAGGAACCAAACCCAAGTGGCTGGTAGTGGACGGCAACTGGAGCGAGAGAGACATTCGAGCGTGGCTCAAGGCTGGCCAAGACCAAGACTGCAAAATCGCCTTTGAACCTGTGTCGACAGCCAAGTCCATGAATCTCTTTTGTTCTCAAAAGGGACATCCCAAGCTTCGAGTCTTCCCCAAGCCCACAGTGGATATTGCATCCCCCAATAGTTACGAGCTGGCAGCTATGTACTCTGCGGCTCGCGATAACGGCTACTTCGAAGCACCTGAGTGGTTTGATATCATCGACGCTTTTGGCATGCGAGGCGCCCGGGAGCGCTTTGTCCACATCACTTCAGCCGAGTTGACTGATGCCGGTGTACCCGTACAGTCTGTTCAGCTACTTCCCTACATCCCTACTATTGTGACGAAGCTCGGTCCTCAGGGAGTTCTTCTGACTACCATCCTTGGAAGAGACGATCCTCGATTGAGGGATCCCGACTCGGAAGAATACATCGTCGCACGTTCAATGAACCACCCAACAGTTGGTGGCCTCTACATGCGGTTGTTTTCCGCTGCTGAAAAGGTCCAAAACATCGTTTCTGTCAACGGTGTTGGTGATACTTTCTTCGGTGTCCTGATCTCTGGTTTGGCGCAGGGAGGTAAAGTTGAGAATCTTATTGATGTTGCTCAAGCAGGCTCGTGTTTGACTTTGAAGTCTCACGAGTCTGTTAGTCCCGACTTGCACCGGTTGGAGACTGTGTTGGCTCAGGCGGCAGCTCAATGATTTAGTTTTATCTAGATATTTCGTGTAAAAAGCAAATGCATCTTTTTCAGTTCATCATTCAAGGATTATAACCATCAGCCTTGTCGGTCTCATAGTCAATGATTGGCCAAAGTCCCACTCTTCGCCAAAAATCAATGACCTATCAAAGTCAGTCGCGCGCGCAAGGCTGATCAGACCCTCTAAAAAAATTCCATGCAGTAAACATTTCGCCCAAGCCAGAACCCGCAAACCTCACTCCGGTCGACATAAACCACAACCAAAATGGCGCCACCACAAGACGAAGAGATGCTGGATCCCTCATCTTCCTCCTCCTCGGAGAACGAGTCTCAATTTGACTCAGAAAATGAAGCTCCTAAGAAAAAGCCCACCATTGCGCTTTACGATAAGGACTCCGACGAAGAAGAGTTGGAACGTCTTGTTCTAGGTAACAAGGCTGGCTTCCGCGCGCAATTGTTCAAGGACGATGGAATTTTCAACAGCAACTGGGATGAAGAGGGCAAGGAGCTTCAGCTCGCTGAGCAGGATCCCGGTTTCGAAGATGTTGAAGATGCGGACCTTTTCATGTTTGACACTGGCGCTGGACCAGGTGCTGCAGAGGTTACCAAGGCCGCAAAAGTCACCGATGGGAATGCTCCTGCGTGGGAGGATAGCGACGACGATAGACTGGCGATTTCGCTTGCTGGAGCCAACCGACTGCGAAAACTACGAAAGACAGAGGCTGAAGATCTTGTTAGCGGAACCGAGTATAGCCAAAGATTGCGACAGCAATACCTTCGACTAAACCCTCTTCCCGCATGGGCGCGTGAAGCAGACGGACGACCGACTAAGCGGAGACGATCATCAGCTGCATCTGACTCTTCAGCAGACAGCGACTCAGACTCCGAGGTTTCTGCGCAGCCTCTTGAGAAGTTCCTCCGCGACGTCAACAGCCTAGCTGGAGCTGGATCAACCAAGAAGAGACGTCTACGGCCCGAGGTTATTGACATTCAGCGCACGCGAGAGATTCCAGACAAGCACAAGGCACCCGTTGCTTGTCTTTCTTTCCACCCCGAGTACCCAGTTCTCCTGTCCTCCAGTACCGCCTCTGTTCTATATCTTCATCACATCGCGCCCGCCGCTCACCCTACACCCAACCCTCAGTTGACCTCTGTGCAAGTTAAGCAAGTCGACGTTCGACGAGCCGAATTCTTATACCCCCATGGCGACAAGGTGTTCTTTGCCGGACGACGAAAGTATTTCCACCAGTGGGACCTCAAGTCGGGAACTGTGCAGAAGACGACGCAAATTCTCGGACATCGACTTGAGCACAAGTCTATGGAGCGTTTCAAGCTCAGCCCGTGCGGACGCTACATGGCAATTGTGGCGTCTACCAGGAAGGGAGGCGGTATCATCAACGTTCTGAACACAACATCTATGCAGTGGATTGCTGCCGCTAGACTATCAAGTCAGAACGGCATTGCTGACTTTGCTTGGTGGAGCACCGGAAACGGAATGACCATCCTTGGAAGGGATGGTCAGGTCGGCGAGTACAGCATGGAGAGCCGCTCTTTCCTGGGTATATGGCACGATGAGGGTTGTGTCGGTGGTATTGTCCTGGCTCTTGGTGGTCATCAAGGCCCGGCTGCTCTGGGCGATGACCGCTGGGTTGCCGTCGGTTCCAACAGCGGTATCACCAATATTTACGACCGCAACGAGCTTCTCGTCCTCAAGTCAGAGGAGGTAACCGTCAAGGAGCGCCCAACACCCACACGAGTCTTTGAGCAACTCGTTACCCCCATCACACACATCACATTTTCTCCAGATGGTCAGCTCATGGCTTTTGGAAGCCAGCACAAGAAGGATGCGCTGCGACTGGTGCATCTCCCCACTTGCACAGTGTACCGTAACTGGCCTACGGAACAGACACCTCTTGGAAGAATCACGGCGGTCGCTTTTGGAAACCAGAGTGATTTGTTGGCGGTTGGTAATGACACAGGAAAGATTAGGCTGTGGGAGATTAGGAATTAGGTACTTAATGGGCATCAAAACGGCGTATGATTATCTATGAGCGCTATTCTCTATGTTGTACATGAGTGATTTATCCCGTATCCATTGCCGTTCTCAGCACTCAGCACTCAGCACATATTCTCCCCAATCAACAAATTGCTAGTAGATCATTCTCTGCAACAATGTTCGCAGTGGGCTACCCTTGGGTAGTCCACGCCTGGGGAAAAACGCCTTGTTTTTTCTCGTCCAACGAGTAAGCGCGCTTCTACTTTTGAAGAGCTTCACTTCGTGGGGTTTGTTGTCACATGCCAGGAATTGCTTGATGTTGACATGTACCGTCTTGATCGCCTAGCTAAGGTCAGCACCACAATATCTATATCTCGGTAGTTGACTTACTTCTCGGCATTTCGTCTTGCTGGGCAGATCACCAGGCAGGCCTAGATCGACACACAGTCGCTGGAAGTCTTGGAGGGTGCCTTTTTGGAAGTAGTTGTTCCATTGTTCCATAAGAGACAAGCGTCTACTGGACGACTCGGACGACGTAGTGGGTGTAAGGGCTATGACGCCGAAGCTAAGGGCTATCTCGCTCTCCGAGTCCTCATCTTCGAAGATAGCCATTATCGATGTATTCTCGGAGACCTTGTGGTTGAGTTGTTCAGATGGATTTGTTCCTAGCTCGACTTGGTGTAGAGACTAGATCGAAGACGAGACCAAGGACTGCAACGAGAAAGGAGTCTGAGAAACGTTCACGACGAGCATTGACAGTTTTCTCCTTCAGGTGACTGACAATATGAATCGCCTATCAGCATTCACCTACACGGGCCTACTGCAGTTTACCTCCCGTCCACGATGCAACTTGCCGCCGATTAGCTAATCTATGGTGCCTTTGTCTGGACTTCGGCCAATACACTTTACACGTCTCATAGATAAGACTTGACTTTGACAGCATAAGAGACGAAGTAGTTTTATTTTATGACAGTTTAGGCCAACTCTCAGGCTACCTATTCACGTTTTGCATCAATGGTATAGTCCAGGTCAGTGGCATGTCTGCATGGTCCTGCTACATAGTGATCAATGGCCGATAAGGTGCATCTCTCACACAAACTATCGATAAATGCCAAGGTAACTGGTGGTATTATTGTACATATCTAACTCCTCAAAGCCCTCGTAGTAGAGCTTGCTCTTGGAGGACGATGTTGCTAAAAGGGTCGTATTCTAGGATACCATGACTCCCCTCAACAACAGTTGATCGGCTTCCATAGCTCAGTTGGTTAGAGCGTCGTACTAATACTTCATTCCGAGTGTTCGGTAATGCGAAGGTCTCAGGTTCAAGCCCTGGTGGGAGCATCGCTCCAGCGCCTATCAGCTGTAATTTTTTGCTTTCTTTTTCCTTTAGTATCTCATTTTGATCGCGACTCGTTGCATCGCATCGCGAAATCCAGTCGTGGTGTTGTTTTTTGTGTCACTAGAATAGGAAGTTCACCAGCGGGAGCTCCCGCTCGAAGGAAGCTACCTACGACTGCTTCTTTCCCAAATGTCAACTCAAGGCGACAACGCCTACCCTAAATGACTTACCAATAACATCATCAGTCATATTGACTGACAGTCTGTCAGATGCAATCAATAGCTCGAGCAGTGAAACTCGAGCTCAGAACTATCTGGGAAGATGTTAGACTAAGTTTGTCCCTAATATTACCGCTGAGAGTACGTTCGTTGTCTTTTAATTGAGATACTTAACAATTCACAAACCGAACATGCCCGATTTCAACCCACAACATATTGTCTCAGTTGGTGACCGTTGGAGCGACTTACATGCAGTTACTGCACGAAACCCTGCTTGAAAATAAAGCTGTGGATCGTAGTTTCTATAACCGGCTCACTGTCCCGGACGAAAGCCGAGAGAATGAGCTGGGATTTCGCTTCCGGTCTATGGGGACAGCAAATGCGGGCAAGTTCATGTACGTACTTTAGAGGATGGAGCCGGCCGCCGATATACAGGCCGTCGACTCTGTAGGATTCAACTGTCTGACATGATACCAGTACTCGATCAGTATCATGAGACGTCAAAAAATATCTATTCTGGGTGTGGTCGGATCGCTGCAGGGTAAGAGAGCCAACGCTGACCCGAGACCCCGGAGAGAGTCGGGTGAAGTATAGACAAGGATGTGATAAGACGATTCATTGTATCAAATACGGGAAGTTCTTTGGAAGTAGAGGCCTTCCGTTTAATACGTGTCCATTACGGATGTGGTAGTGTAAGCTGCGTGTCGAAACACCATTGACAGGCTCGGCTGACCTCAATTGGTCGAGTAATCGCCGTAAATGACCTCAAGACGGCCTCACCCAGGCTCATTGAACGAACTCGTGAAGTAATTCTCAATCGGATTTAGTGCTGCACTCTGTAATGCACAATGCGCAATGCAATGCAGAGACTGCACTGTACATAAATGCCGCCGGGGAAGCCTGGTATGGAGTGCGCAAGCGTGGCCTGACTTCTGCCAGTTGGATGGAAGTAGACCCAACAGCAATGGTGAACGGATTCGCCAGTGGCCAGATCTCGACGCGGAATTACGACAGGACTACTCTCAGGCGAGATGTTTCTTGTATTGTTGGTCATTGCAGTATTGAGTGTTGCTCAGCGAGGTCAGGACAGTTGGCAAGTCTATGCAAAACTGCACTGCATAGTATCGACGATCCATCCAGCCTGGGACACGATCGAGTAGAAGGCCTTAAAAAGTTGATAGTTTCCCCAGGCCTAAAGCGTCCATTCAGCTTGTTGATGACCATCGCATGGCACTTGGAGAGGAATGGTGGTGTGCATGGTAGGGCTCAGAGTTCCGATGCTTGAGCCGTGATTGGTCAAATGCCGCTTTGTCATCTTTCAGACGACAACTCTTCAAGGACATTTGCTGATCAACAGCGGCTGAACGAGGACCGTGAGTTCAAAAAAGGAAATTGAAGGGGAAATCAGTCGATCAAATAGAACATACAGCCAACCAATCCACCGGAACCAGCGAGAGAAAGTTCAACAAGGCTGGCTGACCTGGAAATGCCTGATTAGTCCGTCATATGCTTGGGACTCATCTCGTGAGATATTCTTGGATCCAACGAGAACTCCCCCATATACGGCACGTCAGCTGTGCTCACATCGCTTACGATTTTAAGCGAGTGCAAGGGTTTATATCATGGATCCGATGAAAACCTTCTTTCCTTGCTTTGGTAGCCAAGAATGAGGCTGTTGAATATGCAGAATGTTCTCATCCCTTACATGCAGTAGGTAGTACCCTAACTGAAGAAGCTGAACGCACAAAGATGGAGAAGCAAAGGCATATCATATCATAGGCCATAAAATTTGATCTGAGACAAGCAGCAAGCAGCTTTAGCTCGAGCCCAAATCTGAGCCGTCAGTATCCTGGCATTTTTTCTGGTCAGGACCTCACTTATCGAATGATAAAGGAATTAAAGACCGGGGTTCAAATGCTCGATTTTACAGTGGAGGCAAACGGATGCGAAAACCCCACTAAAACGCACATAAGCTTGGACCAGCCTCCAACTTCCAGGGGACGTTGCAAGGTTATCAACCCGCACTAGTAGAGCTAGGTAACTATGACTTGCACACACAAATGCAGGAGGCAGGTGCGTTGCGTGCTATCGGTATCGGATCTCCATAGCCGTTTACCAAAGCTCGATTTTGTCGTGGGGGCAGTGGGTATTCTACAGGTTCCATAGAGGAAGGAACCTAGGGGAAGGAAGAATTTTAGAAAGAGCTAAAATGGAAAGAAGTGAGAAAATGGCAAGAAGTGCCAACTCCAAGCAGTCAGGAGACCCAAATTGCTTGTCATCAGGAATTGTCCCAAGCTGAGAAAGATGGTCCATCATATAAATTAAAATGTCACGCCACAACCATCAGCTAGATGCCCCAGAGAACAGGGTCTCAGGCTTTGCGCCCTCCATCCCATCTCACGCCCAGCTTGCCGTGGCATGATACTAACCTGGTCTACGAAGAACGCACGGAAGTATACAAAGAACCACCCCCAGTGACCCCCCTCCCCGCCGGCGCGTCCCGGTAGAGAATTGCAGGATCATGACAAGATAACAGTCCACTTTGTCAAAGACTCTGTGAGATGCGCCGGGTCATGGGCAACCAGCCTTGGAGGAAATCGATCCATGAGCATCGCTATGAGCATTGTCCGTTCCAGGGCAGCCGGCAACAGTTACGTACGGGTAGAGGCAGCAACACCATCACCAAGCAAAGAATCTTTAATAAGACCCGCCACGCTCCATGCGCCGTGCAAGGCGGTTTCCCCTCCCCCCTCATGTTCACCAGTGAAAACCCATCTTTTGCTCTTTGCGATCGTCTCAAGCATTAGTGCTTCAATCTCTTTAACTTAGCTCGACCAGCCACAGCCTTTTCCCACGGTAGCATCTTTATCCGTATACGGTCACTGTTGACGTTCCATTCAACTTGCGCCAACGCACATCCTTGGAAACGCCCTGCCGCTCATTGATAGACATTTACTTGTCCGACCTAACAAAGTATCCAAGACTTTTGGTCTCCGCCTGCGCCTGCGTCTTAGTCGATCACTCTCAGATTACAATCAGTACCCCCGCCGCCGAGTGTTCCCTGCCTTGGTATCTGCTTTTCATTTGGCCTGGCCTCACCACTTCAATCTTTTCTTCCTCGATATTCCTCCTCTTTTGAGTTTTCTGTTGTCGATCGATAAGCTTTGTATACGATCTCGTTTTGAATCCACGGCAGTATACAGGAGAACGACCTTCAATGGACACTTTGTGCCATTGAGCATCAGAACTCTCATCGCAACGCCCTCTTAGACGGTAGTCGAAAAGTTTAACGTTGGAAATCGTTTTCACAAGAGGTTGGCTCAATATGCACCTCCGACGGTCAAGTAACTCGGCTGATGGCCATTCTTCCACGCCTTCACCTTCATTCTCCTTGTCGAGTACCAAGCGTCGATTCCCTCTTCTAAGTAGGAGAAAAAACCGACACTCAGACGTTTCAGAATCTTCGATCCCTCCTCTGGCATCACCACCTGCGTCGCCTTCACCTAACCAGAAAGTTGCCAAATCTGGTCTCCGGGTGCACGTTGCGATCAAATTTGAGAGCCCACATAGCTCTGAACATGTCCGCGACTATGAAGCTTCATCCCAACTAAACGCCACGGATCGCATCTGTCAAGCGCTTCTCTCGCGCCTGCAGCATTGCTCATCCGAGCTTATCACACGCCATGATAGCAACGCACTCGACCCGCTTCGCAAACCTCATCGTGATGTTAAACCGTTGCGATATTGCATCACATATCGTGTCGAGCGCGATGGTGTTAATCTTGTAGAAAAGTCTTTGCGCTCTTTCCAAGAGTATGAGTTGACGCACGATGATGCTCGCGAGGTTGTCGCTGCTACCGACCGAATTATCGGCCTTTTCTTAGTGCGCCACGATCCCGGGTTCCGATGGTCTGAGTCCGCCGAAACTGAACCGGCCAGTCCCGACTCCGAGTCCGAGACCTTTCGGCCGTGTACCGGTCGACCCCAATCCATGGCATGTATCCCCCGGTCTCATTTTGTTCACGATTCTCAGAAATTCGAATTTGTTTCTGGATATTCCGTTGAGCTTTTCTTGCGCAGTCGTTGCGCCACCCGATACCCAGAGAGCCGAAATGCTTCCATCAAGATTGACAGTCATCAACCTTCGCCTTTGCCTCTCCTTCTTGGCGAGGAGTTGACAACCAGAGTCTCTAACCTAATCATCGATCCTGTTGATGCCTGGAAGCGCAAATTTGACAAGCGTCATAAGTCCTGCACGGGACTAGAAGGCAGTGGCGGTTGCTCACATATCGAGGACGGAGCCGTGGACATTATGGTCAAAGTCCGCAACCACATTGGTCCTGACTATACCTATTTCTCTCACCGTATCCAAACGAGCAAGGTTCTCTTCAATGACCACAATGGCCGTGACTTTGACGAGTTTGCCAACCAGGTCAAGGCAAAGTTGGAGAAAGCTCGTGATATGACTGACAAGTCTATGCGCTCTCTGGACGACCTCCTGCTTACCATTCATGAGTTGCGTGGCAAAGACTGGTCTGTTCATGAGCCTCTCGTTGTTAGGCTCGACTCAACCATTACATACTGTCGCCAAACTATGGAGGCTGTCATGGAGCGCCTTCAGACAGGTATCAGCAATGTTCTTGAACAACACGAAGATGCTCTTGCTACCATGACCGTCCACAAGCGGGGCCATCTCATCTTTGATGGGTTTCTGGATGGTGCTGGCGGTGATGACACGGTGCATTTCGAAAAGTTTGCTAGTCCTGACCTGGAGCGAAAGGCTCTTGAGGCTCACTTAAAAGAGCGTATTCGTTCAGATATCACAATGCTTTGCAGGGATACCTGCGCTATCGACTGCCCTGAAGCGCTACCGAACTTGCGGTTCAAAGCAAGCGGAACCGCCGCATCCTCCTTTGGAGCGGGTTCATTGACCAGACCTGCTTTGTCGACGGCTGGTTCATCTGTGGCGCCTACTACGCCTTCACTTTCTGCCTCTCCTCTCATGCGTCAAGCTTCTGAGGCTTCTTTCAATGGGTCCTTTGCTAGCAGCCATTCTGATAATGTACTTGCCAAGAAGGTTGCGATGCAAAAGCTGAGAGATTCTGTTGAGCCTCCTTCGACACCAGTGACCCCGTCGCCTGATTTGCGCCGTGTTCCATCAGGTGTTGAGATGGCCAAGAAGCATGGCTATATGTCTGACTTCATGGCAGACGACGAAAACCAGTCCGAACCCCCGTCTACTCCAAGCCTGGTAGATACTGATAGCATAAGCCCTCGAGACAGTGTCGTCGCAACCCCATCGCGGCCCACGACCCATGACCAGTCCAATGAGGGACTTCGAATCGTCGACGACGGGCGAAGAATTATCTACCAGGAGCAATCTGACATGGATGTTATTGCGAGTGGAATGGTGCAATTCCACCGTCCCATCACCGATGATGATGAGCCCATCCAGCTCACCAAGGACAAGTCATCTGAGAAATCCGATAAGAAATCGGTTCGTCAATCACTCGATACTCGTATGCCTGATCTTTCAGGGTATGTGGACCACCTTCCCGCACCTGAGGAGAATGAGGCTGTCGCAATCCAAGAAGAAACGCAACCTGTAGCTCCTGTAACATCAGAGCTTCAGAAAGCCGATGATATCATGGAAGAACTTCCAACCGAGGAGAATGTTACGGACACTCCTCATCCTCCACAAGATGAGCAGTATGAGATGGTTGAGACCAGAGATGTGCCTCGCGAGTACTCGACTGAAGTCGAGGCAAACTCGAAGTCTGAGACGAGCTTTGGTAGTACTCCCGAGGCCAGCATCCATGAGGAAGTTGAGACACAAGAAACACAGCTGTCCAACGACTCTGAAGTACCGACGCCTAAAGCCGACACTGTCGCTACTGAGAAACATGATGTTACAGACATCGATGCTGCACAGAAGACACTTGATGTTTCTGTGCTAACTTATTTCCCCAGGCCTCCTTCGATCCACTCTCAGACCGATGAGATCAACCATAGTGATCAGAAGGAGGAGGATCCCAAAGAGTTTCCATTTGAAATCCCGGCCCCTGTCGTAAAGGAACCCCAGGAACTCCTCGAGGGCAACAACTCTGAGGTGCTCAAAGAGGCGCCAACCTCGAGCGATTCTGGTATCTCAATGCAGGAGGATTCTAAGGATCAGGAAGCTCAGCTGGTGACTGAAACAGAACATGTCGAGAATGCAACCCTTCCTCCTGTTACCACGACCCCTGCACATGTTTCCGCCGATTCAGGCAATATGGGGACCGAAGATCAAAAGGCCAAGGCCGCAGATGCGGTTCCTGAACCTTACCCTGAGATGGTTACTCATTTCCTTGAAACTGTTCCAGAAGATACTCTTCTTGAGCCCACTGCCACAGTGGCCGAAGATGTCGAGGCCGTATCGACTGAGTCGCTCAAGACTCCTGAGGTGCCCATTAAACTTAGCGAGCGCCCCTACCTGCCGACCATAGCCTCAGCACCTCCAGAGAGGATGCCACTTCAAGAAGACTTTTCCTCTGCCTCAGAAGCAGACGAGGACAAGGGGCAAGACACTCCTCGAGAATTTGATGTCTCTGACTTCTCCGACGCCCTTTCACGACCTCGAACCAGGCCTCGCACGAACACACTTCCTGGGCGCCGATACTCAACAGCCCTGACTCTTGAGATCGACCTCAAGGCCCATAATGATCCTGACGAGGAGGACTCACCCACTGACTCGCCTCCCAAGAGTGCCAGCGGCGATTGGCGTCCGTACACACTTCATCGTCGTCAGCCTTCCGCTGGTTTTGTCGGTTTGCCAGAGCAACGCCGTCTGCACTCCGTTGGGCTCCGCAGTGCCGTTCTGCCATACCGCTGGCAGCAAATGCGACGCGAACAGGCGCTTTTGGAAGGGCGACCTGGCACATCGCATAGCGAGGCATAGATTCGAACCTCTTCTGTGATGCAGATGAAAACTTCCACTTTTCTTGAACTTAAGTCTGTCTCTTACAAACAGAAACAAAAACAGATTCACTATCGGGCACGGGGGAACGGATGGGATGGGAAGAAAGGAAAGGCAACTAGCCAATAAGTCCAGAAATGGCATGGTTTTGGAAGGGGCGTTTTGGTTGAACTTTTTTTCTTATGCATGCAAAGCTTTTGGACTTGAGGCATGGCATAACATTGAGGATACCATTTTAAAGAGTTTATATAACGATTGTTTATTTCTGAAAAATTGTAGTCCCTTCATCTGTTAATCAGTTGACATATCAGGAGCTGAGCAACATCCCAAGCCCTCACCATGGGATAGTTCTCTTATCATCCCTCCATGTACCGGTCTCCCCGTCAGCCCCCAGCGTGGCTGCGTTGTAGGAGCTGATGGCGCCCAAGTCGACGGCCTCATCTCCTGCATAGCCATTCAACGCGGTCTTGGAGTTATGTCCTGGACAGACGATGTTGATTTTCCATTGGGTGTCTTTCTCATATCTGACGGCGTAGTGAAGCGCGAGCATATTGAGAGCTGACTTGCTATGCGTGTAGACACCAAAGTCGAGGTTATGCAACGGGCACGCAGGATCAGCCTTCAAAGTCAAACTGCCAAGGGCAGTAGATACAAAGATAACACGTCGAGTCTTGGCAGACCTCTCGAGCAACGGGATGAAAGCATCGGTAACGAGGGCTGTACCGATGCAATTGGTGTTATAGACAGCCATCATAAGCTCACGAGGAGACTTAGACAAGCCATAGCCTGAAATGGCACTGTTATTGACAAGAACGTCAAGACGACCAAATCTATCACGGACGGTTTCGACTGCAGCGGCGATGCTGTCATCCGAGGTGATGTCAAGAATGAGGGAGGAGACGTTGAGACCCTGAGCCTGAAGAGAAGATGTTGCCTCTTCGACAGCGTCCGGGCGACGGCCAGAGACAATGACATGGTAGTCTTTGTTCTCACTGGCAAGCTTCTTCGCTGTCTCGAAGCCGATTCCTTTATTTGCGCCTGTGACGAGGGCAATTGTATTATCAGGGGTGATGTTAGGGAAAGACATGGTGGTTTGGCAGATGTTAGCAGCAGTGATGTTGCTGATAGTGGTCTATTGTAGAAGGTAATGCTGCTTGTATCCGAGCAGGTCATTTCGTCACAGCGACGATGGCTCATTTTGTATTCGAAAATTGATCTTGCCATTGTTTTGAAATCCAAGTCTGAGACGGTATAGAGTTGAGATGCTATCTCCGTTATGGTTTCTCGGATCCTTAAATCCGTGATTAGTCAAAGGCCTCAGAACCACTGAGATTGCTTATCCTCTTGGTAACGCGGCTGAGCTGAAAGGGATAACGAAGTCTCAATTGAGTCGAGGTGTGCCAAGCAATGGCTGAGCATATCAGGTCAGATTGAGTCGCCATATGGTCCAGTCGGATAGTATTGATGCAGCCCGTTTTTGTTATGGTTGTGCCGAGGCTGATGCTGAATGCGAATGCGAAGGTCTCGTAGGCGTATGCGCTGCTTATGCTAGCAGCCACGAGGACATAGGCGCATCACTTGAGCTGTCCATGTACAGATTGTGCATTCTAGTGTAGACCGCCTTGAATCATTGTTAGGTTGGATTGATCGTCTCAGACAAGTTCAGCGTCCCCGACATCAACCATATGCTTTGCACTGGACCACCGCATGATGAGGACGTCGCCATTTACAGCAGGAAGGGTGATGTCAGCATCAGTTCCCTTGCCGTGAACGTCCTTGTCTCTAAGCATGCGAATAAAAACAGCCGTATCCAAATCTGGCGAATCGATCATGCTGATGTTGCCTGCTGTGTCGTTGAGGTTTTGCAACTGCTGGGGGAAGGATGCCAGGAAGGATGAGAGATAGTGATTGTGCAGAAGAGCCTGGTGTCTTGTGGCGTAGGCTACTTCTGTTGGTGACATTCTGTCCCTGAGCTCTTGGCTTGAAAGGTAGTGCAAGGTGTGTTTGTCGATCTGAAGAGAGTCAATCCGGCAATGGTTCCTAGAGTGCACGGGTAACTGACCTTTGCAATACGAGCTCGCAGGAAACTTCTCACGAGGAACTTATACCGCTCAAGCTCAGTCTGAATGACGATGAGGGCAAAGTTCGTCTTTGGGTCCATGTCACCCGTCATATCCTCAACCTTTTCTATCTGTGACTTGATGCGTGCATTGACACGCTCGAACAATCCATCTGTTGGCCATCTATAGCTAATCAGAAACAGTCATATTTGTGAATAGCAGTGAGAACCTACTCGAGAAGCTCAGGGGCTGATCGCTCAGCGATCCAAAGACGCGTCAAAGCCTGCAGGTCGCGTGTTTCACTGGGAACGCCGTGAGACGAGGGATCAACTTGACGGAGGATATCGTCGATGTCCATGATGCGGGAGTTTGAGTGTTTAGCAAGAAGATAAATTGGGGGATCTGGTGGTGGAAGTGTAGTATCTCGTAGCTTGGTCGTTGATGTGGAGGAAGTTTTGGTGGGGTTTGTTTGGTTTGAAGCACCATTTCTGTGAGCGGGGCAACTCACTCAGTGTACTGGACCTTCCACATTTACCATTTGCAACAGAAGGTGCAATTGAGTGCTGACAAGTTGAATTAATGTTCTTCTCAGAAATAAATTAAAGAGTCTTGCTCATTTTCTATTGTGAGACTGAGAATGCATCTCGAAATTTCTAAATTGCCTAAGCCCAAACTTGACTGCGATCCGCCCCAATGCCATGTTCATGCAAGTTTACAACGATCGTCCCTGAAGAACGAGATACCCAATACAGCGAGTACAGGTCTCTTCAATCTACTAGCGGATTGATGGGTGATTCATATTCTGCATTATCGTGTCTACTCTGCCAGCGAAAGACAGGGTACTATATACTGCTTATTCGACTGTATATATGAATCATTGAACCTTCTTGAGAGGCTTGTGGGCCTGCCTTTGGGCAATCTGATAGCCATTGACTCGTCCATACAGCCACTTGAGGCCTGAGGAAGATACAGTAACCAGAACAGCGGCAAGAGTGAAAAATGCAATTCGTTGATTCGTAGACAGAAGTTCAAACAGAGGGTAAGGGTACCTGATATTTGACTTAGTATTACATGTCTGCATTTTGGATATCATATATACTTACCATCCGTTGTGGCTGTAGCAAAGCTCTACCCAGGACCAATAGGCAAACGCAAGGGCAGTGCTAATTGCCATAACTCCATAAGCTGGAATCGTCCATGGAGGGCTGAAGAAAAGAAGATCCAGAGTCAGGAACACTGCAGGCGCAAGATGGAACCCGATATCAGGGACGATGTGGATGTAGAATTCGGTAGGCATGAGCAGCCCCGGGTCGATGAATTTGATGCCCCAGTACAGGATAGAAATAACGACTTCCACAGGCGTAGCGAGAACAGCAACGTAGTTCTTGACTTGGAAGAGAGTTCGGCTCAGTGTGAGATCAGCCACGGCTCCAACAACAAAGGCAAGCAACGATGCTGAAAGGCCAATGATTGTGAGGAATTGGAAGTGCCACCCGTAGGCTTTGGCAATGGGAGTATCCCATTCTCTGAGGAATTGGAAGTTGTAGTTGAAAGAGGCTATGCCAAGAAGGTGAAGAACTAGCGAAAGGCCCCGTGAGGGCGATGTGAGCTTTTGAAGAGGGTGACGAGGTGCCATGTTGATCAAGATCTAATGAGGTTATACCGATATGTAAGTCTTAAGTCTCAGACTACTTTATAATTTTGACACTGGGCATGAGACGGTGAGAGAGAGAATATTCGAAAAAGTTTCAGTCAAGTCTACAATTCACATGACATCTGTAAAAGAACAAGGAACCCGTGTCCAAGCCGGACTCTCGGAGCTGATCAAGTCCCGGGCGCTTCATGTCATGACCTCAATGTGGATCTTAGACCCGTTGAAGGAAGCTTTCTCTACCGGGTCGGTACGAAGTGGAGCATCGAAGGCTGAGCACAGCCACAATTCAAGGTCGTGCCACATGAGGCTGAATCCGTCCAGACAACAATCTAATCCTGTCGCAAACTGTAGATCAAACAAAAGATACACCTCTGATCTGAGAGCTACCAACTTGTCGCAATATTTATAATCGCCCAATTCAAATCTCCAGAAAGGGACAGATAACTAAAAATGGCGTCAGACGATGACAACCGCTCACAGAAGCGCAATCACTCTGAGTTCCGCGACGATGCTTCAGGTACGAAATACAACCCCATCGCGTGTCTCTTAACCATACTAACAATGACCATAGACAGCTCCTCCGATGATGATATGGGCCCTCAGCTACCCTCTCAAGCCCCCAAGAAGAAAAGACGAGTCCTCCCCCACGAAAAGCTCTACGTCGCCGCTTTGCCCAAGTCGCCTCGGTACTCCAAGTCTCTTATGCACAAAGAGCAAATCCTCTTTGCGACATGGACTCCCCTAACCGAATTCCTCATCACATCCTCGATAGACGGCGTCGTCAAGTTCTGGAAGAAGGATGCGCAAGGAATTGAGTTCGTCAAGGAGTTCAAGGCGCACAATGGCGAGATCAAGTCGGTTTCAGTGAGCAAGGATGGCCGAAGCTTCGCGACTGTTGGTGTGGACGAAACGGTCAAGATCTTTGATGTTATCACATTTGATCTGTTGTCTATGATTTCTCTCAACTATGCTCCCAACTGTGTATGCTGGGTTCACACCAAGGGCGCCTCCTTGCCGCTCCTGGCCGTCTCCGAGGAATCGAAGCCCCTGATACATATTTACGACGGACGAGGAGAGAAGGAAGAGGCCATCCACACGATCAAGGGTTTGCATCGAAAGCCTGTACACTTGATGGCGTTCAATGAGGCATATGACTGTGTCGTTTCCGCAGACGAGGGCGGCATGCTCGAATATTGGCGACCAAGCGGAAACTACGAGAAACCTGAGGGGGTTTTCGAGTACAAGAGTTCAACGAACCTGTTTGATTTCAAAAAGGCTAAATCCGTCCCCTCATGCCTGTCTATCTCGCCAAACGGCAAGAGTTTCGTCGCCTTTTCTTTACCCGATAGAAAGATTCGCATGTTTGATTTCGCAACAGCCAAGTTGCATCGCGAGTACGACGAGTCTCTACAGGTCGCTGAAGAAATGCATCGTGCAGGAACAGGGGCTGCCAAGTTGGATAATGTCGAGTTTGGTCGCAGAGCTGCTCACGAGAGGGATATCGAGTCAGAAACGCTCAAGTACAAGACGAATGTTATCTTTGACGAGTCAGGGAACTTTATCATTTACGGTTCTATGCTGGGAATCAAAGTCCTCAACACATACACCAACCAAGTGGTCAAGGTGTATGGAAAGGACGAAAACTTCCGTGCTGTCAACATTGCCATCTACCAAGGACAGCCTCAGAAGAAGGGAATAACGACAGTCGAAATGGGTGCTTCTAGCAACCCTCTTTTGCAAGAAGCAGAAACTCGAGACCCTATTCTAGTCGCGACTGGTGTTGGTAAAGTGCGGTTCTATATGTTTTCGAACGAGGAGGAAGTCTCCAAGTCAACCCGAGATGTCCAGAACGAGAAGCCAACGATGCTGGGCCACAAGAAGGATGCAAAGGCCAAAAAGACCGAAACTGGTACGGCCGCCATCCTTCACACAACCTATGGTGACATCCACATCCGTCTATTCCCCGACGCAGCACCAAAAACTGTTGAGAACTTTGTCACACACTCCAAGAACGGCTATTACAACAACACAATCTTCCACCGTGTGATCCGCAAGTTTATGATCCAGGGAGGAGATCCCCTTGGAGACGGTACTGGCGGTGAGAGTATCTGGGGACGCGAGTTTGAGGACGAGTTTAGCAGTCTCAAACACGACAAGCCGTTCACTGTGAGCATGGCCAATGCAGGACCCAACACCAATGCTAGTCAGTTCTTTATCACGACAGAAAAGACAGTAAGTAACCCGACGTGTTTCTGTAAGAGGTGTTTTCTAACTCTTGATAGCCCTGGTTGGATGGGAAGCACACCATTTTTGGCCGTGCAACACAAGGTTTCGATATCATTCACAAGATTGAGAATGTGCGAACGCATAAGGAAAAGCCTGAGGAGGACATCAAGATTCTCAACATTGATATCATATAGTAATGTCTGATTCTAATGAATCAGCTTGTAATAAAAGTGCACATGAAGCCCACGACAGGCAAGTCTTTCAAGTGTATCTTTACGAACAAGACGAGCAGTACTTGGTGGGGTCATCAACTTGTAAGGGGGTATATATAGTCAGAAAGCAGAGCTTGAGACTTGCTCAACTACAGCGCATCACCAATGGTACTTTACAAGTCAAGGTCAATGGCCTTTATAGGAGCCAAATCGAGACCCGCAGTCATCGAACTCCGCTACAATGGTTGTCCACAACCATCCGTCTTCCGTAGTATAGTGGTCAGTATGCAAGCTTGTCACGCTTGAGACCCGGGTTCAATTCCCGGCGGGAGAGTTCCAGCCACCTGCGATACGCAGGATTGTTTTTTGTTCTTTTTATGTTCTTTGCTTGTTTGCCTGACGGTTATGGGAGGGTTTCAGCTAACGGGCGCTGAGTATTGTCCTGTCTGTTTGCCCTTTCTGCTGCAACAACAATCCAAAAAGCCAACAGCCACGAATAATACTTGGCCAATTGGATTAACAAACTTTGCCGTGTGCACAGAGACTATGTCGGTAGTGGGTAACAGTTTGATGACCAAGGAACGAGCTTATGTTAAGCTTAGTAGTGGAGGGTACTAGGTATGAATACCCAGTAGTTCATCTCTCTGTAGACTCTCAATATTCATAACCACAACTTCACAACAAAGAAATTTTAGCCTCAGATAATTTGACAAACGGCAATCACTAACGTTTGGCTTGAATTAGTGCTAAAAGCTAGCAGCTGGTGGCTAATAATAAGTGGCAAGCAGTGGCCATTCTCATCTTTTTTGGTTCAATGTGAGTCAAGCTAAAAATCTGGAGCTTCCATGCATGTCCTTACAATGGATGCAACAATGGAAATGGATGGGTACTTGATCATCTGCTGGGATCGCACGGGCATAACTTGTACCTTTCCTTGGATTCGCTGCTAAACCGGCCAAAAAGAATGCGGGGCATAGGGCACTTCCTCCAATCAGTGTAGAGGCAATCACAACCATGGAGTGACTCTCTTCAGTCTGACACCCCGAGGCCGGCGCAAATAGAAGGGAAGGAAGGAGACAGCTAAAGACTTTATATTTTTTCTGCCCTCATCAAGACAGTATTTTGATTCTTCTTCTTCTTCTTCTTCTTCTTCTTTTTTTCATTCACTTCTTCACATTCATCTCTTTGATACCCCCTTTAGTTCGCGCTATCTTCACACGAGTCTACGCAATTGGAACTTCTTCTGAACTTCTCACACTGACTGTATCCTCTCCACCCCCACCATCGCCGTCACAATGTCTTCTTCTGTAAGTCAACCCCTCCATGGAAGCTCTCTCGCCTTGAATTTTGGACAGTGACTCACGATAATTGCAGTTCTTCATCCCAAACAAGAATGTTGGCAACCAAGCTGACTCTGAAGATTGGAGAAGTGAGTACATACTCCAAGCTTTGGCTTACACAACCTCTCTACTCAGCGCATGTACTAACACTTTCTCAGTCCGTGGTTACAACCCTTTGACTCCCCCGGACCTGCTCCAGCACGAAATCTCCCAATCCCCCGAATCCAAGAAGACAGTCCTTGAGGGCCGTAACGAAACTGTCGCTATTGTCAATGGTACCGATGAGAAGAACCGATTGCTCGTCGTCATTGGCCCATGTTCCATCCACGACCCCGCGGCTGCCCTCGCCTACTGCGACCTTCTCTTGAAAGAGAAGGAGAAGCACAAGGATGAGCTCCTCATCGTTATGCGATCTTACCTCGAGAAGCCGCGCACAACTGTTGGCTGGAAGGGTCTGATCAACGATCCCGATATTGATGGCAGCTTCAAGATTAACAAGGGTCTACGCATCTCGCGACAGCTCTTTGTCGACCTGACTGCCAAGGGCATGCCTATCGCCAGCGAAATGCTGGATACTATTTCCCCCCAGTTCCTCGCCGATCTGCTTTCAGTCGGTGCCATTGGCGCCCGTACAACTGAGAGCCAGCTCCACCGTGAACTTGCCAGTGGTCTCAGTTTCCCCGTGGGTTTCAAGAACGGCACTGATGGTTCGCTGGGCGTCGCTATTGATGCCATTGGTGCGGCCCAGCATCCTCACCATTTCCTTTCAGTCACCAAGCCCGGTGTTGTCGCCATTGTCGGCACTGAGGGCAACAATGACTGCTTCGTTATCCTCCGAGGTGGCTCCAAGGGTACCAACTTCGACGCTGAAAGCATTGCTCTTGCCAAGGAGGCACTTCAGAAGAAGGGCGTGCGACAGCGAGTTATGATTGATTGCAGCCACGGAAACTCTTCCAAGGACCACAAGAACCAGCCCAAGGTTGCTGCCGATATCGCCGGCCAGATCTCCAAGGGCGAGGACGGCATCATGGGAGTTATGATCGAGAGCAACATCAATGAGGGTAAGTCACAGCAGTTTCAGCGACAGAATGAGCATCAACTAACATGTCAAAAGGTAACCAAAAGGTTCCCGCCGAGGGCAAGTCCGGGCTCAAGTACGGTGTCAGCATCACTGATGCTTGCATCAGCTGGGAGGACACCGTCTCTACGCTGGACACTCTTGCGCAGGCCGTGAAAGACCGCCGTAAGCTTGCCAACTCAAATGGTGCCTAAGTTTGATCTGGTGGAACTATGATCTTTTCCACATGCAGTGGAACACAAAATTCGGTGGGATTAGGGATTCATATTGTTGCAATAGCTCGCACATTGGGCTCAAGGCCTGGAGTTTTAAGGATTGTTGATTTAAGCGATAGATACAAAAGCATCAAGTAAAAGATGACATTTGGCAGAAACAATATGATGGGGAAAGCCTGTGATTGCCAGTAGAATATTGAAGATATTTTGTTTTTGTTATCTGACTCAGTAATTTCCCTATCCGACCAGCATATATCACATACTATCTGTCTGTCTTGGTAGTCCGAGCATTTGTACTGTGTGTTACAACAGCACTCACCTATACAACATCGAGAAATCGTCCAAGAGTACCAGAAAAGCTGACCTCTAAGCTTTAGGGTATAGAAATAAATGACCTAAGAGTCTGGTAAAGAGTGGCATAAACCGACTCGCTAATTTCGTCCTTTATGCTCTGGCAGCCAAGTTTTCTGGTACCCTGAGGATCGTGTCGCTCTTTTGGCACTGTGTTGCTAAGCTTCTAACTGGCGTTTTTTGAACAACGGGCAGCTCAGCGTATTTACTTATTGCCCGTCTGTTCTTCAGGGACATTCCCAAAACTTCTTAACCTTATCATCAAGCAACTTCCCGTTTCCCACCTCCGCAACTCATATTTCTCCTTATTACCTTCCAAAGTTCCACAATCACCCCCCGGCTTTATCGACAAAGGAGACGCGCCTCAGCATCCAGCGCGAATATGCCACGCGATTCTTCACCTGAGTCACCACTCTCATCGACGTACGAGTCGGAAACATATGAGGATGGTGGTCACGATTACGACGAGTCGACACTGCGACCCTCCAAGCGCCAGCGACTCGAAGCCGGATCGACAACATCATCTGCCGTAGTCCCTGATGCAGAACCCGAAGCTGTACCGGAGCCTGACCCTCTCGAGGGCATGTCCGACGTCTCGTCTGACACCTCAGGCGACATTCCCAGTTCTCCTATCAATGCGCGTCTTGATGAGGAGGATTTCCAAGAGCAAGTTACGAAATGCGACTGGGATGGTTGCCCAGCGGGCGATCAGGGCAATATGGACAAGTTGGTTGAGCACATTCACAACTCCCACATTGAGAACAGACAAAAGAAGTACACATGCGAATGGATGAGCTGTACCAGAAAAGGCTTACCCCATGCCAGTGGCTATGCCCTCAAGGCGCACATGCGCAGCCATACAAGGGAGAAGCCATTCTACTGTTATTTGCCAGGTATGTCAACCCACACCAAACGCTCATATACCGTCGTTAATCCATAACAGAGTGTGATCGATCATTCACAAGATCAGATGCGCTGGCCAAGCATATGCGAACAGTCCACGAGACAGAGGCTCTCCGCCCATCCGACCCGGTTCCCAAGTCGATGCAATCCGGACCTCAGGGGAAGGGAGGCAAAATCAAGATTATCATGAAGACAAACCAGCAATCGCAAGGCCCCCACGATGACATGGACGACGTCAACGGCGACGAAGCCAACGCCGAATACTTTACACCTTTGACCGACGAAATCTTTACACCTGATGAGCTCCAACTCCCTATTGACAAGCTCTACCGAAAGTGCCACTGGGAGGCCAAGTGGGCTGAGGACATTGGCGAGTCGCTTACGAAAGAATGTAAGGAGTGGGAGGATGTCTACCACCAGGAGTGGCGTGAAAAGGAAGTGCTGCTGCATCAAGTCATTAAGAGCGAGGTCAACTGGCACGATCGACGACAGGCTATCCTCACAGGGGCTGTTGATGTACACGTCCCTGGAGCTGTCGAGAGTGTTGAGGGTGAGAAGACCAACGGTGCTCGATATGAAGATCAAGGCACAGCACCCAATGGGACGCAAGCGCCTGGGATCGAGGCATAGAAGCCTCCGACACGCGCCAAGTATGGCTGTAGTGAATCAGACTTCATTCTACGCCCTCCATGCTGAAGTCAGGGCCTTGTAAACTATTAAGCAAAATGGAAAGGGAGTTGATGGAGTTAATCACGGGGATTGGGAACCTTGCACAGCAGACGGGTCTATAGATCCCCGAAACAGTAAAACGAAACTATGACTTAATACTAAACGATTCCTATACACATATCCGATAACAAGTTCTTTTACAAAGCCTTCTTCTTGGCCCGGTATGACTGCGAGTTCTTGAATGGGAATCCGCTCGTGCTCTGGTCAAATTTGTGATACCGGCTCGTCATGGCTTTGTCACCCGCAAACATAACGCAGTATAGTCCAAAAGTCGCCAAGATGGCGCTTCCTCCGCAGCCAAGCAAGAAGCCTGTTTCGCCCGTCCAGGCGTAGCGACCATAGCAGTAGAAGGCGCTCGATACGTGGTGCAGAGTGGATATAAGGACGGCGGCGGAGGCATAGGGAGAGGGTGCTCCGTCGGGAGCTTCTGTCGCGATATTAGGTACTTCAGAGAATACAATTTTGAGGGAGCAGTGCATATTTACCCTTTGAGGTAGAATCGAGAGGGAGAGCGCCTGAAAGAACGACCACCATGAGGCCAAGCGCAAGAAGGGCTAGACCAAGCGATCGACCAAAATAGGTCTCGAGAGCTAAACAGTTATTAGTTGCAATAATGAAGAGGAGGATTCACATGTTACTCACGAGAAGAAGGGTCATTCTCATGACGGAGAAGAGATCCAACAAAGGAAGGCCAGAGAATAAGGGGCAGGGCCTGGGTTCCCAGCCAGGCGAAGTTTCCAAAGCTGTATGAAGCAATAGCCTGAGATCAGTTAGTTGGTGAATTGAGAGATCCTGAACGAAATACGTACGCTCATTGTTAAAGAGTTATGCCAACAGAGGTTTAATTTTGTCAATTGGTAATAACACTATGATTAATCGAGAACACAAAGCTGTAGGGAGGAAGTAGAAGTAGCTGTTGGAAGGGTTGGTGAAGCTCTGGAACTTGTCAACGTCAAGACATCTCAAAACAGACGACTTACCGACGTCACCACCAAATCAGGGTACGTACTGCATCCGGCCATCCATTTCAATCCAGCCCCCCACCTCCGAACCGAAATCCGAGTGCAACTGGACTGACTGAATTGCTTTGCCACCTAAAAAACTGACAGAGCCGCTTTCTTCTGGAACTCTGGGAGTGAGGGGCCGATCTCGCTTGTCCAATGACCCTATCCCGCAAATCATAACGTCTTTATTGCCTATCTTTTACTTTAGCACGGCCTGATACGCCGTCTTCGCCGTGTCCGACGCTCCGAGGAGTTAGTTATACAAGACTAAACCAAAGCACATGTGAGCCATTCTGACATTGAGTTACTTTATTCAAAATCAATAATATTCTTATCTTGTTAACTGAGGTTAACATCTTCTCCATCATATAACAATCACATCGTTGCACTTTGCTCTCCGTCACAAAATATTGCACAAGTTTATTTGTCAGCCAGTTACGTCTATATTCTCCATTTAAAATTTCTAGAGGGGCAATTACTCAACTACGGCGCACTGCGACCACTACAACTACGAACTCTCCAACTCGATACCTGAACGACGTCCTTACTCCTCCTCTTCCGCCATCCATAACTCTTCGACAAAGCAACCGGTGCCATGAGTGCCATTCTCTCTGCCGACGACCTTAACGACTTCATCTCTCCCGGAGTTGCATGTATCAAGCCCGTCGAAACTCTTCCATCCGCCCCGCCCCCGCAATCGCAATCTCTCGAGACCGAAGTTATACTTGACGGCCAACAGCCTACCGCAAACCCAAACGCGCCCGCCCAGATTTCCCTCACAGATTGCTTAGCCTGCTCTGGTTGTGTCACATCCGCCGAGGCAGTCCTAGTGAGCCTCCAGAGCCATGCCGAAGTTCTCACAACACTCGATTCGGCTCCAGCTTTGAGGCTGGTGACCGACGACAGCGGCAAGTTCAGAGTCGAAGGGTTGGAGGATGAGAATGCAAAGCTCTTCGTTGCCAGTGTGAGCCCTCAAACAAGAGCCAACTTGGCGGCAGCATGCGGCGCAGGTGTCTCGGAGGCTCAAGTCGGACACATGCTCGATAACCTATTCCGCGGACCTGAAGGTGTTGCCAGTGGGGGCAAATACAATAACGAATTCACATGGGTGGTCGATACCAACACTGCGAGAGAAGCAACCCTCGTCCTAGGCGCAGACGAAGTCCTCAATCCTTCGCAATCCACACCCGCGACTCCGGCCAAACCGATCTTAGCATCATCCTGTCCGGGCTGGGTTTGTTACGCCGAGAAAACTCATCCCCACGTTCTACCCCATATTTCGAAGGTCAAGTCACCACAGGCTTTAATGGGCACATTGCTCAAGACGACATTGAGCCGGACATTGGGTATTGCGCCCAACCGCATATGGCACCTGGCCATTATGCCCTGCTTCGACAAAAAACTCGAAGCCAGTCGAGAAGAGCTGACCGAAGAGGTCTGGGCCGAAGGGGAAATTCGAGGCCGAGGTGTCCGCGATGTCGATTGTGTTATTACGAGCAAAGAGATTCTCATGCTCGCCGAGTCAAGGGGCCTGAATTTCTTCAATATTCCCAAAACGCCACTGTCCACCAAGAGCAACCCATTCCCCGATCCCAAACTTCATGATTTCCTTTTCCCTTGGCGACTACCTGGAAATCCACCTCGCGAGGCCGGTACATCAGGTGGTCTGTTGTGGCATATTCTCAAAAGCCGAGCGGCACAGACCCCCGGAGCAGAGATCGTGCATACCCGTGGTCGCAATGTCGACGTGGCAGAGTACTCTGTCGTTGTCAACGGCGAACCAGTCTTTCGTGCCGCTCGATACTATGGTTTCAGAAACATCCAAAACCTTGTTCGAAGATTAAAGCCCGCCAAGCCATCTCGAATGCCTGGAGGCAAGCCGTTTGGAAGTGCTCGAAAGCCGGCAGGCAAGGCAGGCTCACTTGAATATAGCTATGTTGAAGTTATGGCCTGTCCCGGAGGCTGCACCAACGGCGGTGGTCAGATCAAAGTCGACGACCCTGTTGTCATGGAGCAAAAGAATTACTCTGGCAATCCAGGTCCGCAGGAGCAGAAGAGCTGGCTTGCGGAAGTCGACGAGGCATATTTCTCCGGAGAGGAAGTAGGCGCCACCGAACCTATTGTTAATGGGTCTGCAGGAGCTGTTGGTGGTATTTCTCATTCGTACATACATGATACCCTGGCGCATTGGGCGGAGATCACAGATATTGGACTAGATAGACTTGCATTTACAACGTATCGCGAGGTTATTAGCGACGTTGGAAAGGACGCAACCACAGACGAGACGGTGGTTCAACTGGCTGGAAAAATTGGAGGCGGATGGTAAAGCTTGTCGATAGAAATAATCAACTGCCCTTACCACCTCGTTGAGCAAAGCCGAAACCTCCTCGGCCACTTCCATCCGGTCCCTTAGGTGCTCGGATTGGTGCCTGCGGTTGCGTTTGCTGCTGTCCATCGCGCGGAGTTGTGCTTCTTCCGGGCGACGAAAACTCGGGCTGTCGTCTTTGTGATACTTGCTCGGGTTTTGGTGTGTGATTCGGGTCGAACAACTCGCGCCCCGAGCCTGACATATTCTGCATTCTACGCGGAGCATCAAAGCCACGGTTATCCGGTTGGCGGGTATCGAATTGGCGAGTATCGTTGCTCCTGTAACCACCTCGTCCTCGGCCACGACCGCGGCCTGGGTAGCCATCAGCTTTCGGCGGGGTAACTGCGCCAGGTGAGGAGGCTCCTGAAGATGGGTTCGATTCTCCAAAGATCTTGGCTCTGGCTTCTTCGTACCGACGTTGCTTCTCCTCTCTGTCGCGCTTTTGTTTCGCTCGGATCTCCTCTGGGCTCATTGGTACCTCCTTCTTCGGTTCATTATCATCATTGAGTGAGAGTCCGGACATGCCTGCAGCACCATCGCGCTTAGCAATGACAGGCTTCCGGCTGAGCACTTTGACCTGGGGCTTGAAAGGAGTTGTGAGAGAGACTCCTGAGGAGCCAGCCTCATAGTAGTTAAAAGTTGGCGGAGCATCGCTGTTATACAGAAATCCCCAATATTAGCGGAACACTCGGACAGGTTGCCAAAGTAAGAGGGCTTACGCAGACTCCCAAAGCTTGCGATTCTGCTCAGCATGCTGTGCTAAGCGTTCTGCCTTGGACAGAGGTACTTGAGGGATGGGTTGTTCAGGTTCCTTGGCCATCTTGTCTGCTTGAGTCTCCCAATCATCCTCCCAGGCGTCAGGGACTAATGTCGAATTCTTGCCCATGATGAATATCTTTTCACTTGGTGGTGGTAGCTCAGGCTATGTCAACGTCGTCGTCTTCGTCGTGGGAAATGATGCTTGACAGTCTTGTTGGATATCGTGAAGTCGGGCATGGGGCGAGGTAAAGTCAACGGTTGGAGGTTTGGTACATTTAGTTGAAAGAGAAAAGGGAACAGAACATGTTCAGGGTGGTGGTGTTGGTGGGTTTTTTTTTGGCTGGGCCCGGGAGCTAGACTTCCATTGAGAGCTGAGTTGGCTGAGAATGGACCTCACGACGTAAGATCGGTACTTGTCTGAGGAGCGTTGCTGATGGAATTGCCAACATGATATAGGTTCAGAAGGGTAAAAGAAATGATATAGAGTGTTGATACTTGTTTGGATTGTAGAATCAATGTCTATAGAGCATGTATCCTCTAGACAACTCCTGTTCAGCCCTTCTATCTTTCCATTTGATGTCCTTATTCAGACCTTGAAATTCATGGAATATTGCGGGGTGGCTTGTCATTCTGGTGGGGCAGCCACGCTGGGCTGGAATCCGGATCCAAGCCACTGTCTAATTCAAGCATTCAGCATTCAATGCCTGGCCTACTACGTAAGATCCAATGTCGCCAAAGAAAACAAGTTCTTGTCTTGTAACCATCTTTCCGAATTTCATTTCACAACGATAATCCTCGGGAGGATATTCTAAGAATTCTCTCGACTTGAAAAATCCAGCTCCTTTTTCTGTTGACAAGTTACATTACGCTCCTTCGGATTCAATGGCTGGTGGACTACGTTCTTCGTCCACGCAGCAACACGAAATGACCGAACGCGCTGCCAACACAAGTTCAAGAAGAGTCACAGAAGAGAATGAGACAGCGCGTTCAAGGCTGGCTGACCAGCATGTCAGTGTTTGTATGTTCTTCCCCACAGAAAGTCTCCCTGGCGTGGTTGTCATTGACAAGCTCTTTAGTAAACTATCCAGACCCGCTCACGCCTCGATCTCAACTTAAGATTTACCCTCAAGGAGTCACCTCTGATATGGAGGCGAGATGGCACCAGATGATGGGGGAGTCCGAAAGGCGAGCCTA
Organism: Fusarium brachygibbosum; assembly: GCA_018886245.1. Taxonomy (NCBI): domain Eukaryota; kingdom Fungi; phylum Ascomycota; class Sordariomycetes; order Hypocreales; family Nectriaceae; genus Fusarium; species Fusarium brachygibbosum. Next base: position 1,413,012 of record JAEKIX010000019.1, on the reverse strand, counting down.
GGCTCTGATGACGGATATGGAACGAAAGATAGGGGCTCGAGAGTGGTGAATCCTATGGCTGGTCACAGACCAGATGAAAACACGCCGTCTCTATACTCGGAAATGCTTGATATACACCGGTTTAAACGTTTAATGATAATGAAGCCTTTTGGTATTTGCGCCAAAGTTGTATCGAGTTTAATGTGAAGTTGGTTGGCTTCCTTGCTGTATGAATCTGAGGAGTACTCACACTGCGAACACGTGCATGCCATGCTCTAGGAAGTCTTCCTGTTACTGGCTCCTAGTATTGGAATTAGTTCATGTTTGTACACAGAGCAATTCATTGACCCTATTGGACGGCTACAAAATCTCTCCTATACCAAGACGTGTATCCATATTAAGTCAAGGGCATACAAACAGCAGTAAATGCCACTTGCTTGGATCCATGTCTTCTTTGGTAAATGAGACAACAAACGCCCTTTACAGGTTCCGTAAAAACCAGTTTCTGAGTCCTGTAATGCCCTTGATGTCATGAGTACTTTAGCTACACAGATCGTGACCAGGTTCTTGTCACCGTTTGGCAGGATATTGGTTGCACAAACAGACGCAGCTCCAGATGCTTTGCACTGGTTCAGTACTCCAGTGCCCCTATGAGAGCTCTCTTATATGTCTGTATATGCCTTTCATACATCAAGGGCGACTCAGCCTTAACATGACAAGCTGATGAAAGGGAAAAGTCCCAGCCATAAGACGCCATGCATTTCAGCTACCGGGCGCAGACATACATACAGTACTTCTGCTGACCCCTGGCATGTTTCACCAGACCACTCAATATTAAATGTCACTGTATCGCTATACCGCCGCGGCTAGTAAGTCGATGTATCTAGTTTTGGGTATCACAATCGGGGTATTGCCCAATGGAGTAACCAGCTGCTACACAACAACCACATGGGAAGGTTGCAGCAGAGGCTGAAAGTCGATCATTCATCACACTAGGACCAGGCTTGTGATGCGTAGTCTATATGTATAGTGGCCTATTAGAAGTGCTTACAGCATTCGCCCATAGTCAGATAGGGACAAACATGTGAAGATAGCGGTGCATGATATCGGACAGATCAGTAGACATGTCGACAGTGATTGTTGATCTTGTTTCATGACCACCGTAACCAAAGTATACAGACCGCCCAGATAGATCTCACGACTAAGAGCATCCATCGCTGTTATCATGAAAAGAAGTGGGCCATGTTACCAAAACTGTCTATGCAAGTCTGGGCTGGGTACAGCGTGGCCAAGACCTGGTACTGTATTCAGATGACTCGGATGTAGTGTTGGACACAAATACAAATTATCCTTGTCGCAGATAGTGGCAATACGCATGCTGCAGTCGCTTACTTTGCTCCGGCCACGGGGATAACGAGAATGCGTAACCTTATATACATGAGTACGGTACATCCGGATACAAAGGCTGACAACAAATCCGTATCCGTATTTACAGCTCACTAAGAAGATGCGGAGCAAAACTACTGGGACTCTAGGGGTCTCTGAGCTCCTGACCAATAGTCGGTGTCGAGTTTGATGCGGCGAGGCTGGTAGGATGGGTGAGTCCCTGAGAGAATCAGAAGGAATAATGGTTGTGGCAACAGCCCGCTTGGAGTTGAGGATTGATAGAAGGTCATGCATGCCATGAGACGGCTGGAGGGATATGGCAGTCGCCCCGAACCGAAAGGAACCATAGGCTTATGCGGGACAAGAGAGTTCTTGGTACATACGGATGAATTGGTCGATAGCCTATCATGAGATAGACGTTCAGACGTATCGTATTCCGCTGATCAGCTGGTGTTATAAAAAATCCAGATGCTTAAGCATTTGCTGTGGCGGGGTTGAGACAAAGTCGCTTATACTTTCTGGCTTCAAGGTATTCTGGACAATCATATCCTGTTGCAGGAGCCTTGTGATCAAAATTAGATGTCACTGCCTTGAACTCAAGTTTCAAGAAGAGAATCTCGATATCAAGATCTTGTTTGATGCCAAGTTGGGCACTAATTAAACACCAGACCAGCTAAAAGGTACCTCTACCTATTTTTTACAGCACATAGATCCATAAGAGCCGAGATAGGCGACAGGCTAGGCCATACCATCACTAATCCAATCCAATCCAGCACGTATGTAAGTACATTTGTCGGTCAGGATGGATTAGGTATTATGAAATTACCTAGGGAAAACATGCAATCTGCTATGCAATGCAAATACAAATGCAATCAAGAGAGAACTTTGGTTGAAACCCGAAACCCCGCCAAAGCGAAAAACCCCCCACCGTTAGTTGAAAGTCAGTTCGTTTCAGAGATGGGAATTGCGATTGTTGATTGCAAAAAGGATCGACTCTCCCTCCACCTTGGTCTGATCCATCCCATCCTGTCTAACAAGTTCTCACTTGAATCGAGCACAAGATAACACGCACTGTGGAGTGTTTATTGTAATTGTGCTGTAATCTGTTTGCCAGTGGATACTACCTACGTCTCAAGCGTCGGGTCCGAATTAGTAGTACAAGTACGTACATTCGAATCATGATTCAGATGAAACCCAGAAACCAACTGGCAGCTCTCTTTCACATCTTTTAGAAAGGGGAAAAAAGACACCGCTGTTTTGTTAGCAACCAACACAAAACAAACCAAAACAAAATGTACGGTGTATCAACCTCTGAGCTGTCCGTCCGTCTCTGTTGGGAGTCGATACTGGCATGGGTTACTGCAAACAACTCATAATTAATTCGCTTCCAGCGTCGCTGATGTCATGGACATTTCTCAACGCATCCACTCTCGACTCGTCTAAACCTATCTCATCTCCTACAAACGCATCCGTACGTATCTTCAAACCCGTTATCGCTTTATCAAGAGGCGGGGTCATTCATTCTTCTGTAAGGTAAGCTAGTAGTAGGGTCCCCTGTTGGGTCAGGCTTGAGACTTTGACTTGACTTGAACTGAACTTGAGCGGATGGCGCCGAGCAAGCTTCAACGCCATCACTGAAAGGTTCCAACTCTAGTTCATCAGCCGTATTATTTACAAACCCGAATACCGAAAACCTCGACATCCTTAGTCTCACAGCCTACAGCGAGTGTCGTAACTGCAACACAACAGGCTAACGTGAGTCTGTAAAGAACAATATGCGCAGCAAGTTCGAATCCGATAGTAGAAGGTGATGTAAGCACTGCGTTCGAGTTGAGGTATCCGTATCCCTGATGAAAGTGAGGTGAGGTAATCTGATGAATGAATGAGCCTCTCCCAGCATGGATCCTTGTATCAGTATTAGCATCAGCAATAGGTACTAGCAATGGCAATAGCAAGTACTCAGTTGCTCTTAAGTTCCTCCCTTACCAATACCCCAACTGTCTAGGTATCTTAGTACTAATCTAGATTGTCCTTTAACACTCTCTTGAGCTTCAATTCATCAACAAGTATTGAATTTTGACTGGACAATCCTCCCACGAAAAAAAGGCTTGGAAATCTGCTGCATCTTTGTTCGAAGTTTACGTTTACATTACCCTTAGTTTTTCACTTCTCGACGTACCTACCTAGGCGCACTGTACGCGAAAGAAAACACACCCCCAGGCAGTGCCATGCCATGGATGCCAGGCCAGGCCACAGTTAGTCTACCGCCCACGCACGCCCACCTCAACTCACCTTGACCTTGCCCCAAAAAGTCATCTACTGTAATTATCATCTCCATCCCGTCACTTCTTCTGGCCCGCGCCATCTCAATCTTTTCCCCTCTCTTCCAACAATAAACCATCATCCTTTTTTCCCCGTCTGCTTCGCTTGGTTATCGACCCTTATCGCGCCTTCGTCCCGTCCTCGAGCCGAACAACGATCCCTGGGCCAGCGACGCCCAATCGACGACGTTATACGATTCATCTCACGCAATATACCCGCTTCTTCGCCCCTCTCTTCCTCCGCCCCGACAATTCGGCCCTGTTTTTTTAAGCCGCGGCAGCTTTAATAAAGCTCCTCGCAGTCGCTGCTATGACGGGTACTGAGACTTCAAATGCGGGAGGAGGTTTTGATCTGCTACGAAGAGCAACGCAAGCAATGATGTCTAGGTTCGTAAATGTTTTTTTCTCTGTTTTGTAGCTTTGGATTTGGTGCTCTTTTTCTGCGTCCCGTCTTTTGGTGTATTTCCAAGTCAACACTTCATGCATCCCAGCAGTGTCCGGCGCTTGGTTGCGCTGCACTGCGCTGCTGGCATTGGATGCCCCTCACCAAGCACAGGCGGCGGTGGTGGTGGCGATAGGACGATTGCAGCACCCGGATTTCAGCATCTCAGCTTCAGCGAAGACAAGTCAAGTCAAAGTCCTCTTCCGGCTAGAGCTGTCCCAGTCCCTGGTCTACGACACCGCCTACTGAAGGAACCCACCTCACCTCACATGAAAATGGAGCCGCTTCCGGCGCCTCTACAGGTGCTTAGACAGGCCTGTATTCCACTTTTGGGCGCTGTTGGGCTCTATCCAGTGGACGGCTGCCCTGTAACTGCAGGGCAGGACGATGAGGTGTCGACGACTTGGCAGTAGAGAGTATGCATTCCCCATAGCAGGCGAGCCTTTGCTCTGGAATTGCTGGCACAACCCGGCAAATATGGAAAACATGAGATTCGATCCTTGCATTATCAGCACCAGAGAGCAGGCGTATCTACACTACAACACAACGAACGCAAGACAACACAAGCAGCCCAGATACCAATCAAGGCGATGCCGTGCTTTCGATTTCGATTTCGCCGTCGCAGTGGAACCGAGTAATCGGCCGCCGTCGTCTCGAATTCATTTTCGGGGGGCCCTAAAGATCCTGCAGGGCCTGTAACAGCACGAACAGACGGACGAGCAAACCAGCAGTCAAATGGCATTGCATTCACATTCCCACATGCAAGAGACAGCTCGTCTTTTGTGTTGTTACAAGCTTAGGCCTGACTCGCCCCAAATGTGATTGGGCCCAATTAACGGCTGCCCAGCTTCAGAGTCAGTCCCTGCGTTCGGCCCCGCTATCAGCTTCAGTTTTCCACGTTTTGCTCCTTGCCTAGGCCAAAAAATTCAGGCAAAAGTTCTGGCAACTCACAAGAAAAAGCCTTTTCGAACAAGCCTACCCCGGCCACCAAGCGAGCGAGTTTTTCACTTCCGGCAATAGAAGAATTGATCTCGTCATCGTCTTCTTTTTTCCTTTACATGCAAGTTTCGAGCCTCCACTTGGTCCCTTGACGCTTCGTCTTACACGGCCGCTCTCGGCAAAGACTGGCTCGCATCCCAATCTATACTACGTATTACTCGCTCGCTGGTGCTGGTCCTGGCGTTTCGTTCGCATCCACACCTGCGCGAACACACCACTGGCTGCTCTGTACCTTGACCTCCAAAGGGCATCTCGCCATTCCGTGTTTTTCTCGTCATAGTCACATCGCCAGAGTCCACCTCGACCGCTATTGCTTGTTGTCTTTGGTGGTCCCTCTCGGCCTTTGCCCTGTTTACCCTCTAGTTGACGCACTTGGCAGCCGTCATGAACTAGTGTTCCCACTTTGTTTCCCCCCCGCGCAGTTGCTTCGGTGTAGAAGGATTTATTCACTCACTGGAAATCTTTTACAAAAATGAATGGGGTTATTAACCAAAACGTCAGGTCTGCGGCAGACGAGGATGGCGCCGATCACATCGGTCTTGATACTCCTCGATCTGGTGTAGCTACTCCTCAACCCGATCTACAGGACAAACGCTTGCCCGGTATCATGAGTTACTTTGGCCAGGTTCGTAATCACCCTTCTGCGCCTTCGTCAAATCCCAATTCGTCTCAGAGCGATACCGCTCTAGACCGTATTCTAGTTGAACCCGCTCCACCTACTGGCCTGCAGTTGCAGGTACACTCCGAAGGCTCTACTCGCGGCTGTGACTGCTCGGCTTCTGATCGTTCGCCTCTTCAACATGAGAGCCTTGATCGCATGCCGAGTACCACGCAGCGGGATGAGCATAACCTTTCAAACCCCTACCCAACCCCACCCACTTCTCAGCCCTCGTCTTCGGGGGGTTCTATCTCCCAGGACATGATTTCTGCCGACTCAGGGGCCCATGGCAGGGCTGCCGTCGAGCCAAAGCCTCTTACACAGCAGACACAATTCAAGAAACCCACAGCCTCGCCTTTCACCACCACCCACTTCCAAACTTCCAATGACCCATCACTACCTGAACTTGACTCCTCCAAAAACGCAGCACATACCAAAGACTCCATTCAGCCCTCGCACCCCGAACCTGGTGCTGCAAGTTCAGACGCCTCTGAAGCTACTGCCCCCGGCAAGTGGCATTTTCTTAATGGACTCAAGGAGCTAACTCGTATGACGTTCAAGAGCGGCAACTCGACTCCTACTCGAGCAATGTCGGCTGCGCGACCTTCAGGCTCTGAAAGAGCCCCCTCCTCCGGGAGAACCAGCCACGATGGCGCTGAAGTCAGCGGTACCCAGACTCCCAGGAGCTCTGGCGGTGCGCAGGCACCTGCTGCCAAGGGCAAACTAACAATCAAGATCAATGAGGCTCGAGGACTCAGGAAGAGTCGAGACCCTTATGTTGTTGTTGTTTTTCAACGTAGTGAGCTCATCTCAGGTGGTCCCCACCACATTGACGAGGACGACAACCTCAGCATCGACCCACCCCCCGCTCATGGTGGTATCCCCATTCAACGCTCAGGAAGCGATTCAGGTCGTCCCTTGGCCATTCCCATGAGGAGCAGACAAAGCAGCAACACCAGTGTTAATGACCACGGCGGCTCACTCCGCAACCGGCCTGGACAGCTATCGTTCACCAACCCAAAGTGGGATGCGGAAGCAGAGTTGTAAGTTACCTTTGGTCGGTTCTCATTTATGAGATTCATCACTGACATCAGGCAGCGACGTGGTGGACTATGATATGCTCGTTGATGTCTCGGTATATGATCATGGGGCATCGGGAGATGAGTTTCTCGGTCATGTTGACTTCCAGGCCAGCAAGGATCCTGGCGCTACTGTTGAGGGCTGGTTCCAGCTTCAGGGCCATGCTGACACTATGGCTGAGAAAGCGCCGACCGGCGAGATCTTCCTCGAGGCCATCTACCACAGAGCCGAAAGGAAGCAATTTGGCCCACAGGATTTCGACATTCTCAAACTCATTGGCAAAGGTACTTTTGGTCAGGTGTACCAAGTGCGAAAGAAGGATACTCAACGCATCTATGCCATGAAGGTTCTGCAGAAGAAGGTCATCGTGCAGAAGAAGGAGGTCGCACACACTGTGGGGGAGCGAAATATTCTGGTCCGAACAGCCATGTCCGACTCACCTTTCATCGTCGGTCTCAAATTCTCGTTCCAAACACCATCCGAGCTGTACCTGGTCACCGACTACATGTCCGGAGGTGAGCTTTTCTGGCATTTGCAAAAGGAAGGTCGATTCGATGAAAAGCGAGCCAAGTTCTACATCGCCGAGTTGATCTTGGCCATTCAGCACCTTCACCATAACGATATTGTGTATCGAGACCTGAAGCCCGAGAACATCCTCCTGGACGCAAATGGTCACATCGCATTGTGCGACTTTGGTCTTTCCAAGGCCAACCTTACGAAGAACGACACCACCAACACATTCTGTGGAACTACCGAATATCTTGCACCCGAAGTTTTATTGGATGAATCTGGCTACACCAAGATGGTGGACTTCTGGTCGCTCGGTGTTCTGGTATTTGAGATGTGTTGCGGGTGGAGCCCATTCTATGCCGAAGATACACAGCAAATGTATAAGAATATTGCTTTCGGCAAGGTGAGGTTCCCGCGAGACACCCTCTCTCAGGAAGGAAGGAATTTCGTCAAGGGACTCCTCAACCGAAACCCCAAGCACAGATTGGGCGCAACTGATGATGCTGAGGAGCTGAAGAGACACCCCTTCTTTGCCGATGTGGACTGGACTCTGCTCTCTAAGAAGCTTATCACTCCTCCTTTCAAGCCCAAGTTGAAGTCTGAGACAGATGTTTCATATTTTGACCCTGAGTTCACGACTGCTCTGGATCAGAACGGCTCTCTGAACGAGCGTGCTGCGGCCTTGGCGCGGGGCTACGCCGCTTCAACACCTCTATCTCCATCTGTCCAAGCTAACTTCCAGGGCTTCACATTTGTTGATGAGAGTGCACTCGACGACCACATGCGAGACCGAGCGGGACTTGTTGATGAAGATATGGATGATGGACACGGTCATGGCCGCAGGCACCGCGATAACGACGATTGGGATAATCTGGACGACATTGACCTCAGGAAGGCAAACCGGATGAGTGGGATCGTGAAGACTGGGCACGACGAGCACATGGTGGGAGGTTCTCATTTTGACGTATAATACGGCAACTTGTTTCTTGCACGTTTTATTCAAGTCAAACTCCACGGCGTTTCAACCATGCTGGAGATCCATCTATCTCTACGTGTCATAACAAAAAAGTAATATTTCGCGGAACCCAAAGCTTGCACCCTTCCCTAGTTTTGCATGTGGGCTATGGATGTCTAATTGTGGAATTATATGCATCAAGGTCGGCTGGTATTGCATTGCATTGGTCGTCGTGTTGTACAGGGCTGATGGCGTTTATGGTTGTGCAAAATGAGAGGAAGAGAGGGGGGAGAGAGAGAGAACGAGAGAAAAAAAAAAAGGAGGGATCAAAGTCATTTTTGGTCGATTCCTCTTCGAGTGCCTTTTCCGCTAGTTTGATTCCCAGCAATAACAGGACGGGCCATATGCAGTAATGAAATGAGAATGTCATAACACATGTTTTTGGTCGCCGCGTGTCCTAGAATGGAACTATGTTGTTCTCTTTGAGTTTGTTCTGAGCTTATCCGTGTTAGATATAGTAGCCTATCGTTGGCTTCGTATGCCGCCTTCCGTCCCTCCTTGTAGTTTGTTGATGACGTTCGTTGCCACCTGACGTCGACAAGCTGGAGTTGGTGTGCTTTAGCAGAGCTCGAAGCATTCGATGATGAATGTCATTGAAACATGATCTGTGAGTGAGGGGACGCTTGAGGCTATGCATGTCATTGATGTCAGAAAGCCTAGGCAACTTTGATCGTGATGATCAGTAGATGAAGATCCGCTTGTGATATACGATACACGAGTCCTAGTATACTACAATTGCTGGCAGAATGATAACACGTTAGAATAAAACAATTCCTCAATCAGTGTTCGCGATTTTGCAGTATATCAGATCAATAGTAATGGACAGTCATTAATAGTAAAAGGTTGCTTGTGCTTCATTTAACGTTGGCATTTCGCAATTAGTTCCTACAGGCAACCGAAGGCTGTATTTTAGGAAAAATGTACACAGGATTCACATCCCCAATCCACTTGTTCAGCTCCTTCTTGGTCGCTCCTGGCTCTTCATCCCCGGGCTGAATTTGGTGTCAGCCCTCCCTCTTTTTCTATCCCCGAGTAACGGCGGCTGGGCGGTGAGAAGTGAGACACCCCCGAAATGTGCTGCGGTCCGGATAGTTTTATGAGCCACCCTCAAATAGTAACGGAAAAAACCGCTTAGTGGTGAGGCTCCTCGTCCTCCTCAGCCTCGAGCCAGTCGGCAGCCTGGGGGGTACCGGCGTTCTGGGCGGAGGTGTCCTGGCCCTCGATCTCAACGGCCATGCTCTCGTACTCCTTCAGGTTGCCGGCAAGGTCGGTCTCCTCGGGGGAAGCGGGGGTCTTAGGGACGCTGAAGGTCTGGACGTTGCCTTCGGCATCGGACTCCTTGACGGCAGGGATCTTGTAGGCCTTGAGCTCCTTGAGGTAAAGCTCCTGGACGAAGTCGGCTGCGAGAAGTATGATGTCAGCAATTGAACGTTGATTGAGTCAGCTCACATTTTGATGAATCGGATTGCATGCCGAAGTTCGGTGAGATTGTTGGAAGAGCGAGAATTCGATTGTTTGTATTTCATAGTTGATGCCACATCAGAATGGTGTTGACGACGTCGGAGCTTAGGTGGAGCGCAGGTTCGGCTATAGGAAGACAGATCCGAACGGAAGAAATGGACAATCGAAGAGGCCGAATCGCAGCGTCGGAGGAGATTTTCTCAAAGTGTAGACGATGATAGCGGCAAAATCTTACCTTTCCTGGAGACGGTAGGAGCAATGAAGCCCCTCACCTGGACGGCATTGGGTCTGGCGACACGAGAAACAGCCGCAACGGCGGAGCGAGCGCGCTATAAATTTATCAGTTCTGTGTCTCTGTAACGAATATTGATAATGAGGCAAAGTTCTTACCGTAGCCCTGGAGAGTTGGATGAGCATTTTGAATGACTGGTAGAGGCTCAATTGGGGTGACTCCGGGGAGATGGAGATGGGCGGATTGAGGGTTTTGGGGGAAAATTCGTGAGAGGTTGGCAAGCACTATTGGATGCATCCTCGCCCCCGGTTAGAGCGCTTCGGCCTTGCTATCGTGCGAGTTGATGCCTCAGGTTTTAGTGCTTTCCAGCGGCTACCGGAGCATCACGGGTGGCATGCACGTGACTTTTGCGATGAATGATTGGCTGTAGTTTGGCTTGGATCTTGCTTTTGACCCTCCCATCTCGTACGTGAATCTCGGGACTTGATGAACGACGTCAAAGCTCACTTACACGACATGATTGCTATATTTCATACTTCTGATGCATAAGTTAAAGGGTGGTTTTAACTTTTTACTATCTTTCTCGCATAGTTCTTAATGTATTCAATTATGCTTGGTCAGGTTCTGCGGCCGTCTTGTTTTTAAATACAAGGGTTCATGCATAGTACGTATGAACAGAATGCGACTAGACGAAACAAGTGCTCAGTATTATATGTGTAATTTGGTCGTTTAATGCAATTATATACATCCGCTAGCTCTAAAAGTAGAAGATAAGAAGAATAAACACAAAAGAAAATGACCAGTAAACAATAGCCTCTTCCGACTTATAGGATTCAAGCCCAGTGGCCCGAAGATCCTTGGTATCAAGTTACGAGCTCCGAAACACCTTGTAAGCACAACAACTTCTGCTATATTCAAGTTCGACAAACCACATTACCGTGCCTCCTCCTGAGACATCTGAGGCGAAATCTGCTTGACACGAGAAGTCGATCTTCTCCTCTCACCGACAACGGCAGCACCAAGGTAGAGTACAGCAGCAAGACCAGCAATGACTGAGTACGCAATAATGAATGCACGGGAAGAGCTTGCGAGCTGCAGACCCAAACCACCATTGACGATACCAATGATCATGAGCGCTCTGCCGAACCAGATGTGAATGTGGCTGACGATACCTCGCTTACCATGGCTGAGGAAGTATCGGTGATGCATGTAACCAAGGATGGGCTGAAGGGTGATCAAGGCACAAACTGCAGTGCCCATTCGGGTGTGAGCTTGCTTTCCCCACTAGAGTAACACAATTGTTAGTACTGACACCTGGGTGATATTTTGTGCGAGTGCGAGTTCATCTCAGGGCAAACTTACATATCCTCCGTCTCTGGCACAGACGTATCCGAGTCCGAATCCAGCCCACATCAGGAGCAACATGACGACCTGCCAACCCGCATGGATGAGCCACTTGCCAAGAATAGGCATGAGAATAGCACCCAGAGGATAACCAGCGATGAATACAATGGACATGATGATGCCGTGGGCAAGCTGAACCGTGTTGCTTGCGCCACCACTGTTGGATGTCTCGGACGCGGCGCCATCAGAGCTGGAGCTGCCTTGGTTTGTATTGGCAGAAAGGAACGGGTTGCTGTCGGAGCTCATCGAGGCCTTGGCAAGGTCGACATCAAAGGTGGCGTGCCCATCGTGCTGGCCGATGCGCTCGGAAGGGCTTGTCGAATCCATAGAATCGCCAGACAGCCAGGCGGCAATCCACAAGTCAGAACCCTTGAGGTTCAAGTTCTTGCAGTCGTTGCATCGAACATTGGCAATCATCTCATTGTCCTTCACTCCAGAACCTTCCAGCAGCTCGAGCCCGTCCATTTTCGAGTACTGAGGCATGATATTGCCCTTTCCTGGTCTTGGGCTCAGAGTGACGTTGCCTTTTCCGTCCTGGTAAATGATGAACATCTGGGAGCCAGACATTTGGGAGCCGATACCGAGACCTGCCCATTGCATACTTGTTGGTGCTTTGAGCTGGAAGTAGATGGGGCCCGATCCTGAGCTTGCTGAGGCTTCTGGGACGCCCCAGGTGAAGCATAGTTTGCCATTCCTTGGGCAGAATTCAGATGTGATGGCGAGTGCGCTGGGAGCACCTGAGTTGTGTTAGTTAAAAGTGAAAATAAATATGCTTGCTTGACGTGAGGGCGACTTACACAGCGCCGCTAGCAGTGAGCTAGTTGACCACTTCATTATTTTTTATGTGAATTAGGACGAGTCAAGATACTAAACTCAGGGTCTTTGACTTGATTTGCGAATGAGGAAATTTTCTGTCGAGATTGGCAAGCTTACAGGAAGGGGGGTTATGGGTAGCTCATATAAAGAAAAGTAAGCAGCACAGATCTAGATGGATGACCAGGGGGTCGTTCCTTCCCTTTCGAAACGCTCCATCTAGCGGGCTGAGCTGTCCACTGTAATACGGTTAATAAACGCTAGGTGCAGCAAAAGCCACATTCGCGTTGTACCACTAACGTTTGCTTTCTTCCATCCATTCTACGAGCTATTGCAGATATCTCCTGCAACATCCATACCAAGGGTCTCTCGGCAGATGACAATGCAGGTGCCGTCATTAGTGGCCTTGTTTGACGCTGTCGTCAGCTCAACAGCTCGCTTGTGCTCGGATCCGCCCTCGATATGTCAAAGGCCAAGATTAGACAAGCATATTAAGGTTTCACCCACACTGCCACAATCTATGGAGACCAGGACCGAAGCTATTGCTATGCTATTCCAGGGCCAGGCTACTAGTTCTTGTTGACCTAGTTATTCGGGTCGCAGTGCCGAGAAGGCTTGTAACGAGGTTGTTTGAAAGCTTCGGGGCACAGTCACGACATTGCAGTGATTGGATGAAAGACATGTTTGACAAGTCGAGGCATCATGATGTTGAAACTGTAGCCGTTAGCAAGGCGTATTGTGTGGCTCTAACCAGCCGGTATCCGAGTAGGCAGGAAACGGCGTCTGTTTCAGCGACATCTTTGCTGTTCGAATACGCGCTCACATTTACATGACCGACTACCCGCACTTTACAGAAGGGACGAATGTGATACAGCGAGTTAATAGGCGGCCGCTCACTACAAGGATCTCCCCGCAGGTTAGGTTATTAGATAGATCTGGAGCCTCCACGTCGGGACCCGAGTCCCATGGAACTTAAGGCTACAACTGCCCAATTAGGTAAAAGATCGGTTTATGCTTCTCTGTTCGGAGCAATTGCCAATCCGATATGGGGCACTCATCAATATATCCCACCGAATACTCGAATATCGTGTCCAAACAATGCTATCCCACATAGACGACCGAAACAACAACCTTCTCTATAGGACACACCGTATCGTGTTTGATGAGTTTGCATTTTGCATAAACGACTCTTCTGAGGGTAGCCCAATAACATTTCTCTAATTTGCAACACGATTGCAACGCCATCAGGGGTCTGGAACTCTGAATACTTCATTAGCCTCAATGAGTACGTCACCCTTTGTTCTTCACAACATGTCAATGGAACCACGGTAGTTTGATCAACCTTAACTTTAGCATATCTCGATACCTAGCTAAGAGCCTAAGCCTGATTATTCAATCATCACAAAGCAGAGACATCAATGATGCCAAGACATTTAACCTTGATCTCTTCGTTCTCTTGCTGCGTCCCAAGGCCTCAATGGCATGCAGTCATTGACGCCTCATGGAGGATGCTTGCGCGGCCCTCCTTTTCAGTTTCCACGTTAAGCTGCAGACGATCAAATAGTTTACGCCATGAGGCTAGTCCTGTGCAGTAAGCGGGATAGCAATCCAAGTTATCGGATCGACCTCATGTCATGATACTGGATGCTGTGCTCTTTCCATTAACCTTGATAGTAGGTATTCACACCCAAAAAGGTATCGTCTTATTCGTTTAACAATGCCTCAATATGGTTGGCTGGTCAGTCATCAATAGCCCCAACAATTGTGTGTCTCAATGTTGTGCCGCATGCCGTGATCCCTCCCGCTGATGAGAGTATCTATTTCCCAGTCTCTACAACACCTTCTATTTTCTACTTTCAAGCCCCGAACATCAACATCATCACCACTGGCCGCATGATAGTTCGAAACGCGTATGCAGGTGCTAACCGCGAAGCTAAGCCCTCGGCTGACGTTGGCCTGTTCAGCCGTTATTTGTCACTTCTCTGGCCTTTGACACGTTTTTGGCAGGCCAAATGTACCTGACGAACAAGGTCACACAGAACTCAGAACCCAGTATCAAGGGAAATGAACCTTGTGCGATTCAATACGACAACTAGCTCACTAACAATACCATCTAAGTCTAATCACCACGGATGGCTCGATCTTTTTGTAGTTATGAGTCTACGACTAAAGCAAAAAACAACCCCCAAAAACAGTACGCAGCAATCTTGAACAACAACCGCACTCAATCAACTCCTCGTCTTCATTCTCCATCATCATCATGTCTGAGCGTATGCCGCAAACCGATCTTCGTTCAACAGGCTTGAAGATGCCACAAAGCTGAATCCACCAAAGAGGTGCTCATCCTTAGGGAGGCTTCGGGGCCATGCATCCTTGTTGGGCAGTACCGGGCTGATGGCCAGCTCGGTAAACTCTGGGGCGAAGTTCTCGGCCAGCTCAGGATCCGTGATCATGGGCTGAATCGGCGGCTCGAGCTCCCTCTCGGCAAGCTTCTTCCAGTCAATCTTGCGGAAGAATCGGTGCTTCTTCATGGTCGTGAGATCATTGGGCATCACTGCTCCGAGACGCTTCTTGGGATCCTTGCGAAGAAGTCGAGTAAGGAGATCCTTGGCATCGGCGCTCAGGAAGTACGGAAGCACCAACTTCTGCTTAACGATGTTGTCCTGGATCTTAGCGTGGTTCTGACCACGGAATGGCGGGTTTCCAGTCATCAGGTCGTACCCGAGCGCTCCAAAGGACCACCAGTCGACCGCTTTCCCGTATTTCTTCCCAAGCACAACTTCAGGTGCCATGTACTCGACGGTTCCCAGCATCGAGTTGCAGCCCTCGGTCTGATCACTAGAGACCTTGGAGAGACCGAAGTCGGTCAGGAGGAGATGGCCTTCGGCGTCCAGGAGACAGTTCTCCGGCTTAAGATCGCGGTAGACCACGCCGAGATCGTTGTGCAAGTGCGAGATGGCCAGGAGCATTTCCGCCATGTAGAAAGCAGCTACAGTCTCGGAGAACATCTTCTCGGTGTCAAGATGGGTGAAGAGCTCGCCGCCCTGTCCGTATTCGAGGATAAGGTACAGCTGCTCTTGGTCCTGAAAAGCGTAGAACAGCTTGACAACGAACGGGTGTCTGTTAACAGATTCGAGAATCTGTCGCTCAGTCTTGGTCTGCTCAATGAGCTTCTTGTGGACTACCAATGAGGCCTTTTTGAACTGCTTTTGAGCGTATAGCCTCCCAGTCGCACGCTGCTTGACCAGAAGCACAGTGCCATATGTCCCCTTGCCGAGGCATCGCAGCTGTTCAAAATCCTCCGACGTCATCTTACGGTTCGGCACAAGGCCGCCCTCGAGGGTTTCAAGATATCCATTACGCTCTCGGACACTCTCGCTAGCGAAATCGTGCTCGAGGTTTACTTCGTAACTAATAGAGCTGTCTGAAATCTCGCTTCCAGCCTCGCTGCGAACATCCTCTCGACTCTGTGTGCGACTGATCATCTGCTTCCGAAAATCGTGGGCGATGCCTTGCTGACTTCCAGAACGGCTCATGGAGTGACAGGGAGATCCTCCATCCAGACTAAGAGGTTCCAGCTGCATGCGCAGCTTGGCGATGCCCGAAACAGCGGGTGAAGATGCTCGAATAATGGGGCTGCAGTTGGCGCTTACAACATCGTTGATAATGGTTCGCCCGGCAGTCTTTCCTCGGGGAGTAGGGATTTCGCTGTGCCCAGGGTCCGAGTCCTCGTCGCCCGAGGTGGCAGGTGTAGTCTGAAAGCCGCGGACGGTAGTGACCGCGGCAGGTGCGTGGCTTATCATGGCGGGCGGTATTCAAAGTGGGATTTTGTGGTTTTGAGGATTAGGAACGGCACGGTTATGCTCTGACAACTACACCACACAGCACTCGTCCAAACCAAGCTGTGAACAAGCGCAGAGGGTCGTGCTATTCAAGGGAATCCTCGTCGGCGCTCCGGATCTGCGCGGGGCTGTGATTCGAAGTGACGCTCGATCTCGTAGAAGTTCGCGACACGCATCTGGTATCGGAAGAAAGATGTACGGAAGACGGTAGGCTTTGCTATATGCATTTGGCAACGGTAAGATGTCGTGGGTATACGTTGAACTATTGTTCACCATATGGTGTGAGGAGGGAAAAGAAGAGAAGAGGAAAAGACCGCGAGGCAAAGGACGGGTCTTAGTATTAAACAAAAACTGGGATTTTTCTGGTGGCCTGCCTATTGCAGCGTCCGGACGCTATAATTCCAGCTGTAACTTTCAGGCTTTTTTAGGCGGGCCTGCGTGCATTGGCTGCAGAACATGACCTGCGCTGCGCCTGTAATGCAGCCCGTATTAGAGGTGCCCTGGCCTGGTCCTGTGCGCTGGGCTCTCGGCTGGGCCGTCAATCAATCAACTTTTTTCTTTTCGTCTATTCATACCCCTGCTGATTGCCCAAGCGTCCACTTGGAACGCGGGGAGGAATTAAAGGCTCGGGGGGGCTAGTAAGCGGGTGATACAGACAACCACTAAAGTTTCGATGTTGTACGTAAAAATAGCCCCCTGAGACTAATACAAGTCATCATAAGCCAGGAGAAGATGGACAGCACATCACTGTCTTCAATACCTACCAAACCTGGCTATTGGAACCTGGAATTCCGTCCATTCGTTAATTAATTAGTGCCCAAGCCCAGGCACAGGCACAGGCCATAGACCACAGACCGAGACTCAAGGGAGACAAAGTTTGTCGCATTAATCATGGTCTACCATGCCCCGTTCTTCTTTTTTAATTTTGTGGCTGCAGAGCATGGACTTTGGCTACTCCCTCGTATCGTACTATTGTAAGAAATACCACAAGCAAATCTTGGACGTACCACGTTCCTGTCCATTTGGGAATTTTCTTCCTCATGTCAGCATCACAAGGCATGAAAGTCTCCAGACACTGACATCACCAATAGCCTGTCAGCCCTGGCACATGCGGTGATCGATCGTGTAGTAAACCATCGGTTGGCCATGGCCAGCTTTTAGCTTGTGATTTTTCAGGTACCCATTCGAACCCCAGTTATTGTCGGTCGTCGGCGAAATAAACTCCCGTCGCAAGTACGAGCTCCCAGCTCGCGTCTGGAAATTTCACGCCTGCCAATCCAAGACCGCGCGCAGAACGACAAGGCTGCAGCCTATCATCAACAACGACCTCTGACAGGCAAACCTTGATACCACCAAATTCTCGACTATAATCTGGCAACACAACCAACCACGTAAACCAAACATCGCTCTCTTAATTGCCAAATCGATCGTCTAAACCATTTGCAACTCGCTAGCCAAGATGATGCACCCATCGCGGCAGGCGTATGTCGAGGATGCCGAACCTCAAGGCATCGCACTCGAGGATGTTCCCGATGACCACGACTATGATATTGCCATGGGAGGAACCGGCGTTCCATCCGAGAAGGCTTCCGCGATCCTTAACCAGTTCAATCGCAAACGCTTGGCAGCAACGATAGTAGTTCCTACCGATGACACACGAGTTCGCGCGAAGCTCCGGGAGATGGGCGAGCCTGTCACTCTTTTCGGAGAGGCGCTTGTCGACCGACGAGACCGTTTGCGCGAGCTTCTCACAATCCAGGCCGAAATTACAGGGTTGGAAAATGGCGATATCGATATGGGAGACGCCGACGACGATCAAGAAGAGGATCAGGAGGAGGAATTCTACTCGAGAGGCGGACCTGAACTTCAACAAGCGCGGTTAAAGCTTGCCGAGTACTCTTTACCACGAGCAAAGAAGAGGACGCAATTTCAAAAGGCTGAATCCACGATTCCTTTACGCACTCATGTCAAGTTTCGCAAGCAGGTCAAGGAGAGATTACAAGCATTCGAACTTCAAGGCAGTCAGACTGTTGGCGAGCGCCATGTCAGTATGACACGTATATCGCCCAACGGTGAGCTGGTGGCTGTAGGAAACTGGGGTGGCCAAGTCAAGCTGGTCGAAATACCAAGCTTGAACCAAAAGATGAACTTCCGCGGTCATACCAACAAGATCAGCGGCTTGTCCTGGTTTCCCGGTGCCACTCTTCCGGAGAACAACGTGTCGCCTGATACTGTTAACCTGGCATCAGGTGGTGCTGAGGGATCTATTCATATGTGGTCTCTGAACCAAGATACTCCCTTGGCGACCCTCGAAGGACACTCACAGCGAGTATGTCGTATCGACTTTCATCCTTCCGGTCGTTATCTGGCTTCCGCATCTGAGGATACTTCATGGCGCCTCTGGGATGTCGAAACAACTTCAGAAGTTATTCTCCAAGAAGGTCACTCGAGAGGTGTCTACGCTGTCAGTTTCAATACTGATGGGTCCCTGCTTGCCAGCGCGGGTCTTGACAGCATTGGTAGAATTTGGGATCTGAGATCTGGGCGCACAGTTATGATTCTAGACGGACACCTCGACGGACACATCAAACCCATTCATGCGCTAGACTGGAGCTCCGACGGACATCGAGTACTGTCCGGATCGGCTGACGGCTGGATCAAGTGCTGGGACGTTCGAAAGGTTCAAAGAACTGGTGGTGTTGGTGCGCACACCAGCGCTGTCTCTGATATGAGATGGTATAAGGGGCTCGATGATCCCCTTACTGGCATTCCGCCCGGTGTCGACGAGAAGGGCGCGCAGTTGCCTAAGAAGTCTGGCACGTTCTTCATTTCGAGTGGCTTTGACAGAAACGTCAAGGTATTCTCGGCCGACGACTGGACACTGGTGCAAACACTCAGCGGCCACACAGGTCCAGTTGCCAGTGTAGACTACAGCAGGGACGGCAAGTGGATTGTCAGTGGAGGCCACGATCGCACAGTCAAGCTCTGGGGACGAAATGATGGCGAGGGAATCTAGGGAGTCGTCAAAAGAAATAATAGATCTGGTTTAGACAGACTACAGTGCCTACAAGATACCCCAAAAGTTGCTAATAATAAACAACAAGAAAAATTGTAGCCAAAATTTGGCGTTGGCAGTTAATCATCTCATAAGAAACGGGGTTGATTCCGAGTGGATCTCTGGGCTATTGTTTCATCCGTTTGAATAGAGTGACAAACGCTCATTGGATCATGTATCCACTCTAGCCATTGTAGTGATTAGATAACGCCAAGGTTGTCTCTAGCACGCTTGGCCCGGCCTGTCCCCCTGCCGCCAACTCGTTCAAGATCAGGTTCCTTCAGACTAAGTCGGCTCTAACTCAGACTTCACATCACTTTCAACTTTTACACCCAACAACCATTAATCATCATCACCACCTCCTTGCAGCTGTCCAATCCCTCTCATGAGCCATTTCCGCTTCAGCACAATTAACATCGCCAATCCGACCTAAAATCACCGGCCATGGCGAGTATCGATCGCTATAGACCTCCTAGGGAAGGGTATCAACCTCCAACAATGCCCACCAGCAACCGACCTGAGCGCGATTCAAGATCAAGGTCCCCCAGACGACGCGATGCCGTTCCCCCCGCTGTACCAACTCCTCCGCAACATTCAACACGAACATCTCCCCCTCGCCCCCAGGCGCGCCAACCCCAGTCGCCAGCGCGGTCCGGCGCACAAACACCAGTAGCCGGTCCCAATCAATGGTCGTTCACGTCGGACGAGGTGCGGAGCACGCCTAGTATTGTTGAGGGTATTACACCGGCCGATGAGCGGATGCGCAGGGCAAAGGGTGTCAATTTCATATACCAAGCTGGCGTCATGCTGGACCTTCCTCAGATTACGCTATGGGTAGCCGGTGTGTTCTTTCATCGCTTCTACATGCGCTGTCACATGGTGCAAGAAAAGGGCGGAATCCATCATTATGTGAGTTTTCCCTACTGTTTTGCTACAATTCCAGAGTCTCTTGGGCAATGGAAGTCTGCTCGTGACTGAGTAGCCTGAAAGTTTTTTTGGGCTGTCACTAACACTGTAGATCAGAACATAGCGGCAACAGCCCTATTCTTAGCCAACAAGGTGGAAGAAAACTGCCGCAAGACGAAAGATATCATCATAGCGGTAGCCAAAGTCGCGCAAAAGAATGCCAAACTCATTATCGACGAGCAAAGCAAAGAGTACTGGCGATGGCGAGATAGCATCCTCACATACGAGGAGGTTATGCTAGAACAACTCACATTCGACCTGATGGTTGACAACCCCTACCGGCACTTGTTTGAGCTGCTCGGAAAGCTGGAGATAGTGCACAATAAGCACTTGCGACAAGCCGCTTGGGCATTCTGCAACGATGCTTGCCTCACGTCCATTCCTCTCCTGATAGAAGCACGGGATGTTGCCATCAGTGCCATATTCTTTGCGAGCGTTCACACAAATCAACAAATCGACGACATTGGAGGCGAGCCATGGTGGAAGCATTTGAAGGGCGATGAGGTCCTTTGTTCTCAGGCTATCGAAGTGATGCGTCAGTTTTACACGGAGAATCCGCTTAGAAAGCAGAACCCGTCGCTGCCATCGCCAGCCTTTCACCTCGAGAACACTAGGAGACGAGGCGACACCTTGCTGAGCCAGCCAGACACATTATCGTCAACTACCGGTACCCCCATGGAAGCTGATCGTGCGAGTCGGAGTCCCGGAGTAAGCTCCAGAGTGAACGGTGCCAGCAAGGACAGTGAGGGGCGACATCTAGGATCCCAGTCCAAACTCGACGAGAACGAGATCGCATCCAAGTCACCGCTCAAGCGAAGAGAGCCAGACGACGGCGACACGAAGAGCGACAGGGCAGAGAAACGAGCTAAGCTCTCAGAGGATGAAGAGGGTGAGCTTGTTGAAGACTAAGGCTACGGCATATTCACCATACAGTATTTGTAGAATACGGGACAAAGAGGCGTTAAGGATTTTCTTGAGTTTGTGGTACCCGTCCGCCTGGGAAAGGAGGTCGGTATTTTATGTATGGCAAAGACTGGATCTGGTCGAGCAGTCTTAAGGGAGGGCGCTCCCGGAATACGGCGTTCGGATGCTGGCTGCAGACGTCCTCGGCCATTGTACTCTGATTTAGCTGATCTAAACGAGATCGAGATGAAATTGTTAGAAGGCGACTCTTGGTTTCGTGAATCTAAATATATAATTTCTAAGCTCGAAGCTCGTCGACGCAATTTCAGATGTCTAATTCCGTCCATCTAATATTCGCTCCTGCGAATGTCGAATGACAACAGACTATTGTTTCTTCTGTGCCATGTTCTCCTTCACTCAACAAGATAAGTGGTTGCGGATCAACGACCTCCAAAGCTCTTGCTTCTTGATACATGATAGAGGTTGCTGGATATGAACCCCCACGGATTAACGAATGGCTCGACAATATCCTTCACTTTGCTGAATTAGCTGTCATACAAGTAAATAACGATAGTCTACAACTCGGTACTTACTAGACCTGACTATAGCTATTTTCTATAGTATTATTTGCTCAGCAAGATAGGAACTGCTGGCTGGTGGTGATAGTTTCTTATTGGCCCATTAAGCTACTACCCATACTTGTCTGCCACTTACATTCTTCCACGCCCACGCACTTTCAGGGTCTTGTTGCCTCGACAAGCGTTTGGGCCTTCCTCTCGCCTATTCTTCAGCCGAGCTCCTACCTCCATAATTTCTCGTCCCCAACTCAAGTTGCTGCACAGCAGAGCCTGAGGCCCTCACCAGAAATTCTGCCAATCACCCCCACTCACCGCCTTCAGGCAAAGCTATAAATTTCCGCCCGGGTCGTCTCAAGCTTCGCTTTTTTCTTTTCCTTTTCTCCTTAGCTCTCTTTGCCTTTTGGCTTAGATCAAGTGTAGTATCTGTTCTTTTCAGTTTAATCTCTGAAAGATGTCTAAGGACATCAATCGTGATTATTCCTATTTTTGGCCAGCGGGCGGTTTCCTCTGTGCTTGCACACGATCCCGCCCACAGTGTCCCTGGTATTACACTGCCTCCAGGTGACGCGAACTACATGGGCTCGGTTTTCATTGCTTTCTCGGGCTTGCCTGGGTAGTGAAGAAGATATTTTGAATGTGATGTCTCTCGTCTCTTGTGGGCGGTAATGGGCTCTATGTCCTGTTGCTTGTGTTGTGCTCTGTGCCTGAAGCCATGCGTATGTTAAATCCGTGACGTTGCGCTTTCCTGTACATGTTCCCGTCCGGCCGCTACGCATGCTTCGCTCGTTGGCCGCTTGTTGAGAAGCATAGGATCTGGCGCTTGTACATCCATATCTGCTCCTCCGTTCCATGTAGGGTAGCTTTCTGTGATCATGAGTGCTGGCTGGTATCGAGAAACCTAGGTGGAAGACAGGCAGGAACAGTATAGGACACATGTGCTAAAGGCATTGAATTTTCTTGGATTTATATCGGCTTCTCAATACATAATATGATGTGTTCTTTCTCGGGCTTTGCTCCTGGCTGAGTCGTGGTTTTGCGTTAAGTTTTCCAGAGTGTCGCTGGAAGCTTGACCCTGCCCTCCGCTTAAATAACATTTGTACACAGCGAGCAACAATAACTAAAGGCGCAAATATCGAAACCACTGAGCAGAAACTCCACCAGAAACTTATCACCAGCCAAAAACCACATGCATTAATCATTATTGTTATCCCCATTGCCAACGAATATCCAGCTTGTCGTGTGCTGTCGTGCAAGCAATCTCGATTAGGACTAGCGCCAATATACAGAAGCTCCTCCAAAAAGTCCAACTCAGGCACCCGCAGCGGCCATCGAAACAGCTTCAACCGATATCTACTGAAAGAGCCCAGCAATAAGCTACGACGCCCTCGAATATTGCGTAACCTACCGACATCATACTGCAAATTATCTCCACTACGCTTCGCTGTGTCGTAAGCACGCCTCACAAACAACATGGCTACCCTGGGCGGATATCTCAACAGTGAGACACCCCTCCCCAAGCTCTACCGACTTCATCAGCTTGCTAACACACACCAAGAGAAAGTCCTGATCGTCACAGCCGACTCTCGCATTCTAGTCGGCACAATGGCAGCATGTGACCAAACAACCAACCTGGTATGATCTCTGTATTTATGCCCCTCAAAGAAGCAAAAGCTCACTGTATGCGAATAGGTCTTGAACAACGCTGTGGAAAGAATCATCCGAACACCCGACGACCCTGAGCCCTCAGCTCAAGTACCCCTGGGACTTTACCTCGTGCGCGGTGATAACGTATGCTCGATCGGCCTCGTAGATGAGGCGCTTGACGATAGCATCAACTGGACAGAAGTCAAGGGTTCAGCAATTGGCGGTATAAAACATGTATAGACTACAGTCGACACAACGGAAAGCAGCCTTTGCTACACCTTCTCAATTCTTTCACATATGTTCGTTTGTTTGGGGTACAACATCCACGGCTGGAGAACTGGGAGTCTCCTATCCCGTGGCACTGATAGGGTCACAAGGCGTTTGAGCACAGGGAGTTTTTAGACAGTTTATCTTGGCCTTCACCACGGTAGAGGCCTTTTCGGATTTACAATGAATTTATTTGGGTAGTCGAACTGACGTAAGGTCTGGATTCTTGGATTCTATCCGAAGATTCGCTGCATAAGCACTTCCTTGAAGATGTCGTGACCAGGAGAGTCAATGACCCGGTTGAGGCGGTTGCCCTTGAGCACACTCAACCAACCGTGGTCGTCACCAGGTACCTCGTCCAGAGTCAAGATATGAGGATCCTCATCAGGGTTATCCGAGAGGGCAACTGCAGCCTCGGCGGGCTTCTTTCTGAACCTACGATCAACGACATGCATTCCGTGTGTCCATTGACCGCTCGTCTCCACACGGATATCCTCAAGCTTCTCAGGAGTCTTCCACTTAGGATCATCTCGAGTCAACATATACCAGACCGTCAAAGGATCATGCAGAGACAGGCCAGGCTCGTTCTCGTCTCCCTCCATATCCTCGATCTTCCTGAACGAGCCAGTGACGAAGTGTGATACCCACCTAGCAAGGGGGCTGCCGGCATCAATGTGAGCCTTGATGTTTTCCTTGAAGTAATTCTTGCCAATGAGGTGGGGCGTTGTAATGTCGAGAGGGCAGAGGGTGAGCTTAAGTTGGCGGGAGAGTTTGTCGGGGTATGCCTTTAGTGTTGAGAGCTCCTTGGGGATAACAGGCATCGTGGAGCTTGGTTTGAGAGAAGTCAGCGCATAGACTCGCGCAGCGGCCACAGCATCAGCGTAGCAGTTAAACTCCGCAACAGGAGTGCAGTTGCCCTCAACATTAACAGCTCCACCCATAACGACAAGCTCCTTCACGCGAAGGAAAGTCTCAGGGTCTTCTGCGGCTGCCAAGGCAACATTTGTGAGAGGACCAACTGCCAGGATGGAAACAGTATCGGCGGGGTTCTCCTTTAGAATTCGGAGAATCTCCTGGTGAGACGGAGCCTTGGAGGGCGTGAAGAGAGGGGAATAATTCTCAGCCTCCTCAGCACCATCACCAAAAACGCCTTTCCAGGTCTCAGCGGGAGACAAATCGGGATGAGCCTCATGAACGTTGTGCAAGCCATCAACGCCATCTAGGTTTTTTTTATGTTAGTGCACGATATAAAAGCCTAAGGAAGCGGGGGAAACTTACGGAAGTAGTCGGCCATCAACTCCTCATCACAAAGAGGATGATCGGGACCAACAGCCACGATAGGCTTGTTTGCCTTCATGGCACCAAAGCCTTCAGGCTTGCCTGTAGACTTCCTCCATTCGAGCTCTTTTTCAAGGACGTGAAAGACAGATACCACGTTTCGAAGGCAGCTAGTCAGATTGTCAGTAATAGTACGAGAACAAACTGTGCGAGTGCTCACCTCTGCAGAGGAACATTGCCGTATGTAACAGATACCAGAAGAACCTCGAGCTCCTCAGGTTTGGCACTGAGGGCGAGAAGCAAAGCTAGGACATCATCGACACCTTACACACGTTAGTTCCGGATACCAGAGTAGAGATTGTATTTAGAACATACCGGGATCGGTATCAATGATAATCTTCTGTTTCGGAGCCATCTTTAAACTTGGAAAGGAATGGCTCAAAAATTCCAATGGCGACCTAGTCAATAAGTAATTATGCCTGCCAACCCTTATTCAATGTGGATTTAAGTTGGTATGATTTCTCAAAAAGGAACTTGTTTCTTGAACTGAGACAAACCAGTGATCAGAAACCAAACTCTATATATGAGCTCAAAGTTGCGATGTAGTAAGATTGAAACAGGACCAAAGTTCTGGTTCACACACGCTCCAACCGAGTGTCACTTCCCCTCTTCAGTTTTGGGCAGGTGGGGTGTTGGTCTGCTGAGATAAGCTTCGAGGTTGAACTTGAGCTGCCTATCTCAGAAAGGTTGGCTGATGTTCAGCTGACAGAGATAAATGGTTATCAGTCTTCAGTAGCTCGACTGCTAATCGTTGTGCAACGCTCAGAACAGAGTCGCAACACAAGAATGTTGAATTTGCTGGTTTCCAAGCTCCAGGTTAGGTTCCATGCAGGTGTCAAGAGGTATCGTGCAACCTTGAACCATCTCTGGTAGCCAATCAAAAAACTCCGGTCGACGTTGAAAGTTGTTGTGGGGGGGGGGGGTTATACAGCAATGGCAAAACACTCAACAGGTTGATCCTGAATATATAAGCTGTACATGTGATATCGTTGTGAGTGTACCGAATCGTCACTGCGCCTGAGGCCATCTACTACATGGAAACCAAACATTGGGTATTGCGTTGTTCCTACTTGGCAGTCCTAGATGAGACAGATCCCATCGGCCAAGGCCGATACTGTATCAGATGGGAGGCAGCTCTGGAAGCAGATGCATGTCTCATTCATGGCATTCGAAGTGTCCATATTAGCTGGGACCCTTTCGTATGGCTACTGGCTCTATTGTCAAATTCCAATGATATATGCATACGTGCGTGATGAAATTATGTATTGGGTTGGATCAATTGCTTTTAGACACACCATTGATACACCTCAAGAAAAGATAAGAGGCGCATCAGCTATGGACTAGGTTGATAACCCAGTGGCCACGCAAATTCATGATATAAAAACTCATCCCTCGGAATTACCACGTTGGTAGTAAGGAAATCGCAGCCCGTAGTTACTCAGCCGTCAGCTTACAGCAAGCCTCGGTGGCTGCACTGAAATTTGGTACTTGTCCATTACGCGGTACCAAGGTACTAGTTAAGTGATTAAGTGATAGCAGGAAATACTTGCCCCACTCGCTATTGCTTCTCTTTGAACATATTGATTGCTGAAATTCCAGCTAATTTAATAGGCAGGAGCTCTCTCGTGTCCCTGCATACCCTTGGCCTTCCAATCGAAACAATCGAAAGGCCAAGTTGACTCCACTGCCCTTTGGTTTCGGTCTTCTTCTCAACCTCCGTCGTCCCCAACCCAATTGGACGTTACCTTGCAGTAAGTAGACATTATTGGAAGGAGCTCGACTTGACGCTCAATGGAAGGCTCAACTCAACCTTCCGTGTCTCCTCTTTGATCCCTTTCAACAAACCATCGGACACAATAACTTCTCCTCCTTCAAAAGATGATGGGAAATTGACTACCTACTAACTTACCTATTGAATGTCTTCTCCTAAAAATCCAGCGACAAACCAGTCCTGACCCCGAAGTACCTCACCACAAAGACATAGCCCTAGAGCTACTTCGTCTCCCCACTTGAAACTTCAAGCTCCCCCCCGGCTTAGCTATTGCACACTGTCCACTACCTTGGCGTCGGGTGCTTTCTCAGCGGATTCCCGTCACCTCCCCTGCAGTCGGAACCAATTCAGTCTATCCCGCGACCCTTCCTCGCCTCAGGTAGCCCAAAAACGACTGGCTGGCTGACTTCAAGCCACCTGGTGTCTTCTCTGTTTGATTTGCGCCAGACTCATCAATTCTTTCCAACTGACTTCCTTCATCTACCCCTATCCTTCTCTTTCCTCCATCGTCAACTTTTCTTCTGATACTTTTCATTCTTCCCAAGCTCTGATCCTCTACTGTTGGCATTTCCCTTGTGCGGCGATTGGTTGATTGCTCGCTTAGGACAATCTGGCCTTATAATTGCGACAACCCAAGCCCCTACTTGGCTCGATCTCCCACCCACCCTCAGTCCACCCTCTCTCAAATATACATAGCAATTGCCTGGATTTGCTTGGTTGATTGACGAAGACGAAGAGTAACCGTTCCACCAGCCAGCCGCTGTGCCCAACATCGCACGCGTATTCCATTAAATCCCGAACCCCCGAACTGCGCCTCGAAGCTTCGCACGAAGCTCAAAGCAGCTCTACAACCATTATCACTGCAGAGCCCGTTCACGTTCTTGCACCATGCCGGACAGTATCTTCTATACCTTCACGGCCTATGCCGCCCTGATTGGTGTTGGCTATGTTGTCTATCAGATGTCTACCCAAAAGGCTCGGGCTCAGGCCAAGGGCCAAATCAAGCCGGCCAAGACCACACAGCTAGAGACACGCAAAGAAGACCGAAAGAAGAAGCAACGCCAGGAGGCTTTCGCATCAGAGGCCCAGGAGTCCTCCAAGAAGCCCAAGCCTGAGCCAGACACCAGTGCTTGGTCGAGCAGTGTCAAGGAGAAGGATGAAAACATCGACAACCGCGAGTTCGCTAGGCAGCTCGCAAAGGCTAAGGAGGGAACCAAGTTCTCTACCAAGTCCGACGCTGGTAAGCAGCGAGAGAAGTCTGTGAAGCAATCTCGCGCCAACAAGGTAGCTGGTGCTACCGAAAAGAAGGAGTCGGCCCAGTCATCTACCACTGGTGCCGACGCCGACGATGATCAGTCTCCTGCCACCACCCCTGAGGTCACACCTGCCGTCGCCGTCGCTGGCGATGTCTCCGACATGCTTGAGTCCGCCCCCGCCCGCCAAACTGTCCTTCGTGTGACCGATACCGAACCCAAGAAGCAGAACAAGAAGGCACCCAAGGCCGAGGCTCCCGTCGAAACCAAGAAGCAGCGCCAGAACCGCAAGAAGGCTGAAGCTGCCAAGGCTGCCCGCGAGGAGAACGAGAAGGAGCGCAAGGCTCTCGAGGAGAAGCAACGCCGTGCCGCTCGTATTGCCGAGGGACGTGCTGCCAAGGATGGTTCTCAGTTCACTGCTGCTCAGAACCAGTCGTCTGCCTGGAAGGAGGGAGCTCCCAAGACCGCCAACGATGCCCCTGCCGCCCAGACCAATGGTTTCCACCAGCCTCTCGATACTTTCGAGAAGGCTCCTTCCACCTCCGCCAATGCCCCTAAGGCCAACACCAACTGGATTGAGTCTCTTCCTTCTGAAGAGGAGCAGCTCCAGCAGCTCCAGAATGACGACGAATGGAGCACCGTCAAGACCAAGTCCAAGAAGGCTACTAAGAGCGCGCCTTCAGCTGGCTCTGGTGACGAGGTTGCGGCCCGCCCCGCTGCCCAGCCCAAGCAGCCTACTGGCCCTAACAAGGCCGCCCAGCCTTCTCAGTCTTATGGATCTTACACAGCATTGACCACTAAGGACGATGGTGCTGATGAAGAGGAGGAGGAAGAAGAGTGGGATGTTTAAGCAATATCAGCCACAAGATTGATGGATGGTGTGTCTACGAGGCACCCGGCCACAGATTTCCCTTTAACCTGTTTGTAACTTGACTATTTCTTTTTCATCAACGAATTTAATCGGAAAGATTTGGATTCGAGGACGCGTTTTGCCATCCCAATACTTGACAGGGCATCGGCAGTGTGCGATAGCACAAGCGTTTGTGGTTGGGAGTTCAGGTTTTATGGTCAGTTTTCCGACGAAGCGAGGCACTTCAATCGAATGGTAGCTATCGGCAGAAAAAAATATGACGGGATTTTCACATTATGGACGAAAAGCAAGAGGTTTATGCCAGCCGTGGAATTAAGGAGAAGGGCCTTCGGTTAACGCCTGGATCATTGATTGACAGTCAATGTTTTTGGGAGAAAGCTGGGCTGTGTATTGATAGCTGGTTTGTTTGCAACAGTTGATCCACCCACAATGAGAAGCCAAATGAAGAATAATTTGTTACGACTGAAGCTTTGGACGTGACACTGGAATTGGGTGATGCTGGGTCGTGGTTATGCTCTCGTGCCTGTGGCAAGCTATCGTAGCTTAGTGGCGTGTCAATTGAAAAGACCAGACGCTGAGGCAAGGGAGCGAGAGCGAGAGCGAGAGCGGAAGCTGAAGTAGAAGCAGGGTTAGGGAGTTGATAAGGGAATGTAAGAAGAGCACAGATTGAATGAGGAGGTCCAAAATGTGGTTATGGCGTGAGGAATGTAGAATGCGAGGCACTTTAACGAAAGAAGGGGTCAGGGAGGGGGAAAGAAGAGGGATGAGTGTGTATAGTTAGTTATTGGATACAGCAGCAGTTCAGGTAGTATATTGGGAATGGTAATCTCTTCTGTTGAGCATGAATTTTGATTTAGAATTATTATCATGATGTCGACTTATTCACCGCTCTATGGCTACATGCGCGAATGTGCATGATGCAGTCTGCAGTTGGATCTCGCAAGACATGGATATCAATGTAGGACTCACGACTGATTAGGTAGATGTGCACGAGGACTAGTTACTTGTATAACTCCTTTGGAAACCGGGCCGTCGCATCTTGTGTTGATAGCAGAAAGCTACTAAGCGAGCATGTTTATGGTTTGTGGTGATAGGCCTCGTTCGTGTTCGGAGACGCCAAGCCGGGTGGAAAGGAAAAAAAGGCATCGAGTTGGACCGAAGAAAGAGGGGCCCGGCGCAACACATCGGGGAGGCGGATGCGGGGGACACGGGGAGATCCAATGAACGGATCAGTCCATGACGAAAGACAAGAGAAATGGCTGGAATAAACCGGCACATTTGAGAAGTATTGAGTGATTTTGGTGAACGAAGGCCAAGACTACAGTAGGTAAGTTGGGATTGAGAGATATCTACGGTGAGCAAACAAATGAGCAGATTGCTGATAACTCGTCACGTATCAGGAGCAGAGATATCAATTTGGTCTTATCAAGTTGAGAGTAAACAAGACTGGGGTATGAGCTGCCAGAGTTGTGTACAGTAATCGACCGGCTATAGAAATCCGATCAATACTGATATCTGGCATGATACGAATGCGCGGTGAAGAGACAAAGACGTCACCAATAGCATCATCTCTACTCGAGTCGCCTTACTTGCTACGTTACGTGGGACTAAATCAGATTTTGCTTCATAGTTTGTCTCGTAGTGGACGGCGACTTGGCGGTTGACAGTTTTCGAGTTTCGTGCCCCAAGGCTTTTGAGAAGTGTTGGCAACTGAAACAAATGGTTACAGATGGAGCGGATGTTACGTGCTAGGACCTCTGTTTGTTTGATGGCAAAAGTTTATGATGGAAGATGACGGTAGCCAAGGTGGCATTGAACATCGTGAGGATGACAAGGTGTTGTCTACCTTTGTAGGTTTTCGGTCCTAGACAGCTAGGTGTTGTCCGAGACCAAGCCATAACTCTCTCTAGGTCAATTCATCAAGTTCAATGGTTGCATCCCTGCCCTGAAGAAGTCTCAGAAGGTCTGGGCCGCTGCACCCGCTCACACTCTCCACACCCATCCAGCTCCGACCAAGCGGGGGATCAGGACGCACGACAGGACTGGGACGCTTGGTACCTGGATCATTGGTGGAATGGTGGAATGGTTGGAGGTCCCTTGTGTCCAGCCCCCCTGTAATGTCTCGGTGATCCTGGTAAGAGAATGTGCAGTGCATTGATCCATGTGGTATCTGAAGAATAGAAGTACAGTGGGATTGTTTGTTTCGACGAGTCTCAATCAATTAGTGCATTGATTGATATTCATCTGTACGACATTGTTTCCTTGTTGATAATAATAATAATATGAGTTGCATTACAAGTTTGAATGTCACGTAGCTGGGCTAGTAATACGATGATCTATTGCGAATCTGTTAAGGTCCCCCTGTATCTTTAATTAATTCAATCGCTAGCCAACCCCCCTCCGGGCCCTACCCAAAGCTCATCACCGACAGGAACCCTTGGCTGTCCCGCAGGTGGTGCTGCAGACTGCCTCCACTGCCTTTGTCCTCCAAAGCTAATACATATTGTCCGCCTACCTTATCGACTCATTTGCAGACGCCAAACCTGCGCCATTTCATTTCTATATGCCGATGGTGGTTACCACAGCACCTTGATTGAGTGAGCTCTTTTTTAAATACATCCTCATCACCGCCACCCAGATCGAGAATTGAGGGGCATCCTTGTTCTCTCGCCAACCTTTTTACTTTTAAAGCCATCCGAGCGGGTGAGAGAGAGACAAACCGAGCAGAGAGAAAGACGCGAAAGCAGCAGTCGTCATAAACCCTGCGTTACCCACATTTACATGAGATTGGGAATCTTCCTTCCTTGCTGGACCGTAACTTACTCTCTATTCATATCTTATTATACGGTTGACCATTCCGTTTTCCCTCTCAATCCTCTTCGCTCTGCTCATCAAGTGCCCTGTGCCACCCTTCACTTTTAGGGGAGACAGACAGACATAGGGAGAGACTGCCTGCTCACTGCCCCCGTTTTATCTATCCGCCGCACCTGGGCTCTCTGTGAAACGTCTCGCGCGCCCCCTTTACCTTCTACACAGCCCCTCTAGTCTTGGTCTTGGTTGATCACTGCTCAACAAAGGAAACAAGCGAGCCAAGAATTGAGATTACTGTGCGTACGGATACGCATCGGATACAGTGAGGGAGTTAGTTGTCTTGGACTTTGACAGGACAATCTCTCTCTTTCACATTCCTGTCAAGCGTCAATCTTTGGGCCAAAGGCGCCCTAGAGGACTTGCTAAGGGTGTAATTGGCAAAAGGAATTGAATACCTTCGACGACCTACGCTACGAACCTGAGCAACCAACATACAAGCCCCAAACGGCCGAGACGTTGGCCGTCCAGGAACGATTGACGGATCTTCCTCCAATATTAACTTCCAACAACCGGCCCCTTCGGTTTCAGCTCTACAGCACTTTGTTACCATTGCGTCGCTCTAACTCACCTACTTACCTACCAACCGTACGCTACTGCTGCTACCGTCGCCTCCTACGCTGTTTTGTGCTGCTCTCTTCTCCTTTGCGGACCATTCTGGCCACTGCTGGCGCTGGCCTAATCTGTAAAGGTGTCGCGCCTCTTTTGCCCAAAAACCACCACCATCTCGTCTCAATTACACCGCAATCCTCGTTTCGTCTTTGCCGTCTCGTTTGTTTGTTTCCTTTTCTCTTCCTTTACCGGTTTCACTTCTATTCTCGTCTCGCACTACCGACTTATCCCTTCGACTTCACCTCGACTTGATCTATCTGCCGACTATCAGTCTGCTCATTCTTGGGCTGGATCCCTTTCAAGCTACTACTACTCCCTTACTTTATGTCTCTGTGCCTTCCGGTGTAACATCTATTTTTTCTATTTGTTCGTCCCGAGCTGTTCTTCTGATAATTGTCCTCGTCGCCTCACGACCATCATTTCAATTGTGAGCCAGTCAATCCAAGCGACTCTTATGCCAGGGATATTATATACAAAGCGACGACCGCCAACATGTCTCTCCCCGTCGCACTTCAATCTGTCGTCTTCTACGTTCTCGCCTGCACACCATGCGCTCAGGTACGACATCGACAAAAAGCTCGCGAGCAACATAAGAGGGAGCGTGAGGAGAAGGCGAGAGTAATGGGCGAGCAGCCAGTTGCTTACCAACATCCATCACCTTTCAACACAAACCCTTATTGGCAGGAGGAGATTAGTATGGGACCAACATTACCAAAGAAATCGGCAAGCAAAAATTCTAGTCAGCGTGGTTTTGCCAGCCAGGGCGCCGGGAGCAGTGCATTCAGCGTATCCGAGCAGACTAACAATGGCGGAAGTCGCATGAACTTTGGCGCTAGCAATTCCGTCATTGCCGAAGATGATAACCTCTCAGACGATTGGAACCGGCGGCATGGATATCAGCGCGAGGACGAGGAGCTATGGGGACAATGGGGTGGCCAAAAGTTCATGGACGCCATATCGAAAGCACGAGATTCGGCTGGACGATTAATCGAGTCTACACTCGGCCTTGAGAAAGAGGTAACTGAACAACAACGACACGACTTCTACTTCCCCAAGAACCCTCCAGTCAACGAATATCACCCTCCTGTCGTCAGCAGCAAGGCCCCTTCGCGAAACGCCCACCAATGGATGCTGCAGCCCCCGCCACCAGCCAAGATCATGGAAGGCAAGGTGCCTGTCAGCCGGGCTGCAAGTTCGGGAAGCAAATCGAGCGGCAGGACACTGGTTGGAGATGACACTCAGCTCAGTCGTCTTGTTCATGAGAAGCTTGTTATGGAGAAGTTGAGAAAGGAGTACGGCAACCCTACAGAAACTGAACTCATCGAATCTCTTTTCCTGAACCGAACGAACCCATCTCTCTCCATCCAGCGCACTCGAAGCTTGTCATTCGATACTTCGGACGACTCACTCGACAGTGGCTTTGCGAAGCGAAAGACACGACTGCGACCGGTTGCCGCACCACCAGGATACGATTCCTCAGATGATGATTCAGACTCCGACGTGCCTGTTCCTTTCTCGCAAAGCGCCATGCACTTGAGCACTCGCCGGAAGCACTCTGTCGCCCAACGACCAAAGCTTGAGACTATTCAGAGCACGAGGTCGGCTACAACCACAAGGATGTCCTCGAAGCGATCCAAGCGGCAAAGATCCACTCGATCCAAGAGGCTTTCAGGCGCTGCTTCTCCCGTTGGCGACGACACGGATTAACTCAAAATTGAGTGAAACAAATTCTCAAGCCACATTATCGAAGATATGGGCCCCCCACGCTCGCATTATCTTCATGCAAGACTGTTTCTCCTTCCCACACTAGCGGTCTTGTTTCTCCCTCAACACTCGTCCCACATGTCTTTCCTCATGTGTTTGTCACCTTGAGCATTGTCCTTTTGGTTTTCTCAGTACATGTTTCAGCTCGGCTTTTTCTCGTCTATAAGCATTTATATGGGATTGGATTGGTCTCGTCTTTTTTTTTTTTTTATATTTTTTTTTTAGCATTGGGTCGCATAGCACTTCGGCGCTGGAGCAGGCGGTTACATGTTTACTTTTCTTTTGTCTTTCACACTAAAAGGGAGGCGATGCATCCTTCTCACTCGCCAAAGGCGACAAGGCAACGCTGTCGCTACTTCTGGTAGCAACCAGGACAGAGATTCTCAGCAGATTAAAAGCTGGGCAATAGAAAAAATAGCAAAAACTGGATCTGAAATTTCATCGCTTGTAGCCTCTGTGACTAGTGTAGGCTAACTTATAACCGTGGCCTGCTATAAGTGTTGTACAAAGCGGCCTACTTTTGGGTATCTCACCATGATGTCTGTCCATTTACCAAACGCCAAATATGCATTACGTTTCGAGTCTTGCACGTCCTTTTCTTCAATATGTCTAGAGATGCATGCCTCCTTCGTCATCTTCCGTACCCAAATCTCGCATTCGTTCCTCCAGTGCTCTTCGGAGCTGCTCATCGCTCAAGCTTCCACCTTCGGGTCTTCCTGCCTCACGATCTAGGTGTACCTCTCCGTTTCGAATTGTCCCCGTCTGAAACGTGCCGTCGGTCCACGGATCACGTCGACTCTCTGTATTTGAAGCGGCGGTGTCCGGCTGTGCGTCGCCATTAACAGCAACAGCAGCAGCGTCTTCGTCGTTCTTGCTCGCAGCCTCATCGCGGTTCTGGAACTCCGTCCAGTCGAGACCGCGCTCCTCCACCTCTGCGCGGATGAGAGCGATTCGCTCAGCCATGCGGTCAATGACACCCTCGTTCTCGCGGATGGCGTCGATGCAGTCTTGGTCGGGTGCCGAAGCTTCGCCAGAGGGAGCGGTTTCTGTACCCTCTGCGAAGGGCTTGAGCTGGTCGTTGGAGTATTGGAGGTGGGCGATCGAGTTACGGATCTCGAGGACTTTGAGGTGTAGCATGCCGATGGATAGGTCTTTGAGAGCGGCGGCGAAGCGCGCGGGGGCGATGGGCCGTGTATCGGCGGATGTAGTCGTGGACGACATGTTTGTGGTGGTGTAAGCGTGTGAGAGAATCTAGACGTATTCGCAAAGTGTGATTCTACACTGAAGAAGCTGTGAGTTGGAGATAGACAGATGTTCGTGGTAGCTTCAAGGAAGACCGCGGGGCAGTAATGGTGGGGGTCCAGGCATCTTCCAGTTGAGGTGTCCCGCGTAGTGCGTGGGGTACGTATCTTTTGAGCCCGTCGATCTCAGACTGTCGTAGGCAAAATTGTCGACCTCATGCGTCCAAAATTAATTCATGCACTAAGAACTCCCCATCATACCATCATTGTCCCCCTCACTTTGGCTCTTTTACCTTTTATCGAGCCAGTGGCTCTACAGAGCGCATCTTGCGCATTCATTCGTCAACAATGAGTCTATTTGCGTGCCCCAATTCCTCGCGGGTGCTGCTGAGGTCTGCTCTTCAGAGAGCAGTCTCGAGGGCATCATTGTCTGCGACTCAACAACCGTTTACACCAGCTCGATGGATCTCTGGCCGTTCGTCTAATAACCAAAACGGCCTTTTATCGACTATTAATTGCCGAAGCAACCCTTTTGGAAGCAACCATACATCGTACGAGACCCGACGAACGATATTCTTCGATAAGACGATCCGAAACTATGAGGAGCTGCCGAGGGATTACAGGGACCAAGTAGGTCTTCAGTTCAGAAGCAAGGACCTGACCGATGCCGAGGTAGCGAAAGCTTTCGGAAAGGGTATCAATGCTAAGAGGGCGAACCAATTGCTACGTATTCTCCATGGTCGTCGGGTTGCCGGTACTCTCGATGATCCAGCGTTTGCCGTCCATACATCATCTTACACCAAAGGGCAAATGCAAAAGGGACTCGATTACCTACGAAAGACGGTGTCCGTTGACGAAGTGATGAACGCAGGACTTCGGGCTGAGGACGAGCTTGCACAACTTGAAGCGGAAAAGGAAGCTGCGGAGAAGAAGAAGGTGAAGTCAGCGTCCAAGAAGAACAAGGATGACAAAGAAGTCGAAGAGCCAGCTGCCCCCGTTTATAAACCAGACCCTGTCTACGGCCACAGCAAGCTTGACGAAATTCGAGCACAGAATGTCGCCAAGCGCAAGGCCCAGGAAGCTCTCGAGGAAGAGGCGCGCAAGGCAGCCGAGGCAAGAGGAGAAGTGAACTCTGGCACTCTGGCTAACCTCGACCACAAGGCAGAGCGCCAGATCGCCAACCCCAAGATCGCCGAGTATTACAAGAACGCACAATCCGACCTGGAAGCTCCTGTTGAACTCAAGGCTTGGGAGCGTATTCTCCCCTCGGCTACTCTTGTTGTTCTTGTCGTTGGCTTCCTTGCTGCTGTTACTACCGTCTATGAAGAGCCTGCTCCTCGGTACCGTATTTTCCCCGATATCTCAACTGCGCATGCAACGCTTGGAGCTATTGTCGGCGTCAACGTACTTGTCTGGGCGGCATGGAAGGCTCCTCCTCTGTGGAAGATACTGAACCGCTACATGATCATTGCCGTTGGCGCTGTAAAGCCTGTTACCATGTTCACTGCACCTTACTCCCATCAAGGCATTGGCCACCTGGTCATCAACATGCTCCCTCTCTTCTTTGTTGGTTCAGCTCTGCACAACGAGATTGGACGTGCCGACTTCCTCACCCTCTACACAGCCTGTGGTGCGGTCGGGTTTGTAGGCAGTGTTGCTACTTACGCTGTGCGAGGCATGCTGGGAGTCACTACTCTGGGCGCCTCTGCAGCAACGCTCGGTGTCTGCGCCGCGTTTTTCTGGGATCACCGTCTTGACGGATTCAGGTTCTTTGGTCTGCCCCAGGATGGTGTGCCAGGTATCATCTTCCTAGCACTTTTGTGCGTGCCGCAGCTTGCCGCCCTCGGCAAGACGGTCAAGCTTCAGATCGATCTCGCATCGCACTTGTTTGGTCTCGCGTCAGGAATTTTGGGAATGGAACTCATCAACCGTAAGAGGGGAGACCGGGGTAAAGAGGTGATCCATATTGGACCTCAGCTGCCTCGACACGGACAGTCGACTCCTCGGCCCAACTGAGGAGATGAAGATATATGCTGATAAATGTACTATACGATAAACATGTTTGACATACCCTAGATTTATATGTACTATTGAACCAATTCGCTAACCTTGAGGAGTCATGACATTGCCTGTTGTATATGGATTATTGGAGGTTGCGCTAAATTGAGATATGGGGTTGCGCGCTAATCGCGTCTAAGATATCTGCACGAAAGCATGGATGACAGTATCCACCTGTGGAGGCGTGTGGAGTCCAAGGTTCAGGGCCCTACAGGAAAGTGTAGCGTCTCTCAGGCAACCGATGGATGAACCCATACAGAATTAGGATTATCATTTGTAATGTCACGTCGTGAATTACATCTGTTTCCGTCTTTCTGTTTCAATTGAAAGTGTTTGGACTTGGGAGATATATCAGCTGACGTGAAAGGTTTACTGGCTGTGGTTTGTGCTAGGGGTAGGTTATTAGTTGGGTTATTTGTGTTGCTAGTGATTGTGCACCCGGCAGAGTAGATACATGTGGGTTGATCAGTCGGTCGGTTGTGTGTGTTTGCACATCTGCGTGTGGCTTGCTGAAGTATATTTCCCGTACTCAGTAGATTGACTTCGCATGAAGCGGATATACGGACGTTTAATCATTTGTTTAATGAATTCAAAGTGGCAGCGTGTGGCGGAAATTACTTGCATATTGTTAAAGTGCAGTAGCCGTTTTAGGAAGTACACATACGGCAACATTTATGCAGTTTAAAGAGACGAACAGTGAAGTTATTGAATAAATAAATCTGTTTGCCAGTATCATGCAGTGTTTTAGTAGGTAGTTGCTGCGACATTGCTGTTCAGATGAACAATGAAGGAGTTGAAAGAGGTGGACCGATAAGCGGAGTGCAAGTTGCAGAGTTGGGCTGCCACACACTGCATGCAGTCTAAAGTGAATCATCATACCAGGCCCTCGGTAAGGGCAGAGTGCGATAGGGGTGGTGCGGGTGCCCAAAAGTCCAAAACTCGGTGTAGGGAAATATGTGTGGAATAATTCACCGCAACATTGAATACTGACGTGGTTCTTGATATCGATTAAATGAAGAAACTCCTAGAGAGTAGACGTAGAATCCTCAAGGCTGTCGGCTATTTACCCTTGTCACTGACCTCATGGAAGTTGTGCCTGCAGCATATTCTAGCCTATCATTATCACTAGACGCCCGTCTTCGTTCAGGGTCAGCTTGGATGACAGCAAAATGGCTGCGCAGGGCAAAGCATAAGCTCGCACAGCCTCTACTGATGTCACCGACTTGCTATGCTCTCCTATGACCCTTCTCAAGACCTGCATGTAAACATCAACAAACCAACCTTGAACACATCAGCCACAGCCCCAGCAGATTGGCCCACCCACAAAGTCCCTGAACTATCCCCACCTCTAACTAGCAAGGGCGCTCTGCCGCGATCATCAAACTAAACTAAGCGGCGTTGCAGTGAGCAAGTGCGGGTTTTTCACACGCTCTCTCTCTCTTCTGCGCTGGCTGTGGCTTAAACGCTAATTCAAGACTCGAAAAAAGACCCAGCTGAGAGGAGCCCTGGCTCGTTTGTGTCTTGTGCTGCAAGACAAGGGGCATTTGCAGACGCTGCTACACGCTAACATCCTCTTTCCCCCGAAACCCGCTTTCTGGGACTGCAACTCTTCGTCATTCCCACCCCCAGTTTGATTTGGGTTCACCTTGCATTGCCTGGCCTTGCCTTGTCTTGTTTTGCCTCTTTCAACTCACACTTTCGCTTCGACATTGTTCACTTTGCTTTTACACTCGAACATATGCAATTCTTTCTTCTTTGACTCGACAACCACTAATAATACCCTTGGGGACTCTTTCATCTGCACTTTCCGCAGTTCTCCTTCATCCCGAATTAATTCCCACACCTCCACATAACACAAACAACCGGCTTTACGACTTCTCTTTGAATTGCAATCATGTGCAATTAGAGTAAGCACATATTCCAGCCTCCCTCCTTTCAAACTCCAGGTAGCCTCGCGTGTGCTGCTCGCTCTTCCACTCTTGCTTTTCCGACGAGAAACAAACTCTACCCGCCCACAATGACTCCTTCGAGTCCTTTATCTTCCATCCCTGATGGAGAAAACTCAACTCTCTCGTCGCCGCTCTCAATCCTTTCTAAAACACCGTCCGCACCTTCGTCACCCACCATGCTCGATCCTACAAAGCGCTATCCCTCACCTTCAACGACCGTCTCTGGCCCTCACTCTCCTGCCAAGATGTCCGATCTCCCGTCCGAAGACGAAATTGTCGCTAAACCACTCGATGCCTCTACTCAAGGCCCTCCGCCTGCCAAAAAGCGCCGAATTTCTCCTCCGAAAGAACGCACAACCGAGTACCTGGATCTTATGAAACCCGACGAGGAACAAACAGAAGAAGATACTCGTCAACTGAACAAGCTTCTCGATACATTACGCAAGAAGAAGAAGATCGTTGTCATCGCTGGCGCTGGTATTTCTGTTGCAGCTGGGATTCCAGACTTTCGATCCTCCACTGGCTTATTCGCAACCGTGAAAAATCAACACAACCTTAAAGGTTCCGGTAAACATTTGTTCGATGCCTCGGTTTATAAACACGACGACACCACCGAATCTTTCCATGCCATGGTCAGAGAAATGGCTGCAATGACCAAAAGTGCCAAACCTACACAGTTTCACCACTTACTAGCAGCTCTGGCCAAGGAGGGCCGGTTACTACGCCTTTACTCGCAAAACATTGATTGCATAGATACATCAATGGACCCTCTGGCTACTCAGGTTCCTCTCAACCCCAAAGGCCCCTGGCCCACCACCATCCAGCTGCACGGTGGCCTCCAAAAAATGGTTTGCACTAAATGCAGCAGTCTCCAGGAGTTCGACGGCGAGGTCTTCAACGGCCCAAAGCCTCCACTCTGCCCAACATGCAAAGATCTTGACGAAGTTCGAACAGCTCATGCGGGAAAACGGAGCCACGGTATTGGAAGACTACGACCGCGATTTGTACTTTATAATGAGTACAACCCGGATGAAGAAGCTATCGGAAACGTTTCAAGTGCGGATCTCAAGGCGCGTCCAGATGCCGTTGTGGTCGTCGGTACCACTCTCAAGGTTCCCGGAACCCGCAGACTTGTTAGGGAAATGTGCCAAGTCACACGAGGACGAAAGAACGGTGTTGCCATCTGGATTAATCTGGACGACGAGCCCAAAGGTGCCGATTTGAAGAATTGTTGGGATATCGTCGTCCGATCAAAATGCGACAATGTTGCTCGTCTCACCAACCTCCCTCATTGGGATTTCTCCATTGGTGAAAATTACGAACTGACGAAAGAAGAAGACCTCGATTTGGAAAATCGCCTGGCTAACAGTAAGACGACGTTTGAGATCAACATTCCGGCGAGCTCGCCCTCACTCGACCAGGACGTTGATGAGAAAGCCACCGCCAAACCAAAACAAGTCGAACAGGCCCAAGGAATCCCAACCCCTAACGCAAGCCCCAAAATTTCAGCAGCCAAGAAGCCGGGAAAGAAACAAAGCACGCTTTCTTTCAACGGACAGCAACCAACAACAACAGCCGCTACATCGGCACCCAAGGCACGCAAACGTGGTAGAAAGCCTGCTCAACCCAAGCCCAACCCTCCAGCAGTTGGACTTTTCAAGACGGTCAAAAATGTTACAAATCAGGACAAGGCGAAGAAACCCGCATCAAGGGTTCCCGCAAAGCGAAAAGCGACTGCTTCAGACCGCACACACACTTCAGATGCCGATAATACCTCTACTGGTCCTTCATCTCCGGTGACGACCACTAAAGTAGACACAATCTCTCCAAAGTCCGTTCCATCAGGCATGCGGGGTCTCATCGATTAGAAAACGGTGCAGCCAGAGTCGAATCATAAATTATAGGAAAATATCGGATGGCTAGTATCTTGTTATCTATTGCCTTTGCTTGGCATTCACGGAGTACGGGGTTAGTTTATACTAAGTTATATGATACAAGCTGTCGTTGCGGGGAGCAGCATCACGGACAGCAATGATGTATATTATTGGTGGGGATACATTTGTTTATTTAGGTGCATGTTCCGTTATACCAAGAGGCCGAGGCAAAGGGTGCCCGGTTCGGCCTGCGGAATAGAGGCGTTTAGGAAGAGAGACCCTGTAGCTAGGTAGATGGCCTGGGTCACTCATAGTCATATAGAGGCGATAATAGATGCGCTTAGAGTCAAATATTCATTCGTGTCATCACATAGTAGAGCTGCTTTAAAATTGTCGTAAAGAGAACTCAAAGTTGTATTCCTGGGTATCATATCCTTAGAGCGCCATCACACCATTGTCCGTCCGTACCTCTCTCATTTGACACAAGCATAATGTCCTCCAAAATTCGCTCGTAACCGCCTGCTTTATTGTACATGCACCTCAATTGTATCATGCTCTTCGATCTCGGCCTGTTCCATCTCGACGTGCTCTTCAAGGCGATCACCATCCCACCAAAGGGATACCTCCTTGTCACTACCAATCTGGCGCTGTTTGCGAAAGACGGCAATCAGGGTGTCGACGGTTGTTTCTGGCATGACCTTGCATTCAAGCGGTTCGATGTCCCGACCCTTAAGCACAATTATGAATTTTTCTCTCTCCTCCTGCTCGGGTTCTTCTTCCTCCGAAAGTTCTCCTGCATCCCGCCTGCGTTGCAGCTCCTCGTTCTGCTCCATCTCGTGGAAGAGTTCAGGGGTCCATGCCTCGATATGTACCACGGACCGGTTGTCCTTGAATCCCGCGGAGCCAAGGCCGTCAGCTTCCACCCTTCCATTGCCGGATGGCCGAATGCCCAAGTTGGCGAGGGTCGAGGTGTTGTATATTTTGCTTCGTCGCCACGTGAGGACGATGTCATCGGGGTCGAGATCCAGTCCCTTCTTGCGCTGGTGCTTCACCCATGCATCGCGTGCGATACGGAGCTGCTTATCAAACAGAAACTTGGCCACCAAGACACCAGAATTGGGTATGGTGCTTGTGATCATGATACTGATCACTTCCTTCTTTGGCGAGTCGTTCGTGTTGGCGGATTGCAAGGCTTGCTGGCGGGCACGATTCTCTTCAGCTCTGCGAATGTACTCCGCAAACTCGTCGTCCTCCGCCGGCGGCGGTGGTGGTGTAGGCTCTTTAGAAGGCTTTGTCGAGGTCAAGTTGACCTCCGTGCTGCTACTTCGTCGCGTCGTTGGCTGACCGGGCCTTGTCTCATCTTCCGAGTCTGAATCAATTGTAATGGCTTGCGTAGCTTGTTTGGACTGTGGTGGCGCGATCTCTGGCTTTCGGCTTCTGATTGGACTTGGGGGACCAGGCTGTGGGCGTACTCCTGGGGTTGGCGATGCATCGGGGAATGGGTCTTCATCATCTTCTTCTTCTTCTTCGTCGTCGTCGTCGTCGGTCTGCATGCTCAGCAGTGGCTTCTGAGTCGAGTTCGGATCAACTTTTGATCGCTTGGACGGAGGAGGCGTGACAAGTTCACTGAGAAAGTCAGAGGATGGCTCTGAGTTGCAGAGTAAAGAGACAAACCTAGTACAATCAGCTCCATCTTGTGTCGAAACCTGCTCTGCAGTGGGAGTCTCATGGTTTGGTGGAACGGATGAAGGGTATTCTTGGACATTGTTGGAACTATCCTGGCTAAGAACGCTGGAGTCTTGAATACCTTCAGATTCGTCGCGCGCTCGCTTCTCTTCAGTAGTCTCGATTTGTCGACGCTCCTCCTCCAACTCAACTGCGCGACGTTTCTTCAAGCGTCGGTCCAGGTCGGCTGCCATGATAGGTGCCATCTCTTTTCGACGGCGAAACAGAGACAGTCCATCGTCGTCACTATCCTTTGCCTCTTCTGGTTGAGATGGCTTAGGAGCAGGCTTGCGCAGCGCAGTGGGCTTGAAAGGCAGTTTCTTCATGTTGGCGCAGAGTTGCTTGTTAGCCTGCACGAAATAAGAATGGTAGCAAGTTTGAAGCTTTTTCTCTATGATTTATAAAGCACAGAAAGCAAGGATGCGCAAAGCGCAACACAAGGTAGTTGCGTCTGTGATTAAGTGTAGGTAAGGATATGTAGAGAGAATGGACGTCAGGACCGCA
Source organism: Fusarium brachygibbosum (assembly GCA_018886245.1). NCBI lineage: Eukaryota > Fungi > Ascomycota > Sordariomycetes > Hypocreales > Nectriaceae > Fusarium > Fusarium brachygibbosum. The sequence continues at coordinate 1,369,629 of JAEKIX010000019.1, read as the reverse complement.
GGCGCGATGCGATGCGATGCACTTAACGCGCCCACTTTAATGCAGGTGGGATGGTTGATGGATATGTGGAGGTTGACTGGGCAGAAAACAGCGACCTGGGCAGGTCGGGTCCCTAAAATACCCCCCGTTACGTGCCGCTGTAACGGGATGTTAGGCGACTTCACAGCGGGCGAGCCATCCACAGTGCGAGTTGGTGCGCTTGCGGTCCAGCCTTAACAGCATAACGAGGCATCAATCTTTCTGACTTGGCCAAACAACCCCACAAGCTCGATATCCATTATCATCAACCACAACCAACGTCAACCTCCCGCACCACCCCAACCTTACAGAACCAACCCCCCGCTGACACCATGGAGAACGGCAACATTTCTCAAGGAGAGGGCAAGGACCCTTCAAGCTTCCTCAGCGACATCATCGGCAACCCTGTCACTGTCAAGCTCAACTCTGGCGTCGTCTACAAGGGTGAGTCTTGGGCGCCTCTTACCCATCAATAGCACAACACAGCCTGGCATATGATGGGCAGTTATGATACGTCTCTTTGGAAAGACACTGACTGATATACGCAGGCGAGCTTCAGTCGGTGGATGGCTACATGAACATTGCGTTGGAAAAGACAGCAGAGTATGTCAACGGTCAGAAGCGCAGGGAATACGGTGACGCCTTTGTGAGAGGAAACAACGGTAAGTAACAGTGACACGTTCCCCTCATTCGACATCTCATACTAACGAATTAATAGTCATGTATATTTCAGCAGACTCATGAAAGCTTGATGCATAATGAAAATCCGACACACTTATTCATGCCTAAACTCATGTCAAAATTAACTATTTCAGGCTATCTCATGCAAGGACCATTCAATCGTGATACCCAGACCTCAGGGTATGAGAAAAGTCGGCTGCCAAAGCGAAAGAGCCGAAATTAGTCAGTCAGTTTATGCTACTCTTGGCCAGACTCTTAGGTCATTTGTTTCTATCCCTAAAGCTTAGGGGTCAACTTTTCCTAGCCAGACAATGAAAGTGCATCCATGAAGCTCAATCTCGCCTTTAGCGTTGAACTCGCCGCCACCATCTTTCACAATCTTGTCATACTTCTCTCTAAAGAGCCGGCGCTCCTCGCCTTCTCGGAGGGCGTTCCAGCTAAGAGTGTTGAATCTGTCCCATAAGGCCTCGGGTGTCAACCAAACCGACCATGGAACCTTATCAGTTGCTACAGGCGTGGAGAAGAACGGCTTTTCAGCCTCGGCCTGGCGTTCAAAGACCTGCCTCCAGACCTGATCCCGGAAACGAGGCTCTTTGTCCGCTTTTTCGTTAAAGTTGAGATCCAGCAACTCCTTCTCCCAGCCTGTAGGCGCAGGCCAGCTCTCGGGCTGGTTGTCTGAGGTTATGGTCAGCCTTGAGGAAAACTGGGGGGAGATTTTATCTAGGAAGCACTTGCATGAGTCAACGTTCCAGATCAGTCCAAGTTTGGCACCAGGCTTTAGAACTCGGTGAATTTCCTGGAGGGATTCTTCTTTGGCGAACCTTGGGCTTCGTCAGGGCATGCTCTTTATTTCCAGAGTCAGTGACTTACCAGTGAAATGCCTTGTTGATGTCAGCTTCAGTCCCTACTAACCGGGTATCTCTTCAATCAAGATGTCGAGGCATATGTATATCTTACCTGTGCTATAATACAACCATCTGCCCACCCATCACTCACATGCTTCATATCAGTTGCCGTACCAGGCTGAACGTCCACTTTGGGGAGCTGCTTGGCTGCGAGATTGTTCCTCATCGAATCCAATGGCTCTATAGCGACTATCTCGTAGCCTTCCGGCCTAGCAGCCAGAAGCTCAGTGAACTTGCCGGTTCCGGCTGCAAGGTCTATGATCTTGGCGCCGGACTGGCCCTCAAGACCAAGACGTCCAAGGATATTAGTGACAGCAGCAGGAGGGTAGGAGGGCCGATGTGTGTCATAAGACTTCGCATCATCAAACCCCCTGGTTGCTATGTCATGTATAACGTGAGAAGAAGCCATTGCGGTAGCTGCGATCCTACAAAGAAGCCGTGGGGTTTCAGCTGATATTGGTCAAGTTTCCTAAGTGTTTTGATGATTCGCGTGGCAATCGAACGAGCGCAGGAAATGGAAACAAGAGAAAACCATGTTGAAAGAGACATCTATTCTTTTATACATGAACAGCCATTTGCCTTCCCGCGGGAGACCCGTTTGGATGTTGCTTCTCCAATGTTTGTATCAACGAATGGCGTTTAGATCTGGCTGCCGACTTGGGGAAATACTCCAAATCGGGAACAATCCGACGGATTTACGACGGAAACCCGACATGTTGAATGCGATCGCAATATGTAATTGAGTCGATGTTTCGATCTTTGACAGTTACATGCCTTGGCTTGGTAGGGATTTCTGGTCCGGTTGTATTCGTTATTGGGGTTATGTCATCTTGTTGTAAAACGCCCAAGCCCAGGGGGTGAGGATGCCCAGTCTCCGAGTTGAATGTCGACGGTAGGCACTCTGATGACACAAGGTCAATCATCTTTCCTTTTCCTTTTGATATTCTGATACGTCGGCCGACTAATGTAGCTGAAGGTGTGGCTTGGTAGGACTCGGGCGATTCAGGTCGTGAGATCCATATACCTTCCACTTCGATGCCACTCTGAATCGCACGAATACCGAAGGGAATCTCAGGAGTCCGCATGTTATGGATACCGCAGTATGACATTAGCGATAACCTTGCCCGCTTCTCCTCGTCGATGATTTCGTGGCGGCGCATTGCGCGATTGGACCACCATAGCTTGATAAGTCCAGCAACAAAAACGAGAACGATGCAACAGCCGAGAACCTTTATGTATAAAGTTAGCTAAAAGCATGTAAAAGAGCTACTAGCAGAGCTACATTATGAGATACTGGAGTCGATATTGCATACGTACAAAGGTCATCTCTTGCCAAAGGTCCCAGCTTATAAAGAAGGCACCCATGGTGGGTTGAGGGTACGAATGAATGGCGAGGCCCGGGAGGCTACGAGTTAAAGAAAAGAAAGAGAAGACGATAGTTCAACTTTTCAAAACATTCGGTTGAATTGGATGTTTGAGGCACCAAAATTGTAGCATGGCAATCCAGGTTCCAAAAAGAAAAAAAAGAGCGAGTGTTGGGACAAGAGTAAACGCAGGGAAACAGAAACAAGGCCTACAAACAAGCCTCATGATACCGTCTTCCGAATGAAGCACGTGGTATTCGTCTCTGTATTTTTTTTTTTTTTTTTAAAAAAAAAAAAAAAAGAAAAACGCAGGTTGCGGTGAATGTGCTGGGAGTTTCTCTTTCCCTGATTCACTGTGGTGTCTCGTTTGCAGGCAAGTGCGCAGTTGGTGATGGGCAGTGTCACTCAAGGAACAACATTGACAGGTCGATATGATGGCTCCTTCCTGAGGTTTTCTCGGGCTAGTTCGTTTCAATCATTTATAAACGAATGGAATTAAACTACCTCTAGATAGTAACGATGGCTGCAAGGGGGAAACGTCCTCCACGTAGAAGATGTATACCGATACGAGACCAAGACGCGAACCTGCATGAGGTGCGGAAGCGTTCTTTTCAATAATTATCGGGAGCTTGACTTAGATTTAAGTTGATTACACAAGACTAGGACTATTCATCCAATAGAATGATAGTCAATATTGTTTGTCTCCTGCGGGCTGGATCTGATAGTAGCATCAACACTTGGCAGTAAGTCATCTGAGAGGATACTCTAGCACTCTACACAGAAGCGTTACCAAGCCTTGAGTAGCTGGAAATCAACATGAGATTCTACTACTGATTCAATAGCACATACATAGTCCTGATCGGGTTGTGTTGTCACTTGATGTTTGGCATGGATGTTGGTTCCAGCCAATTAAATGCAAAACTACCAAGATTTGAACCAAACATTGACAGGTCAAATCAAACAGCGTTTATCGGACACTATGCCAGTAACCATCAACCTAGTCATTCTCAAATACACAATATGAACATGTCGAAACATGTTTCGGGTAGTGACAGATCCCGACTTGGTAAATGTGCGTGCTGAGATGGATGAGAATTGGTACAACGAGATGAGCCGTTGTGATGTCTTTCTTGAGTCATGGAAACGTCTCTCTTCTGCCAAATATGTCCTGGAGAGAGAATAATGCTTGATAGAATTTATTTAACCATCCAATCGCAGTTTCCCGAATTATGCTAGCTACTGAACGGGCTGTCGGCGTCGGCATTTTGGAATGCCGGGACTTGACATCGGCCGGTGGGTGTTAGTGGAACTCCGATAAAGACCGGATCGGCGGGTCGGACCCTTTCTGGGACAACTTTTGAGAATCGATCCACCTTGTTCGGATATCCCGGATTATGGGCATTTGGTTGAACTGAACCATTCTTACCGCCTGCACTTAATCTGGATGCATACAGTCAGTAAGTTACCCAGATAGGTAAGGTAACCAACTGGAGAGAATGTGAAAAAAGAGTCCTGACATCAAGACACGACTTTAGCGACCCCCAACTTGGAATCAATGAACACTTGAAACCAAGTCTTGGCGGGCGATCGGGTTGGTTCTGAATCAGGGAACCATCAATAAGTCGTCATAGGAAAAATACTCTGCAGTAGCAATCAATTTAACCTCACCACCAAAAAAAGAGAAAAAACCAGGGTTAGATTGATCAGGGACGTTGCACCGCAAATACATACCCTTGAACAGAACGGAACAAGATCCAAACTTAGGATTCCCAAATCTGGGACTTTTTTAGGAGTCTGCCTTGATTGATGACATGGATGTCGATCAGTTGAGGATACCTAGGTAGGATGAGATGCCGTTGCCGTCTGCTGCAGGATCAATCTACCGCAGCATAGGTACTGTCTGAACTGTTCATGGCTATCAAAGCACAGTGTATCAGACTGGAGACAACCTAGTCTATCAGGGCCCGCGGAAGTAAGGCACTCCCCGGATCTTGCTTGTCACGACGGTTACAGCAGTTATGCGCCGACTTGAAATTGGTGGGTGTGTTTAAACTCCAATAAGATCATTGCTCGACCGATGACGGTAAGCGTTGACCCTTCTGGTCTTGGCAATACATGGTGTCAATCAAGTCCCTGAACCCTTCCTACAGTACCCTGGGACCTGACTCTAGCGCTGTGCTTGTGCTGTGCTGATCTACAACTGGCGATGCTCGGCTGACATGCATTTGAAAAGATGGCTGTGTATACTTGCTACTACGCGGACAACGAAGCAATGCTTGGCTCTGTTAGTGTAGAGACTCGATGCTTATTTTCTCGAATCTTGTGTAAATTACAGTATTCCCTATGGAAAAGACCCTTAATTGCGGTGAGAGATATAAAACATATCGGACCATTCTTGACTTCCTCTAAATGCTTGTTTCACACCCTCTCGACAGTAAAAGGATTTGACCCGACTCGGTGGTGCCACGCACACACGTATTCGGTTTATTTATCCACTGTACTGTACTGTACAGCACAGCACAGTAGATACTGTAACTAAGGGAATTCTCACTCGAATTACTTACTATACTGAGTTAATCGCCAAGTCTCACTCTTTCTGTCCCCATCGATCCACCAGAAAAGTCCCAATTCTCTTGCTCAATCTCACCCAATCCTAGACATCCCGTCTTGGGTTCCAACATCCCGCCTTCCCCGGGCTCCAAAAGTCAATTAACTTAAACATCGCGCCTGCCCCCCCCGAAATCTTGTTCCTTCTTTCCTTTCTTCGATCTCAGATTCTACCTTCCTTACATACTTTCGAGGTATCCACCTTATCAACCACACAGCGATACAGTTTCTGCATCTTTCTCTCTCATCCTGACCATCTCTTTCGACGACATCATCTTCTCTTACAACAACCACTAAGCAAAACCCACCGCTTGTCTATCATCATGCCTATTCGCAACCCTTTCGCCCGTCGCCCTGGTAGCGTCGTCGTTCAAGATGAGAATCAGCGCCCTGATACCGCCCCGGGCTTCGAGAAAGTTGACACTGTTGGCTCAAAGTCTAAACCTGTTTTAAGCATTCGAAGTCAAGGTCGCGACAATGGCGAATACAAGATGAGTGGTATGTCTCAGGACCCTTGTCGCTTGCCGTCCCTCATGATCCTCCCTCCCGCTTCTATGGCGGGGAACAAGCCATGAAGCGGCGCATTCGGCATTTCGTCACAAGACCTCTAGAATTTGGCTAATTCTTGACTTTGCTCAACAGTCGTCAATGACAGTGGCGTCTATCTTCCTGTACGTTCATTCTTTAGTCATTCTGTAAAACGTCAAAGTCCACAACTAACGGTCGCAAAGCCATCCCCCACCGAAGAGAAGGGCCAGTGGCCACGAAAATACCTGTCAACTCGCAACTCTACAGATACAAGGAGCAGTCTTGGCGATATCGAACATTTCTCCATCTCGCGAGAGTCTTTTGATTCTTACCGTCGCTCATTCGTATGGAATTTCCCTTCTTAACCGCCGCATGCACGTAGTTGCTTGGCATTCAACCAACATGCGACTAACACAGATACCAGGACATTTCTGCACGGTCACCCATGCCCAACAGCGACTTCCCTGCGCGCCAAAGTCTTGATTCTGCTCGTCTTCCCCGTATGCCCAGATCTGCGATCGAGCGGTCGTTTGAGCAGCCCCCAACTGCCGAGGAAGGGTTTGAAGATGTCGGCCTAGACGACCACAAGTACCAGCAACAACAACAGTCGGCGCAACAGGCACAGCCCCAGAAGCGTGGTTTCTTCTCCAAATTCTCCGATTCTCGCGACAGGGACCCCTCAAGTAACCCTTCTGTTTCTCGATTCCTCATGCATGGTCGCAAGAGAGCTCAGAGCGGCCAAGGTTCAGAGCTTACACCCATGGACAACGGACCGCCCAAGGTCACTGTTTCATCCGAGGGTCAGGAAATGCAATAAAATGCATGACTGGTTGAATTTTTACCCTTCTACGTTGTATTAGAGATACCTGGAGTTTTCGTTTTATATTTCCGGCGTTATCGGTTACAGGGGCTGGGATAATGCTAGAAACGCATTCGCTACAAGGCTATGCTGGGTACACCTTGGTCGCGGAATCGGCTCTGTATTGGATGGATTGTACAGAGAATGCCTATGGATTGGGCAATGAGCTGAGACGCTTGAGATGAATCAACATGTGCTAGAGAGTCATGTCTGTCGTAAGAAGACAAGATATGGGTTACATAATAGTAATGAGAAGACATATGTTTCCATGCAATTCTGTCTTGTGCTCCTTGTTTGCGCATGAGTCGCTGAATTTGTACTTGTTTGTGATCGAATAGTTCAAAAAGCCAAGTGGGTTTGAACATGTCCCAAGTCTGACTGACTGGTTGTATTTGCAAATAGAGATGGAACAGAAACATGGTTTCGTTGAGAATGGCTATTTTGACAGCCATAAATTGTTATAAAAGACAGGCCGATGACGGACTAAAGAGTCACGTCGAATAATTGCACCCACTTGTAAATTGCGTGATGCCATTGCCAAATGGGAATGGCAGCCCCCGCTCTGTCTGTTCCTCGGAGGGCGCGGTATCATTAAATCAAACGAAATACATCTTGGCTTTTTTATTTATATTTCAGCTTCTTCTTCACAAATCAATCAGCAAGTCTATATGCCAAGTCCCATCACAGTTAATACTGAGTCGGTTAGATACCGACTAGCTCATCGGTTATCCAAGACTGCCCCTCACCTCTCTATCTATCAACTCAACATCACCACTTAAGATTACATATCATGGCCTCTGACGAAGTTCCAACCAATCTCAAAGACGTCCCCTCCGTCCCGGACGGTACTGCCGGGACTCAGGCCGGACTTGACCATAAACTTGCCGGACTGTCGCTGGCTTCTCGCGCCGTTCATGCCGATAATGGTATCCAGTCGCACAGGGCAGTTGCGCCGGCTATGCATGTCAGCACGACTTTCAGGTACAACGACGATCCTGATGCGCTGAGATCCTGGGATAATACTGATGTGAGTGCTGATCTCTTCTCAAACCGTCATGATATATCATGCTTGGGTTACGACATGTCATAAACTCTCAACACCATCATGAGTTCGATCTCAAGCATATCATGACACTGCACTTGAATGGCTTTTTATCTACAAAGACCTACAAAGACCTACAAACTTCTATACTAACTCATGTAGCCAAACAACCCTCTCGACTCTCATGTCTACTCCAGAGCAACTGGTCCAAACACCACCCGTCTCGAGGCCGTCCTGACATCCATCATCGGCGCACCAACCGTAACTTACTCTTCTGGTCTATCTGCGTTCCACGCTATGCTGGTTCACTTGAACCCCAAGCGAATCGCCATCGGAGACGGCTACCACGGCTGCCATGGTGTCATCAGCATCATATCCCGTCTAACAGGCCTCAAGGTTCTGCCCCTTGACTGTGCCGTCGAGGACCTCGAGCCTGGTGATATCATTCACGTCGAGACACCGCTCAACCCAACGGGCGAAGCACGCGACCTAGCTGCGTATGCGGAGAAGGCGAAGAAGGCTGGCGCTTACTTGACTGTTGACGCGACATTTGCGCCGCCTCCCCTGCAGGACCCTTTCCAGTACGACGTTGATGTGGTCATGCACAGTGGGACAAAATACTTCGGCGGCCACTCCGATATGCTCTGTGGTACGCTTTCTGTTAACCGCAAGCATACTAATTGGGAGGCTGCTCTTCTCAATGACCGCATGCTTATTGGTTCTGTTATGGGTAGTCTGGAAGGCTGGTTGGGTATTCGCTCGTTGCGAACTTTGGAACTTCGTGTTCAGCGCCAGAGCTCTACTGCGACTGCTCTCGTCGCCTGGCTAGACGAGCAACAGCGCGATTCCTCTTCTGTAGTCGGTGCCCTCGTCGAGCGAGTCCAACATGCCAGTCTGCAGCCCGAAGCGTCTATCGAAGGCAGTTGGCTACAAAAGCAGATGCCAAACGGCTACGGGCCAGTATTCTCGATTTATCTCCGTGACGGAGAGCATGCTAAGCGGTTGCCTTCCAAGCTGGAGCTTTTCCACCATGCTACCAGTTTGGGAGGCGTTGAGAGTCTTATTGAGTGGCGTGCTATGACGGATCCTAAAATCGACAAGAAACTGCTGCGGGTTAGCATCGGTGTTGAGGGTCTCGAGGATCTAAAGCAAGATCTCCTCCAGGGTTTGGAGGCGTTGAGAGAAAAATAGAGTCTTAAAATGAAAATAAAGAGGAAATCTTAGACGAATTATTCATTCATCGCGATAGAAAGAAAGGTTCAAATCGATCAAGGCAAACACATAAAAGGAAAATAAAGAAATCACCAGATGAAAAGAGAAAACGTAGCTTCACAAGCCAAAGATACAGCGAACGTAAAATGTCGTAACCCTAAGTATACATGGATGATTGTGAGAATGTGAAGAGTTTTTGTGAGAGCGTAGATACAGCTCAATATCAAGGGAGTGTGTTGGTCCTTGTCGAAGAAATGACATGTAAAGAGAACTCAATGGAACTCATACCCGCCCATTTCAGAAACATCTATCCGTAAGGGGAAAATGAGACGAGGAAAAAAGAAACAGAGGAAGAAAATGGAAAAAAGAAAAGAAGAGAGGAAAAAGAAACAAGAAAGAGAAAAGAAGAAAAGGGTTTGTTGCCTTTGAGTTGAAAGTAGACGCACAATGTTCGCTGCTCGTGGTGTTTTCGTAAAGATAAATTCGTGTAAGATGTTTGCTTAGAATCGAAGTTGAAGTGGCATCGTGGAGTCTTGCATTTTGATATGGCTAGCTTCACTCAGTAGGAGGTAGCCAGAGACCGAACCAGTTACCAAGTGGTTTGTATTTAACTTCTCGACTACAAAGATACGTTAGCTTATTGTAAAAGACATTTGGCAGTAGAGGTTATGAGACGCACCGAGAGCGGTCGTTATCAGCAAAGGATCCGACGCCTCGAAGATCTTGATCAGAAGACCGAGACTCCGCATGTCTATAATCGACTGATCGGTTGTATGATGTCGATCCTCGAGAAGATGAAGGAGCACCGTTGTAGTAGTAGCTGTCATGCTGACGGTGTGGAATGGAAGTTCTTGAAGGTGGTGCAAGAAAGTCATTGGCCGCGACGTGAGTTTGGTATGCCGGTGTATCCTGAGTCCGAGAAGGAAAGGTAGGAGAGTCGCTAAAGGCAGGTGATGTAGTAGGAGTAGTAAAATCAGATACAGCATCAGCGACCATCGAGGGATCATTGCTGTACTGGTTCTGATACTGTTGACCAAGCCATTGGTTCACCATGTTCTGGCGTCTATCATAGGCCTGGGGACTTGGTCTACTCCATGCTTGGGACTGGTCTCTAGGAGATGTGTTGGCTGATGTTGTTCTTTGGTAGTTGGAATCCCAGCTGCCTCTAACAGCTTCCTCGCTCCAGTTCCTAGAGCTGTCTGTGTAGTAGTTTTGGCTGTATTGCCTTTGGTCGTGGTCTTGTCGGCGACTCATGGTTGTTAGTCGAGAGAGCGTTGGTGATTGGCTGATTGCGTGTAAGTGGTAATAAGAAGTGCTGTAGCGATGATCACGAAGAATCCGAGACCAAATAAAATATAATGCTCTGAGTAGATGGCTTGATACTCGAGAAACATATTCATACAGACTAATTAATATATATTTATTCTTTATGGTCGTTAATGTCAACCTCTATCATGGGATGCCTCTACCAAATCCAAGAGTTGCGGTTGTGGCTGAATGTTCCTATTCGCGGGCACGCCGGGAGGCCGCTACTTCTAGACCAATCAGAGATGAGCGCGCTTCGGGAACCAGGCCCTGTAGGTGACGGTGGCCGTGCAAAAGCCAGAACCCCCCTGGAAGAGTCAGCGAGCTTACCTGCAAACAGTCTAGAGTCGTAGGGCACTGCAGGGGACAGGAAAGACGTCAGTTCTCGCAGCTCGCCGAAGGGTTCTTGTCTTGTTTAGGTATCATCTTTGATGGGAGGGTATCTGTGATTCAACCATCATCTTCTTGCGCAGCCAATAACAGGGCATGGTAGTGAGAAGTTTATGATATGGGACGTCATACGAGTAACTGCGGCACATGAAGAAAGGCTTATTGAGAGAATTAGGCTGTTCAGCGATGCATCGTGAAATTGAATGTTTCAAGCTTTCAGTCTCGTCAAACGGGCAGATTCTCTATAGACCTCCAATTGAGAATATCTAAATCATCAAACTGGTAGGACTTTTCGTAACTCAAGGCATACACTACTCACAACATGACAAAGTTACTAGTCACATACTTTTACTCACTATTCATGACTGCATCGCATCATGACTGTTCGAGGGTTACGAGCCGACAAAGTTCAGTCACCATGCAAGTTGCGCTCAACAACAAAGTTCAAAACGAATACACAGTTCGTACGGCAAGACGCCTCCCGACGGGTTCCAAGCATCCGTCCAAGTAGTTCAGCCATACCGGAAAACATATGCAGCCATTGAGCATAGTAGGCCGGGGACCGGAAACCGAGACTCGATTCGAGACTCTTTGCCGATGCGGCTCAAGTGCGACAAGATCTAGCCTTGTGGATCGCGCTTGAACAACTACTCAAATTAGGACCAAGAAACAAGGTTAAGCGCTTGCAAAGTCTCGCCAATCTTGAACATGTTGCTTAAAACGTCATGCGATGCTATTATTTGGTGTGCTGCGCTTCGGTTCTGGGACTGTGCCACCGGGCAGTGTTGCATCTCAGCCCTGTGTCCACCTTTAGAACCTTAACAGTGGATCCCCACCCCTGAAACGTTTCTCTGTGCCGCGCTATGTACAGGGATCTTTAGTTCCCGTTCTTCTATGAATGGCTCAAACAGCCGCGGCAGAAGCGCGTCTGTACGGGTGGGCCCGAGGCGAGCATGAGGGTCCCCTTTTCGTACCCTTGCTTCATCCCATTCTCGACAACACCATCGCCATCATCGCCAACCTCCTCTTTCCTCTTTAACTCCAGAGGGAGCATGTACAGGCTCCAGAGTCTCGTTCATCGGACTTGCGGCCGCAGCTGAGCACTACTACCTAGCAGTAGATGCCCCCCCAATGGTCCGACTCTCCCTTTTCCGCCTGCCCACCAAACTGCGGCGTAGGGTTAGGCGCAATCGAATGGCGACCCTTATTGTCCTAGTTACCCTCGTAGGCCTCCTGATCCTACCCTTCTACTCGGCCTACTGCATCTACAAGCCTCCGAGATACCTCATCAATTGGCTTCGGAGAAAGTACCCCGACGTGCTCTTCGAGATTCCGACCGACCAAAAGATCATCGCCCTATCCATTGACGATGCACCGTCCGCCCACAGCGATGAGATCATGCAGATTTTGGAGGAGAATGAGGCCCACGCGACATTCTTCGTCATAGGATCCCAAGTTGAGGGGCGCAAGGGAACGCTTGTCAAATTGGTCGAGAAAGGTCATGAGCTGGGCAACCATGCTATGCATGATGAGCCATCCAAGTCACTCAGCAACGAGAAGCTTCTCGAAGAGGTCCATCTCGTCAAGGACATGTTGGCTGAGGCATACGCGGCCAATGACCTGATCCTACCCAACAACTACTTCCGCCCGGGATCCGGAATATTCAACAGACGAATGCGCGATGTGCTGGGAAACCAGGGCTTCCGCATAACTCTGGGAAGCGTTTACCCTCATGACCCTCAGATACCTTATCCCGATACCAATGCAAAGCATATCTTGAGCATGGCTCATCCAGGAGCCATCATCATCTGTCACGATCGGAGATCATGGACTGCGCCAATGCTGCGTACTGTTCTTCCTGAACTCAAGCGGCAGGGGTACAGGATTGTTACCATTACAGATCTTGTTAAGTCTGCGGGAACACAAATCCAAGAGCAATAATCCCCCTTGAGACTCGCGCGCCTGCAGTCATGCCTTGTTCCCTGTGATGATACTAAACTCCCTAGGGTCGGTTGGATATTGTCCCTAGAATTGACGAATACTGTCTACCAAATAGAATCAGAGAGTAATTTTTAATGAACCGTCTTCTTGTACAAGCTTCGATATGTTGTATCTTGGTGATGTTAGCCTATAAGAAGTTAGTGGCCGTCTGGTATAAATCTTCCCACGGATATACAAACGTAAACTCGAGAGTGCCAGTGACGATACAACGACATCCCTCGACGTATCTCTTAACAAAGGATCGCAATTCTCCTTCCGATTCAGTATCTTTGGTCAATTTGCTTGCAGCGTCGTCAAACTCTTCGACTGCCATTCTCATTCTTGCTTCCAACTCAGCAACCACCATATCCAATGTCATGTTTGGCACCATGATGGCAGCAACAGCGTTAATGACACAATCTGTCTGCAGCTCCTTCTTCAACGATAACACATCATTCAGTAGACTCAGCAGAACACATACTTGTGTCCACAACCGATGTACCTCGGGGCTCGACAGAACTGCTTGCGGCAGTCTCTCCTGTGTAGCATACGGGACAAGACTACAGAGCATCCTGCCACCGACAGTGCCGATCCTAAGCTTCATATACGACTCGTAGTCTGGTACGCGACTAGCCAGGCGCAGTTCCTGCTCAGCCGCGCAGCTAGCAGTGAATAGCTGTATCTCATCATGTAAGACCCGCCGCTGATCCCTCGACGCCGTCTCGCAGATCCGCGAGCCGAAATCTCGAAATACTTCGTTAATCGGATCACCATCTGTTCCACGTGCACCCATTCCGTCAACAGCCAAAGCCTCACGAACCATGCCCAAAGTCTGCCGTCTCCAACGTTCCGCACGTGCAAAGTCACCCGCCAGATCGCCCTCGTTAGCATCAACGGCGTCATCCCAGCACAACAGCCACGCCGTGTAGAGCGCCAGTGCCTCCATCTCTCGCTTACGGGCCTGGGGATACCATAAGCAGGCGAACTTGGCGATGTCGTCTTTCTTGCGACGGGCGATGAGCGGGTATTTTGAGGCCATGCGATCGACCGCTTGATCGACCATTGGTTTCACGTGCTCATGATGGCGGTTTAGTTTCGGTTGATGTTCAGGCCATGAGCGGAATAGACTATGGAGATTCGGAACTCGCAAGGTCTGGCCGCGAAGAGCCTTGACTATCGCCTTTTGACTGAGAGGTGAGTATTTCATAAGCATGGAAATAAAGTGTGATTTGGTAATGTTCTTGGCGTAATGGTTCAAGATTGAGAAAGATATAGGGCTGGAATAATGTTTTATTCTGAGGCTCTAGGTTAAGCCAAACATTCCAGACCACCAAATAGCATAACAAGCCCAATTGCTCCTAAAAATTAGAGTATGGCTGAAACGTTGTTAAGTTCGGGAATAGTGTTATTAAAACAGTTGTAGAAATATCTAATTAGGAGATTTTTTCTGCAGTTTCTGATAGTTGTTCTAGGGATCTCTAAATATCTACCTTAAAGCACCAGTCCACTTTTATGATACTTGTATGCCAACCTTACGATTGACTTTACAACATCCACCCTATCTATTTCCTATTTACTTTTAATCACGCGATTACACATGCACGACATCGGTAGACATCAACGGCAGTTTAATTTCCACCCCCTTAAACTTAGGAGCAAAGTTTGAAGCCAGACGCGTCACAGCAAAACCCAAACGCCACTTTCAACCGTTGGAAACCCAAAATCCTCAATGGATGTGATGAGGATGAGAAAGAACACAGTGGAAAAGAAAAGGTGAAGAAAAAAAAAAAAGACGAAATTCATACGTCAACTCGTAACCTAAAACTTGAAATATCAAGCCTTATGTCTCTTACCCCTGCTGACCAGCTGGACTAATTAATATCGGTTATTGTTTGACTTATATTGAGGCGTGTTTCCGATTCTGCAGCGGCCCTGGTTGAATCGCCAGGGGTCTAGAGGCAGGAATAATTCATACATACGAAAACTGCAGGCACCGCATGAAAAATACAGCTTGGTACTGGAAATGATGGGCAGTTTCATCGTGTTTCATTGCACCACATGCCTGAACATGCATTGGCGCAGTGTAAATCCATGATCAGCAGTTTCATCTCGACTTAAAAATAAACCCCATATTTATGCCGGCAAATATGTGAAGGGACGAAAGCTGTGATAAAAGAAAATATGCCGTTGGAGGCTCGTGTGTATGATCCAGTATAATGAATCTAGATACAACAATCGTGAGATAGAATCAATCAATCATCCATCAAGGAGAAAAAAGGTATCCTCTGTACATCCATCCATGTCAGATCCAGTCCTGTTTCCTTCATGGCCCTGTCAAACGCCCAATTGCCAATATCCGAACCAAGTACATGGTAACCTAGATATCAGACATGTACCCTTTCTCCTCCAATAAACCAATCCAAACCAAGACAGACGTGAGTGCTAAAAAAGAAAATTTTCAAAGAGGGAATAAATGCTGCTTCATAGAGCAACCGATATGTATGTGCCTTTTAGTCATGCCCGCCATTGTCCTACCGCGGACTCCCTTTCATGGTCGTAAAATGTCTATCAATTATGTACTGTTGAATAAAGAAGCCGACGTTTCGGCATTGGATGCGCACTTAGATCCACTGTGGTGTAATTGGTTTGGCGTGTGACACCTCGGGAAAGAAGCTGAGGATCAGGTTTTGAACGTCGCCGAGATAGTCATCGGCACCGAACTTCTTGAGACCCTTGGACTTGATGTACCGGTGGTCCTCCTCTTCCTCCTTGCTAAGTGGCCTGGCGCTATACTCCTCGGCGAGCTCGGTGACTTGTGCTAGTTCATGACCAAAGGGGTGAGAGTCCTTGAGAACTCGCTGCTGGAAAGACGGCGGAGGAGCTGGGACGACGGCTGGGACTGCAGGGACAGGCATGGGAGGAACCTTCTGGTTGGGGCCGGCAGAGGCGTACGAGGCTGATGACGCTCTGGTAGAAGTTGACGATGACCGTGAGAATGTGTAGCTAGCCTTTGTGGAGACGGAATTCTCTGAGTCCCTAGACCTTTGCGAGACGGATCGTTGGCGGGCGATGGCATCGTACGAGTTCTGCTTGGTGTGGGAAGGCGATCGCTGAGGAATAGCGGGAGCCTCATTGATCTTGGGCATGGCAGGTGGCATGACATGAGGTTTGTCGGAAACCGTGAAGTAAGTTGATAAGTGGTTCGGCACAAGTCCTGAGCAGTCTTCCACGGGAGAAACATCCGGGCTCGTAGGCGGAGTTGACTCGGTAGTTGAAGGAGCCTCGGAGTCCTCACCAACAGATCGCAGCGAAGACTTGGTGCGGAGAGAGGCGTGCGGCGACGGAATATCGGGAGCGTTATAGGACAGCATGTTGGTTGTGTGAACAAGCTGGACAGGGCCGGAAATCTTGTGTCGCAAAATAGGGCCATGGTGTCTATCGCGGGCCGAGTTGCTGCGATGGGGTGCGGGAGAGTCCCCAGTCTCGGCGTTCTTGGCCTTTCTTGTGGTAAAAGCGCGTGAGAGCGACATTGTTGAAAATTTGATTTAGTACTTGTTTGACTAGGTCTGTTTGGTGACTTTTGGTGGTTTATAAGTGAATTTGGGCAGGCAGTGAGTGACGAGGAGCCGCTGCAACTGAGACGTCTTGTGATGGTGAGGGTCAAAAAGCGTCGTGCCACTGACTCAACACAAATTTACTTTTTGAGGCAAATCTTTGCTAAAAAGCTGTACCAGTCGAGAGCTAAGCTTGCGAGCAAGAAAAAGAAACGGTACAAAGGCTGCTGAATTTGTAGTGAGACAAAGGAATCCAGTCCTTTCTTTTGCTTCCAAGATGCGGCTTCTAGAGCAGAACTTGTGAGGCTTGGTGTGATTCGATATGTCGATTCTTCGAGAAGGACAGTGATTTAGGTTGACCGGCTTTGCAGTGACAACGAGTGATGATTGTAAAGGAACGGTCAACGTCGAAAAATAGCTGTATCGGTTGGTATCCGTGATAGGTTATAGTCTATGGATCGATCCTGCGACAGGGTGGGATACAAGAACAAAGTAGTGAATGAATGAATGAAATGTGAGAGAAATAGTTATCAGATGCAGAGTCAATGCACACTGACGAAGCGAAGCAGACACGATCAAGAGAGTGGCGATCGTGAGACTTCCTTGAAAGAAGTGAAGATACAGACAGGCCTTTTTTTACGACGTGTGAAGGTCAAAGGAGAGAAAGCAAGAGATATGGAAGTCGACGAATCTTGAAGGAGCGCGCCGTGGGGATGAAGATGGGGGGACGAAACAAATATGGGACCCCAGCGCCTGCCTCTAGAGTAGATACGGCGGGGGGGACCAACTGCCTGATGGATTCCCCCCTGCACTACACTGTAGCGTGCCCTAGCAAATCTAGTTTAGGCACTGGAGGTCACTAAACTTTCAGGCCGAGTTGCAACGGCCCGGCCATCCATCACCCTTTTGGTGGCTGTTTAGCAACTAACCTTGTCCTTGTTGACGATTTTTAATTGGCCGACGCCCCTGGCTAGAAAGGCTCTTGAAGCAAAGAACCTGGCCTCGCGCAAGTGTGGTAACCAATCGTGTGAATATGCTCGTTCGCCCTACCCCTTGTATATAAACTAGCCAAGGTTTTTCTTCCTCTTTTGTCCATGCAGAGAAAAAAAATCCGCGTTGAGCGCCAAAGGAACCAGCTGATGGATGTTGTTAGTTGAGAATGGCAAGATTCGTGGCTCCTGTGGACTGAGATGCCGTGCAACTTTCTCTCTGGTATCACATTGCATATTCTCTTAGTTAGTACTTATTCACCTTAAAAAAATGAAATTCATACGCATGACACGTTGATGGTCATACACGATACACTTTCTTTCTTTTGCTATTTCAGCTTGTTACAGCTTGACTATCTACTACGTAGTACGGGTTAGCACTAATTTGATGATTGCTTTGTTTCTTCCTTCTTCTTCCTTGCTTTTGCTTGGACCCAATCCAATGTGACGACTCTGATTCTGGTGAGGCCTTTGTTTCCGAGCACATGCTAACTAACATCCGAATCCAAATGGAGCTTCCCTCCGTCTGCTCGGCCATTCAACTTCAATCATCACCCTCCATCCTCAACATCCACCCACCCATTCATCAACCTCTCATTGACCCGCGCGCTACTGTAAGTGAAAGCCCACTGTCACTGACACTGTTATTGGCACTGTCGTCGGCACTGACCCAATGAACTGTGTGATGAACGGACCTTGAAAAATTCTATTAATCGGGTTACACCGACCACTAGAATGAGAGGGTCAAGGATTTGGATGCATGCAAGCACTCAACTGAACGCCCAATTCTTCTTTGACAGCTTGACACGAACTTTGGCCTCAGCTCACCGGATGCAGAAGACGCATCCGTAGGTAAGTCAAGGTGAGTTGTTGTGCATGACCAACGCACAATTATGAGCTCTCACCACTACCGTTGCAGTATCTTGGACGCTCAAAAGCGACCAGCTGGTTAGCCTACTGGCTATTACGACGGGACCATGTCCATTAAGCTAATGGGAAACAAAAGTAGATGTTGACTCGCACAAAGGATTAACAAAGCGCCCCTCGGAATTATCAGGCACAACCATATTGAACGATAATAGCAACTCTTCTGTTACAGTACAGTACAGTAGCTAGCGTTCTTCTCATCAAATCTGTCAGCTTCTGTAGAAAGAACTCTTCGCGATTGGCTTCAACGCCATTGCCGTTCTCCCCTGTTTCAGGTTCTAATGCCTGCGTAAGCGGGCCCTTGACTGCGAATGCGATGGCAGCGTCCTCGCCTCTCACTCGTCGCTTGTCAAGTTCAGGTCAACCCAGGCTCCAGGGGGATGCTGCTCAAAGAGGAACTACCCTGGGCCTGTTGCATTACGTCGCGTGGACCGGTCGATCCTCCGCTTTCGATTAACGAGCGAGCGGCGTCCAACTCCAACAGGACATGGTCACAGCTTTTCGTTGATATGGGGCCTTGGGGAGTCACGGAGCCTGCGCACAGAAGTCTCATTTACACAGCAAATTAATTGCCCACACTCAGTTTTCACTACAATCGTCTGAGACAGATACCGTGCTGTAGTACCACTGCCCTATTTTGAGTAACAGTGACGTGCCTACTGCAGATCAGTTCTCAGACCGAAAGCTGACTCAGTGCTTTGCCCGTGAGGCATCTCAGACCATCCAAATGGACCCTTGATATCAGCCTTGAAATAGGTAGCGATTATCATTCATATGCTCATCGTGTTATTCACCAATAAGAGAACCGAATATAGTATGAGTACCAGATCCAACTTTTCCTTTCTTATAATGAAAACCTCATCTATCTAATAGTCAATAATCAAACATAACTTATCCCCTCACCAACTGTTCCGTTGTGGAACAGTTTTCCGTGCGCCAGTATGCTTTCATTCATGCAGTCTGCTTTTGAGAACCATCTTTCAAGGCGGGCTAGACAGTGGCTGTTTTCGCCCTTGTCTACTATTGTCAATGCTCACTGGGGATCGCCGCGCCATTGTCTAACAAGACCCATGTCTCATTGAGCCTCAGACAGGCTTCCTCGGTTTGGTTTGTCCACTTCTCGTTTCGAATGTATTGCCATCCCATCAACAAGAGATGATTTAGTTTTCGTCCATTGAGTCGTCCTCCTCGTTGTCGTCCTCATCATCCTCGTCATCGCTGGAATCGTCATTGTTGACGCCAACAAGACGGTCCTCGCCATTCCCGCGCTGCTCAGGTACCCGCTGCGCAAAGGCCTTACGCACCGACGCGTTGGTGCTGGTGTCCCACACGTGCATAGTTCCCTTGCTTCCGGCTACAGCAAGACGGAAGGCGACCTCCGGGTCGGGCGCAAACGTGGTTGAGAAGACCTTTCCGACGTCGAGGTTGCGCGAAACCACCACTGAGGGTCCTGTGGGCTGGATGTTCCACAGCTTGACTGTCTTGTCGGTCGAACCGGTCACCATGTAACCAGGAACCACGGAGTTGATGTCGAACGAAGACACAGACTCGTCGTGAGCTTGTAGCGTCCAGACGGCCTTGGTGCCCGTGGGGTCTGACGGCGCATTGCGGACGTCGTGGTAGTGGATGATACCGTTCTCGGTTGAGACGAAGAAGAAGTTGGGGTCGTGAGGATCCCACCGCACATTCTCGACGTCGCTCTCAACTCCCCATCGGGGAGCCTTTGCGTCAGGCGCACGCATATCGGCCGCCACCACAGTTCGGTCGTAGGAACCACTCAGGAGGACGGTAGGCTCGTTCGCGTGCCACGCCAGCGAGCACACCTTGTCGGTATGGTAAGTGTACGACTTGGCGCACTTTGTTGTGTTGAGATCCCACAGCTTGACAGTCTTGTCAGCGGAAGCAGAGGCCAATAGGTTGCGATGCTTGCGGTTCGCGGCCAATGACAGAACAGCGTCGACGTGGTACTCGTCGTTGGACTTCTTTGACTTCTTCTTTTTCTTTTTCGACTTCTTCTCCTCCTCGTTACCTCCCTGGCCAAGGATGGCGTTGGGGTACATGCAGTCGATGGTATCCAAATCCCAAACCTCGATATCGGGATCCATTGTGCCGACAGCGACAAAGTTGCCTGCCGCATCCTTTTCTACACCGGCCTTGTTGACGGGCATGTCGATCCACTCAACGCAGAGAGGAATGGCAGGCAGCATGATATCGTGGTGCACGTATAGGTTGTCGGCCTCATCTTCGTAAACGTAAACCTCGAGATGCGCCATCTCGTCCTCGACCTTGGCAGACACAATCAGGTTGTCTGTTGCAAGAATTTGGAGCTCTTCGCGATCTTCCTCTTCCTGCTCCTTGTCGGCATCGATTGTGATGTAAGGATCGTCCTTATTCGACTCGTAATAGGCCAGCGACTTGATGTTTCCAAACATACCCATACCCTCGCCCTGTCCAGGAGCATCCTCGTCATCATCGTTATCGTAGTCGGCTAGATTATACTCTTTAAGATCGTCATCGTTAATGTCAATCCTGGGCCATCCTGTTAGTTTTTGTGGAAGAGTTTGCAGAGAACTGTCCTGGGGCTGCATACTCGTTCTTCTCAGCAGACTCATCGCCATCAATCTTCATTTCAGAGTCTTCCTCCTTATTTTCGGTCTTGTCTGACTTTGCGCCGTTCTTGGCAGCCTCCTCGGCTTCCTCAAGGTCCTCTTGGGCGTCGTCAAGTTGGAGCTTGGCAAGCTCAGCTATCCTCTCAAACTCGGCCTCGTCAAGAGTGTATTTTCGAGGGAAAGGTGCAGCGAAGCCCCTAGGGACCCATTGCGCGGCTGTAATCATAGACATGGTGAATGTCTGGGTATCTTTAAAAATGCTGTTGTTCAAGCCCAGTTTGCGTCTGAAGGTGGGCGCCCAGATAAATTTCTCCCAAAATTTCTAGTGGGGTTTATCGATAAGAAACTCGACCCGCCAGGGATCAGTGACGTTCACTTCAAGGAATTAAGCACAGCATATGCAGCGTCCAGCTTTGTGGGTGACAGAAAAGCTGACTCTGAGTTTTAGGATGTAAAAAAACAAGCGGCCTAAGAACGTAGTCTAAAGTAGCCTAAGCTGACTTATTAATTTGGCCTCTCATGCTTCCAGTAGCAAAGTTCTCTGATGCCCTGAGGAGTGTGCACTTGCTCCATAAACGCAGGCATTCCAATGTACTTCTATCGAAGGAAACCAAAGACCATTTGCTTGATGTATCATATGATGATCATATCAATATATTGCATAGGTAAGATTCAATGCAAATTTAGGCGCATAGACACAAGTACCATCTGATTTACACGAAGGCATCTGTGGAAGTTTCAAACTCTGTACATCTTTTACCGAGCGCCCAAAACTTTATAATAGCCCAGGACACCCTTCCTCACTTCTTTTGAAAGGAGAACTTACAATTATTTTCTTATTATAAGCCGTCGCTTTGCCATGGAAGTACAGAAGCATACGCCTAGAAGCGTTCGGACCCTCAGTCGAGTGCTTCATTAACATAAAAAAAACCTCCAAACTTTGTAATACAATCCAGGAAACTACCGTCGACATCCGTGTTGATCTCAGCTGAGGTTATTGCTGTCACGAAACCTAAATCTTCAACGAGGATTCCTTTTGCATGTTCGTAACTCACAGAGAATTTTCATTAAATCTCAGTGCTAGTATTACAGTTAACAACCTAGGTCTGTAACATTTCAGCTACTACTTAGACCAAGCACTGTGAGTCCACGTGACTCTTATCCGTCGTCTCTTATCATGCCTTGTTTCCTGTCCCTGGGGACTGCAGACAAAATACTTTAGTCATTTTATGCCACTCAGACCTGCTCTTAGGCTATTTATTTTCTGTATCCCAAGCTTAGGTCCCAAGTTTTCTGCTACACCATAGTCTGTCTACCTGCGCATCCAAAGTTCCACGATCACCAGGTCCATAACAGGTCAACGCAATGGCAGAGAATCGAGAATACGATGGTTATAACCCGAATCCAAAGAGGAGACGGATAGATTCTTCGCGCCCGCCCCATCAACGGTTCCAGGATGGTTCCTCACGCGCTTCAACTCCCCGAGCGCAGTCGCGTTACGCGCCTACACCCCCTCGACAGATCGACGGGATAGAACCGACCGAGGAAGACTCGAAAGCGCTGGATCGCGACTGGTACGGCGGTGATGAGTTCGGTGGACATAGCTTTGGAGATGATGCACACAATCCCTTCGCATCCTACGATACCTGGGAAGGCCAGCAGCAAGAAACAGCCCGGCACGAAAAGATGTCTAGTCGATTCGACGCACGGCGAGAGCAAAGGAACCGAGAGAATGATGCCTGGGAAACTAACCGGATGCTACAATCCGGAGTGGCGCAAAGACGAGACATGGCCTCCGACTTTATTGATGATGATGATTCAACCCGAGTCCATCTGTTGGTCCACGATCTTCGACCTCCCTTCCTGGACGGACGAACTATCTTCACAAAGCAATTAGAGCCAATACCCGCTGTAAAAGACCCTCAAAGTCACATGGCGGTTTTTAGCCGAAAGGGCAGTAAAGTGGTCAAGGAAGCACGACAACAGCGAGAACGTCAAAGACAAGCTAAAGAAGCTACGAGCATGACCGGAACGACGCTTGGAAATATTATGGGCGCAAAAGAAGAGGATGGCGACTCTGCATTACCAGTACCGGCCGAGGACGATGCTCAACCTACTGAGCGGAAGGGCAACAAATTTAGCGAACACATGAAAAAGGCGGACGGCGCCAGTAACTTCAGTCAGAGCAAAACGCTACGAGAGCAGCGAGAATACCTGCCGGCGTTCGCAGTTCGTGAGGACCTTCTTCGTGTGATTAGAGAGAATCAGGTCGTTATTTGCGTTGGTGAGACGGGTTCTGGTAAAACAACACAGTTGACGCAGTTCCTCCAAGAAGACGGATATGGAAAAACAGGCATGATTGGGTGCACACAGCCGCGACGAGTTGCAGCAATGAGTGTAGCCAAACGTGTAGCTGAAGAGATGGAAGTGAAGCTGGGAAGTACAGTTGGTTATGCAATCCGATTCGAAGACTGCACCAGCAAGGAGACGGTCATCAAATACATGACTGACGGTGTTCTCTTACGGGAGTCGCTTAACGAACCAGATTTGGATCGCTACTCGTGTGTCATCATGGACGAAGCACACGAACGTGCTCTGAACACAGATATTCTCATGGGTCTGTTCAAGAAGATTCTGCAAAGGCGACGCGATTTGAAGCTTATTGTCACATCGGCCACGATGAACTCGAAACGCTTCTCTGATTTCTTTGGCGGCGCTCCTGAGTTCATCATTCCTGGACGAACTTTCCCAGTCGACGTTATGTTCCATCGATCGCCTGTTGAGGATTACGTCGATCAGGCCGTGCATCAAGTATTGTCAATTCACGTCTCGATGGGACCTGGAGATATCTTGGTGTTCATGACTGGCCAAGAGGATATCGAAATCACATGCGAGCTGGTTCAAAAACGACTCGACGCCCTTAATGACCCCCCTAAGTTGAGTATCCTGCCTATTTACAGTCAGATGCCTGCAGATCTACAAGCCAAGATTTTCGACAAGGCTGCCCCTGGTGTTCGAAAATGCATTGTCGCAACCAACATTGCTGAAACCAGTTTGACTGTTGATGGTATCAAGTACGTCGTGGATGCAGGTTACTCCAAGATGAAGGTGTATAACCCCAAGATAGGCATGGATACACTCCAAATCACGCCTATCTCGCAGGCCAACGCCTCACAACGTTCAGGCCGAGCCGGCCGAACAGGCCCAGGAAAGGCCTTCCGACTATACTCGGAAAAGGAGTTTAAGGAAGACCTGTACTTGCAAACGATTCCGGAAATTCAGCGCACAAATCTTGCCAATACAGTTCTGATGCTGAAATCTCTCGGTGTCAAGGACCTTTTGGATTTTGATTTCATGGACCCTCCGCCGCAGGACACTATTACAACCTCGATGTTTGACCTATGGGCCCTCGGAGCTTTGGATAATTTAGGTGAACTCACCGAGCTAGGAAGGAAGATGAGTGCTTTCCCGATGGATCCCTCCTTATCCAAGCTGCTCATCACCGCAGAGGAGTACGGTTGTAGTGAGGAGATGATCACTATCGTTTCTATGTTGTCTGTTCCCAATGTGTTCTACCGCCCGAAGGAGCGACAGGAAGAAGCCGATGCTGCGCGCGAGAAGTTTTGGGTGCATGAGTCGGACCATTTGACATATCTCCAGGTCTATACCAACTGGAAGGCCAACGGTTATTCCGATGGTTGGTGTGTGAAGCACTTCCTGCACCCCAAGTCTTTGCGGCGAGCCAAGGAGATTCGCGAGCAGCTTTTGGATATCATTCGTATGCAAAAGATGGAGCTGACGAGTTGCGGAATGGACTGGGATATCGTGCGCAAGTGCATTTGCTCTGGCTACTACCACCAAGCAGCCAAATACAAGGGATCGGGCGAGTATATTAACCTGCGCACCAACCTGGGTGTGCAGCTGCACCCGACAAGTGCACTGTATGCCGGGCACCCGCCTGACTATATCGTTTATCACGAGTTGATCCTCACCTCCAAGGTATACGTGTCAACGGTGACAGCTGTAGATCCCCATTGGCTTGCCGACCTCGGCGGTGTCTTCTACTCGGTCAAGGAAAAGGGCTACTCCGCCCGTGATAAACGCATCACAGAAACAGAATTCAACCGAAAAATGGAGATTGAGGCCAAAATGGCTGACGATAAACGCAAAGACGAGGAGAGAAAACAGATGGAGGAGGAGAGGAGCCAAAAGAAGAACAAGAAGAATATTGGAACAGACGGAAAGAAGTTTGTCACACAAGGTGCAGTCAAGAAGCCAGTAATAAAGCGGCGTGGGAGAGGTTTCTAAGCGCCTCGGGACTGCAGAAAACTTGGGTCTAACTTGCCCAAGGTATAGAATAATTTAGGTATTTAATGTTATGCAAGTCAAGGCGCTTAGGTACACAATAGACCGAAAGATCAATCTGTACAGACTTCACTCATGATGCCTTCTACAACAGCAAAACTCACCACGCATCTGACGTAAATCTCGAGCCGGGCGTAAGATTTTTTGCTATCCTGAACCGCTCTTAGGCTGGTTATTTCCTAAATCCTAAGCTTAGGTTTGCTTGCCTAAAAGATGAAATAATTTAGTTATTTTATACCATATTACACCTGCTCTTAGGCTATTTATTTTCTATCCCAAGCTCGTGTCCTCGGTTTTTAAGCAAAGCACAGGCCAAATGACATACCAAACTACTCCAAAGACGAGTGAGTGCAAGAAAACTGAATAACGAATGGCGATATAACTGAGTGCTTATTTTATAGGATCGTCATATACTACTACCCTTCTGTTACTGTTCTGCTCATATCCCATCTTCAACGTGTAACTGCGAAATTACTCTCTCCATCGATAATTTGCCTCTCTTCTTGTGAGACCTTTGTTACTCGAGCTGATCTCGGGCCATCGTCCACGTCCTTAAAGAATTTGGAAAGCACCTCCTCGCTGGCTTGAGCCTCGCCCTCAACCTCAAAAACTGTTAGTGCTAGGTCAAATTCGAGTTTGTATGGACTTACCTTCTCGTCCTTTGTGTTTCGGCACCAACCAGTCACTCCGTATTCTTGGGCCTTTTTCTGAGTGAAGTATCTTTTCACGAATCAGATTCGATGCTCTTGAATTGTCAATGGGTTATATCATACCGGAAGCCAACACCTACATGACGTCAGTTAGAGAGGAGCTTCAGTGAACGGAAGATGAACATACCTTGGACACGTCCTTCAACAGAAAAGTAGACCTTACAAGTGTTAGCGTACACTAGTGATTCCAGATAAGAGGTAGCATACTCGTTTTGACATCTTGATGGGGTTATGTAGGATATGGGATGGACGGTAGGTTGTTGTGGAGTTGAAGTTCGTGAACACCGAAGCTATTATAAGGAGTAGCAGTAATGAAAGCTGAGTTTTGAACAGGAATTCAGTAAATAAGGATACACGTTTCTTGGCAACTTATGTTAAGGACGATACGACTTTCGTGTCAATCGAGCGATTGTAGGCGGATATCTCAGCTTATAAGGCTGGCAGGGGAGGCTAGCTCTTGAGGGATGCTGATAAGATAAGCTCTAAAACTGATGTCACCTAGTGGCACCCAAACAGACATCCCTGCCTACCACATCAACATCTGCAATTCCTTCAATTTGCGACGCGAGAAACAACGCTGCACAACCTGCGCATACACGCGCATCAGCTTATTTATGGAAGCTACTTCATCCGAGGCGGCTTCAGAGCCCATTCGATTCCGCGCTGGCAAGAAACGAAAAGCCTATCGCCAACGTGCCCAAGAAGATGACGACGCTGTCGCAGAAACAGTACAATCGCCTCCCTCCGCATCAGCAGTAGAATCAAACAATAAGCCGGCTCAAAAAAGCACGCCAGACGAGGGAGAATGTGGAGAAGCTTCGGTAGCCGCCGCGCTGAGGTTGCGCAATGCGCGGAGGAGCCGTCTTGGAGGTGTCGCATTTCGAAATTCAAACCGACCAGAAGACGACACGAATACCGAGCGCGCTCTTGTCCCTCACGATGCCGACGAAACTTCGAACAGCGAGCCCATAATTAAGGGCGTCACAGACCGTTTTACGCACCAAACCGGTAAAGTTGCCGATCTGAACGATAGGCATATGTACGTTGAAGCCATTCTTCTCTCGCAGTCTGCGCTTTCCTCCACACAGTAACTAATCATTCAAGGATGGATTACATAGAATCCCGACTATCTAATCGCGCGGTCAGAGATAGCTCACAAGCTACCTCGTCCGCATCTGCGTCGGACCCTGCTCGGCAATCTTCGACCGCGGCGACAAAGCACGAGAGTGGACGAGCGGTAATGCAGGGCCAGCTGATGGAAATTGAGGAAATTGATCTTGGCGACCATGCACAAGGCGGCAACGCCGCTCGTAATGGGCACGCAGGTCAGGGAGACGGCGCGACAGACGGCGAACGAAGAGCCAAGAAGCCCCGGCTTAGAAGAGATGGCAAACCCTGGCGTCCGCGAAACCGTCGAGATAGCGATGCTCTCAAGCGCGACCAGATTGTCGACGAGATTCTTCGAGAAACAAGGCGTATGTACCCAAAGACCGTTTCTTTCCAAGGCGTATGCTAATACGAATCCCTATCAGTTGACCTATACGAATCCGCCCCAGAACAAAGCGGCAGCGCCGCTGGTGCCGACCAGGACGGCGCAGCAGACGAACGACTTGCCGAAGAGTTTCGACAGAAGTTCCTTGAAGATGTTGCGGATCGACAGCTAAGGAGAAAGAAAGCAACGAACCAGCCTGCGCGCCCCGGCACCGAGGATGTTCTCAAAGGGCCCAAACTTGGCGGCAGCCGCAACAGTAGAGCTCAAATGAGAGATCTCTTGTTGAAAAAAGAAAAGGAAGGAAAGAAATAGAACGTGTTTTTAGGTGGAGTTTTCTTCGGCGAATACGGCGTCAGATTATTATTGCTCTTGCGTTACGAATGCACAAACATCCAAGCTACGTCTCATTAAATAATATAACGGTGGAAATAGTATTCCTCAATAAATATGATCTTGAATATATTTCGGAATATTGGTTTATTCCATGCTCAATCTGTAACGATCAATGATTGTGCTATACAGATATGTCGATCCAATGATCTGACCAGCCTCAATCCTGAGAATAACCCAAGGGCATAATGAAATCTCTGACATCCATAATCTTCGCATCATACTCAATCCTAAAATAAAAATAAGAATAAAAATAATCAAAAACTCCTTTACCCAAAGTCCCATGTAGCAATTTTCCCAAATGTATAAACCAAACCGTAAGAAATGAATGGACAGTCGCTTGGCACAGCTGAGATCAGCCCCATATCATAATTCGCCATCTTGCCCGTAAACAAGATTGTTTGACTTCTGTCATATGCCATAACGCCGTACCAATGTGATGTTAACTGTCGTGGGGTATCCCTCATGCGTGAATCTTTAGAATGAAATGTGAGTCCTGAGGAGCCCTTTATCTGATGTCGAGCTGGAAAGGCTTGAACCGCCCGCCAATTGTAGCACAGCGGGGACACTTCCTTCTTGCTCCGTGCTCTGTCATGAGGACCTCTACGCAAGTCGGACAAAGACCGCAGATGCATTCGGTACATGCATAAGAATCCTTGAGTAGAGAAAATCCCTGGCAGGCAGCACAGTATATCTGTATGTTTTGAGCCGAGTATGTCGGTGACGAGTCAGAAAGCCCCCGTGTCCCCATATGAAAGTTCTCGCCGCTTTCGCCACTTTCAACTGAAGGAAATGGCTCTATAGCGTCCTGGCCGTAGGACGGAGGCGTAAGTGCCTGCTGGAGTGGCGAGGCTTGGTAGCTGGCTGGTTGAAATTGCGGCTGGTGAGAAAAGGGCGGCAATGATGACCTATGCATTGATACTGGAGATTGAGGAACCTGGTCATTTGTTAGTTGATGCATGGGCCTCAAGGCAAATGCAATAGACAATGACTTACCGGAGTGCGGTCTTCATCAACATCACCAGCAGCAGAGGCGGCTTGGTCAGCTGCATCGATGAGATCTTCCCATCGCTTCCCAAAGTCCGCGGACGGCTCGGCCGAAAGAGCTTTCCGATCATTACCTGGCCTGTAACGCTCCTCGTTTTGTATCCGACGTAACCAATCAGTTGCCGTTCCCTTGGAGGTTTTCTTCTTGTGATGAGCCTCCCTTCCTCTTTTGGTTACAGATTGCTTGCGAGGACGGTTAGGACCAATAGGACGTTGAAGAGGCGGGAGGGTAGATGATCTTCCAGGAGGTGAGTTTGCAAGAATGGAAGGGAGAAAGTCGCGCTGTCTGTTAGACTTGGCAGAGGAATAAGGGTCGCTGGTAATGTCGTGATTTGAAAGATTGAGTGGCGGTAGTTCAATAGAGGTTCGTGGTCTACGTCGAACATCCATATCTGAATAATATTCCTACGCATAATTAGTATTAGTCGACGAGGTTTTGCGCTGTCGTATGGAGTATTCCACTTACACCGTCCATATCCATGTCACGCTCGCTTTTAACGCCATGAAGTTCGGCTAGTGCTGCTGCTGCGTTGGCAGTACCAAGCATTGGACCAGACACCGGCCCACCGTTAGTGAAGTCATCTATAAGGCGCGGCGTGCCTGGATTGCTCGACTCGTCGCGATGGTAGTTGTGTCGCTCATGAAAACCTTGAAGGTGGTCAATGGGCGGGGGCAGGCTTGACTGAGAGTGGGACAAACCCTGAGCATTTGGAGCTGAGGTCTGATCAAGAGGTCGGCGCTCCGACGGAGGAGTGTTAATCATCAGCAAGAAGCTTTCTTCGGTAGCTGGTAGCTTGGAAATGTAATGCTCGGGATGCGCGCGGCGGATATGCTCCTGCATAGAGCGATACCTCTTTTCCTGCAATTGGGTGTTTAGAATCAAATCGGTACCGTTGCATGGTGCTACGGGAATATGCTTCCCAACTTGGGGAATATGCGAGGTAAGTGGTGAGACATGACGATAAATGGCGGGTAGGCGCAGCATTGGTAGTTCAAGAACAGACGCAGGGCAGGAACAAGCAGAGCGGCTAGCAAAAGCAATCCATCTAGAGACTTACACCAATGCATCTCTTGCGACAGCTGGAGCCATCTTGATTGCGAAGAGGACAGACTACCTCATTATTGGAGTCTGTGATAGAGAAAGACGACGTTAAAGAAGATCGAGGCGGCATCTTGACCCCACCATATGCGGATAGCTTGCTGGCGGGGGATGTTGTAGCGATAAGAGTATAAGAGGCGAGATAAGAGATAGCAGCGATTAAGCTGGGATTGGAAGGACTAGATCAATTGGTGACGATGAAGCTTTACAAAAACTGTAGCAATTCAAGTGTAGCTCATTAATAGTGAGATGAGCTACCTTTAAACTTTGACAAGCTTTGCTACAGGAACCGTTTCGAAATTGGGCCAGTTATGCGACGGTGGTTGCGTATGCGATTGCGATTGCGACGTCGATTGAAGTTGTGGTTGACTTCTCACTTCAAAGCTATAAGAATATCGATGATCGAGTGTTGTAGGATCCAAGTTGAGCGAGGCGAATAAAGATATTTAATCGACAAGGTCACTCCTTTGAAGAGTAAAGGTGGGTTGCAAGGAAGGAGATATGGAAAGAAGGAAGGCGAGTGGGTGGGAAAGAAGAAGGTACAGGTAAGTATGGAAGCAAGGTTAGGTAAGGTAAGTTCGGCAAGAGCTAAGGTGTGGAAAAAAAGAAGAGACAGAGGAAGGTGGGAGGCAAAGATGCCTTTTGGGGAAAGTGTGAGCGTAAGTAGACAGAGGTAGGATGGTGAGTAATAAGAGCAGCAACGCAATAGCGAAGAAAAGCAACAGTCAGAGAGAGGCAAGAGGAGGGTGTGAGTCGACGAGTGTGTGGTGTGCGGTGCTGCCGAGGGAAGCTGAGCTTGATGACCTGGACAAGAGCTTCCGTCGACTTATCAACTCTGTTTATACACCAGCAGTACCAGACTAGACACTTTCACACAACTGAGCAATTCCTCACTCGAATTCAGAAATGTGAAAGCGAATGTTCACAAAAAAGAAAAGCGCAGAAAAAGAGAGAGGGTCAACAAAACCCCAATACCTAATAAGTGAGAGAAAAAAAAAAACTCTTGCGGAGGGCGTGTGGGCATTGGAATCAAGGCCAGTAGCGAAAGCTTCCGCACAAACGAGACTCTGGTTCAACGTCTATCCATTGCTCACTCGACAAGGGACCACCTGAGCTCCATGCCTCTAACTGACATCCATTGCCATGCCTTGTGCTTCGCCTCCACTGCAAGAGATCTCAGCTGCCTCGAAAGACTTATCGTCCGGGGCCAATAGCATTGACGTGCAGCTCCGGGGGTGCGGATACAGAAGCTCTTTTGGCTGTCTAAAACCTAGCAGTTTTCTGGGCCTGTTAAAGTGGCAGAAGGAAAAAAAAAACCTCTTTAGTTGCCATTCCATCTTTTCCCGAGCTGTGCTTGGCTACAACATGGTTTAGGGGTCGGAACACCCTGGGCCATTCTGTCGGAGCTTCAATCTTGCAGCCTTCAAACTCTGCAGCAGCACACAATGATCCCGAAAAAAAACCTCGAGACCTTCGCAACATCCAGTAGCGAAGCACAGCATCCAAGTAAAGAAGCATCAGCAACTCGAAAAGGGCATGGCCCAAGCGCTGCGCGAGCAAATCAACTGGCTACCATTGCAATGACTCGGGAGGGGCTACAGGGGTGATGGCAGTGGGTGAAGAGGGGCGTGGCTGTCAGTGGAGCTCTCGTGGACGGATGGAGGTTAAGAGCATGTCCTTACGCCCAAGAATGCACCTGTGAGAGGTGCTTTAGGCCCAAGAAGCTCCCTAGAAGAAGCAGGGGAAGCTCCAATGGTGGAGTTGGTCCCTTGCTCAGGTCTGTTGAAGAAGATCCTTTCTTTTTGCTGCTGCAACTGATAACGAGCGATGCAAAAAATGTCCCACACACAAAGGCGCCGACTTTGCATTCATCACTCATGAGGAAAAGATTGCAAATCTCTTGCTCATTTCACAGCTTCTACACCAGTCCGGCTTCAACCCAAGATTCCTGTGACAGGTTATGATGGATGTCGCAAAAAAAGGCCCGGCGTCTCAAGGGTTGGCCATGTCCAGTTTGGCGAGGGCCAGGGTCGGCGGGGCCGACACACAAGGTCAACTGCCACTCATGAATACCGTTCCTAAGCCAACTCCGGAAGTGGTTTATCACATGTACATGAAAGGTACCTCTGCATGACTCTCGCCATGGACTGGTTCACGGGACCATAGCACAGCTACTGTACAGTACACAGAACGTTCGTCACTGCAAGCTGGAGCTCGAGCCCCCGACTGTCGCTGTGGCGTTTAAAATTCAGCGATATGCAAGTGTGGACGTCAACAGAGTCAGCTTCTGGGTCCTTGTCGCCAACCAGAATTTCAAATATGTCTTGGTTCAAGGGCATGGACTTATTTGGTTCCTGAAGAGACAAAAGCTTTTCCTGTATAAGGCTTTTATTAGTTGATAGACTCAATTAGAAAAATGTGAGTTTGTGATAGTATCCAGCAGTACATCATTAATCAACAACTGATTTTCATAGATAGATTTACTCCTACACCAAGGTGCTGCGCAATAAACGCCTGCAACAAGCCCTGTCACCACGCTCCTGGGTCTTTCAAACGGTGACATCACCAGCCAAGGGAGAATAGCACTTAACGCCGTAGAGTACGGTACCAGAGGGTGTGTGTACAGTCAGTCCATTGAAGGGTCTTCCTTCCAACTCGCTTCGATTGTTCGACTCAGTGGCACATCCTAGGAAGGCGGTGAATACAATACCGAAACGCCAAAGCTTCCCAGCACTGGAGCGAGATAGAGGAGGAAGCTCGGTTCGCGTGTACCATGTCAGGATGCCCCCTTGGAACAGCAAGGCATTGCCCTGCAGGACCAACTAAAGACGCATGAACAGGCTTGGGGAAAACCGCCTAAACAAAGCGAGACAACATCGCGAGACTTGAGATGATAACACATCCAGCCAACCACGGTGGTGGAACCGAGGTCGATAAGTCCGGTTTTATTTTCAGACCCTATGAAGGCGGTGACCCCGCGCCATCATAACGACCTGGCCACCTCGAATCTTACCCCAGCGGCAATCGTTGATGGGGACCTCAGAGATACGCATATATGTCGCCATATTAAATGGGATTGTTGAATTCAGCCTGCATGGCAAGCATTGATTGCGGTAGTGACTTCGATATTCAACTTACAATGGCTTCCCCAGGGCGAAATTTCCCGCATGCGATGGATCGAAATGCTCAAAGCTCCAGCTCCTAGGTATGGAAGAAAGGTGTGAGTATAGCCAGTAAAGAATGCCACTGCATGTGGGGACCACGGACTGAATACGGATGTGGATCAGCTCATCACTGCTGCAATCGCTTTACCTACCGCCTGCCTAGGCAGCTGGCTTTCAAGCAATTGCTTTCCATGGACGTATCATATCCAACATGAGCAGTAACCAGCACACGAATACACTGCATACATTAACAAAGAGCTTTCAAAGAGAGTATCTTTCACTCTGACCCCATTTCAAAACTCGGGTTGTAGCGGCCAAGAACTACCTAGAACAAGACATGTCCTTGGCAGGTCGCAATTCATGGGGCGGAGCTTGGGTCAACTTGGAGCTGGTCCCATGACTCTCGAAAAATAAAAACCTTGGAAAGTCATGCATCCATGTTGAAGGAATCAACAGGCGGTTGCCGAAAGACTTAAGGACAACCATAATAACCGCGGTAGCCATGGTGTGTTTCTGGTTCTGGCAGGTGACCCAGCTTGACTACTTAGCGATGGTTACATTTACCACTGTTCCAGGCTGGTTTGTTTATTGTTCATACAAATATCGAGACATCCGGATTCCAGGACATGCCAGCTTCTTGCCCTGGACTAAGCGATGGGCTTCGCCTTACTCATTCTTACCACTTGATCGACATACGAAGAATTCTTACTCGATATCCTGAGTGCATCTGCGAAAAGCCGAGCAGCAGTCCCTTGTCAACAGTCGGATACTAACTATAGATCGGAAGCTCTTTTGATCAGTTACTTTTACCACGTCGATACTGTCCTCCCGCGGCCTATTGCGTATTACCTCGCTTATCTACCAGCATGCCGTCGACAAAGCCGAGCAACGCATAACGACAAAATATAAAATATAATATCTTCTCGAATATAAACGTCACATCGGTTCTCTACGTCATATTTCTTCTCGCCCACTGTATTCGAAGTTTTGAGTTTTCGCCAGGCAGTTGTATGAAACGATCAGCGGCTTCAGCTTCATAACAGCTGAACCTTTTCGTCAAAGTTTCGCAAATTACATGCAGGAACCATGACGAGACATAACACATCAATGACTCATCTCCGCCAATACTGTTCCGTACTGGCTCATTGGTAACATTTCGTCCTTTTGGCCTATCTCAGATGACAGTCACAGCAAGTTGGGTGCATTGGTTTATATAACATAATTCATGTCTGATGTCAAGGTAAGTTTCGGTCTCCTAAGCCAGGATCCGGAGACTTGACCTAGGGTATCTTTGGTACATGCTATCCCATATCATCATCACCTGAGAAGCACCCAGCTCGGGTTATATCTGTCGTAAAATCCGCCTTGCATGCTTGTCCTTTTCCCCAGGATGCAAAAAAATAAATCCACATGACGTTTCGAGGCATCGGTGCTTGGCCTAGCCCTGAGCGCTCCTATCTTTAAAGTGTCCAGCCCTGACGCCTTTTCGTTGTTTACTTGAGCTGCTTAAGAATCTCTGTCAAAAAGTCCTCGAAACTCAAAGTGATGTAGCCGTCGCGGTCATCGTCGTACTTCTTGAAGACATCGGTCATGCGCTTCAGAGAGATGCAACTCTGAACAAACAGATCGAAGCTCATGACTCCTTCATTT
Source organism: Fusarium brachygibbosum (assembly GCA_018886245.1). Taxonomy (NCBI): domain Eukaryota; kingdom Fungi; phylum Ascomycota; class Sordariomycetes; order Hypocreales; family Nectriaceae; genus Fusarium; species Fusarium brachygibbosum. The sequence continues at coordinate 1,334,742 of JAEKIX010000019.1, read as the reverse complement.
CGCTTGTCGTAGGTGTTGAAGAGCAACTCGACGAATTGAGGGCTTAGTCGATATCGGAAAGCGACGAGAGCATTGTTGAATTCGGAGAGTGAGATGTTGCCACTGCGGTCGACGTCGAATCGGTCGAAGAGAGTTCTCCACGAGGCCAAAAAGGACCATAGACCACAAAACTCCTCAAAACCAATAGTGCCACTTCGATCGGAATCAAACATTCGGATCATCATGCGAACGGTATGGGGGTCAAAGGCTGTCCAGTCACCGTTGACAAGCGCGGCGGATAGTTCTCTTTCAGAAAGATGGCCGGTACCTAGTTGGACAGCGGTCAGTAACTAATACAGCTACTAATCTGTGCACTTGGAATTTTTTAATAAGTGAACTTACCATCTTTGTCTACAGCACGGAATAGAGGCAGGAGTGAGGGATCGGAGTTGCCTCCGTCGAGAGCAGGCGAGGGAGGAGGTCGTGAGTTGGCAGCAGGGCGGTTGTGAGCCTGGGGTCTCGCTCCCCCAGGGTTTGGAGGCGGGGACATATAGCCATGGGAAGCTGGGCCCTGACCTAGTGAATGGGATCGCGCATCTCTATGGGTGGGTAGAGGCTTGTCGTATCGAGGCTGTTGATGCTGATACTGCTGCTGAGGAGGGGCGTAATGCTGCTGTTGGGGAGGAGGGTGGTGTTGCTGCGGGGCGGGAGTCCTGGACTGTCCTGGCTTCTGAAGGGCGCAATGTTAGTTCGCGGTTCTCGGAGCGGTTATATCGATGTTTGTAAGTAACGTACGGGCTCAGGTTCGGCGAATCTGTGTAGATAATATGGTTAGCCTTGTGTTGCATCGTGATGCCCTTCCTAAACGGTAGCTTATTAAACGCAATCGCAGAGCCGCAATGATCAATGGGCGGGAACTCCAAAGGGAGGGAGGGGCAGGCTGGCTGAAGATGAAAAAGAAACTTACCTGGGGAGGGCATCCTCGTCGTAGGGACGGTTGTAGGCCATGATAAGTATGAGAGTTTGGATTTGTGGTGTTTCGTATGAAAAGGTTCTGAAGGGAGAGAAGTCGAGCTGGAGATGATGAGGTTTTGAGGTGAGTCGAGTTGGTGCGCGGCTGAAGAAGAAGTAGCACTGCCCTATGAAGGTCCCTACTAAATGTATTACGGTCCTACCCCAGGCTCAGGGGACGGGAGTCTCTCAGCGCGGGGCAGTGTCGTTTGGTTGGTGGAGCGTAATAAAGGATAGAGCGTGGCTGAGTGGATTTGCAAGATATAGTGGGATTTTGGGTCAGACAAGAAGAACCTGGAGTTTTTGACTTTTGTTCTTTTCTTTTTTTTCTGGTGACTCAATCCAGGGAATTAAGTTTATGAGTAATATCGGATCGTTGCTATTGTTTAGCAGGAGAAAAAAGAGGACAAGTACCTGTATCAAGATTAAGAAATGGGTGACATGATGAAATGTTCAATATCAGGTTCCCCGTTATCGGGTATTAAACTGGGTTCTCAACCTCCACTGCGGCCTTATCTGGCACGGCCTAGACAGGGAAGATAGCTAGATACAACCTTTTTACTGCTAGGGTCAGAAGGACTGTCCGACTTGGCTCCTTGCCCTTTCTTCCGTGCCAAGATGTCAAGCAAGGTCCCTTGAATTTTTTCCTTCTGAGAGTTTTTCGTTCCGCGTATTCCAGTTTCATCATCGTCTCGATGGACATGAGAGTAAGTAAAGGTGCTGCGGAGAGCCTATAATTAGATACGCCAGATATTAAGTAGTATAGTACGGTAGCTACCTGACATCAGGTATAGAACATCATAGGGCCTCAATTTTCGCTTTTGGAAACTGACAGGAGAGAGACCCTTGAATTCGTTCCCGTCTGCTGAGTTGCGTGGGGCTCTCCCCTGCACTTAAGCAGTAATTGGTGACGTAGGCGCGTAGAAGAAGCCCGCCCGGGTAACGTTAGAGAACAGAAGAGAGGTTGAACTTAGCCACTGGCCTCAGCCACTAGAAACAACTCTGAGCTGGATCCCAGTGGAGAGGAGGTATGGAAAGATGGAAGGAAATTTGTTCCATTTCTGTTCTACAGTCTTCTCTAACCCCTGCTACTTTCGTTGTTAGTGGCTCATCAATCACCTCATCGGCTCGACAAGACACGATCTACTACCTCCACTATCTTTAGACTATCTCGGTCTTCGCATTGAACACGCATTAAGTTCGCAACTACCGATCCCGGGACTCAGCCTCATAGAAGAGATATCAAACTCCCATTTTTGCATTAAGTTATAACATACTGAGGTCTAAATCGTTCCTAATCACTCAGTAAGTCACTGTTGTTTGAAACGCTGTTACACCAGAACATTACTAATGTTCCTCAGTCGGCCAACATGACCAACCAAGACTTATCACAACCTTCCGAGTTCTGGCTATACGGATACGGGTATGCAGCTCTTTCCTGACATCAGTTCTAAATGCATATATGTGTTAACGCCTATCTCTGTGTTACACAGGAGCTTGATATGGAAGCCTCCGCCACACTTTGGTAAGCACCTATCATCCCAAGTCCTCAATTCAACGGTCTTTCCACTGACGTTTCTCTCATCTCTCAGATCGGAGAATCCCTGGATGGGTCGACGGTTATGTCCGTCGTTTCTGGCAGGTCAGTTGGCGTCCTACCAAAGTCAAATGCCCTCAACTAACGTATGACAGGCCAGGTACAGCTCCAACGGCCCAGGAGTTAATTGCATACATAACTAACAATAATCCAGTGAGGATCACCGAGGCACCCCAGAAGCTCCAGGTCGTGTTGTCACTCTCATTGAGAGATCCTACTGGGAACAGCTGACCGACCATCACGATTCTGCCCCGGAGCGAGTATGGGGTGTTGCCTACCGCATCATTCCCGAGAAAGTCGCTGAGGTTAAGGAATACCTTGATATCCGTGAGATCAACGGATACACAATTCACTACGCTCCATTCCAACCTGCTGATGGCTCACCTCCCATCCGCACTCTGGTCTACATCGGAACCCCAGACAATGAGCAGTTCGTCGGTCCTCAAGACCCTCAAGAGCTCGCCGAACATATCTTCCGCAGCCAAGGACCCAGTGGTTTGAACAAGGACTACCTTCTGAGTCTCGACACGGCTCTCAGCGAACTTGCTCCTGACAGCGGTGATGTTCATATCCATGATCTTGCCCGCCGTGTTAGGGAACTCGAGAAGAACTGCCCAGACGAGAACAAGGCCCTTAACCCAACGCCGTCCGCCCATTTGCAGAAGCATAGTACCGAGGAGGCAGAGGAAATCGAGGAGCCACATCATTAAAGACATTTGACTTCTTGGTGTATTCGCTTTGATAAGTGCATGGAGATAGACAACCTTGGATATTACAATGTTAGACATCAGCGAGGATTATAGACAAGTTATCAACTGATCCAGATTAACTTTCAACTTCCTTTCCGACATCCAGCGTCTGTCTCAAGTGTCGCTACTATATCTTAATCCGAAACAGCAATGGTCAGCGTCTCATTGTATCCTGTCACATGAGACATCACATATCAGAAACAAAAATAGAAAACGAGAGAAAGTGGTCGCACACAGCGCCATTTCGCATTTTCTTCCATGTTTGCCTACCGAGACACCCTCCTTTGTCTTTTCGCACTAGGTTCATTCGTAAAACGGCCGTGTCAAAATGGCATTCCATCCCAAAATGCCATGCCCTTCAAATGCTTTCAACCAAAGTATCCGGGTATAGTTGTGCGTTCCAATATGTTCACCAATGCCTTATCATCCAGTCTCCCAAAGGACCCGCGGGCTAAATTGCGAGAAGCTGTCGGTAAATGGCCATCGAAATTTCATGCTTCGGTGTCCATCAACAGCTCTGGGGTGTAATAATACCCCATGTCGAGCTCTTAGTCAAACCAGTACCATCTAGTACCCTCTTCCACCCTGATGAGGCTGCTGCTGGGGGGGAAGCTGTTGAGAAGGATCATGGTATCCGTACTGCTGCTGAGGAGGCATGAATCCTATGAATGTGTTAACTTTAGCGTAAACAGACTCGAAGCTTCGGTGAGGTTATACCTTGAGGAGGGACGCCGTAGCCTTGCTGAGGAGGATATCCTCGACCGTACGGCATGGGTGCGTACATGTTAGGGGCAGGCATCTGGTAACCAGGTCCAGGAGGGCCCATTCCGTATGGCATGGGGCCGCCAAAGTTTCGTCCATAGCCGCCTCCTCCCCCTCCTCTACCGAAACCACCTCGGGGGCCGTTGTCAGACGCCTTGTCAACTCGAATATTGCGCCCGTCAAATCTATACATGGTTAGATTCCATACCATAACATGATAGCACTGCTGCCATGTAACAAGGAACTAAAGTGACTCGTACTCGACATTGTTCATGGCTGCGATGGCATTCTGGGCGTCGCCCTCCTGGGCGTATCGCACAAACCCGAAGCCGCGGCTGCGGCCAGTATCGCGGTCCTTAACCACCACCTTTCCATATCCATCGTTAGAAACAGTCTCACCATCCAACAAACACCCGCATTAGAGCCACAAATATGCAGAACTAGAAGCGCCTTGCTTGAAGGTAAGAAGGAACGGAGGCACCTACAGCTTCTTCGACAGGACCAAACTCCTCAAACTTCTGGCGAAGAGTGGCCTCCTCTGTATGCCATGCTAGGCCACTAGGACTGGGTTAGCATATGAAAGAACTGCATGAAATGTGTGGTACAAACCCGATAAAAAGCTTAGACATGATGAGTATTGAGATCTATTCACCCTTTAGTCGTTAGCTTTTATTTGGGGTAGTTAGGACACTGAACAGATGCTGGCTTTCCGGGTTGCAGATGCGCTCCAGAGGAATAAGCTCGTATAGAGTCGACCTTAGGCACCTAGAGCAACCGAACTGTTGAAAAGCCTCCCCGATCTCAGTGCCACAACAATTTTATTGTCGAGATGCCGCGCGTCTCTGGGCAGAGTCGCGCGCTTACATGCACGTTTGGCGAAGGGGGACTGATAAGAAGGGTGCTGTGAGAGAAAGAGCGCACCTTTGTTGTCTCAAGTATGAATGTTGGTGATTTCGGTATCTGAGCACTTGGACTTGTTATCCAAAAATGAACCTTTGTGCTATTTATCGAGGCAGGTCTTAGCCAATTGATAAATGAGCAAGTTGAGGTGTAAAGTGTAAGGTGTAAGAAGGAAGATGGGGGTGGAGCTTAGACACAGTAGGAGGTTGCGGAAGGAGTGCAGTTAAGGCAAAACCAAGGCAAGGCAACGTGTGTAGCTTTAGCTTAGCTTCTATTCACTAGACGGTGCAGTGCAGTCCAGTGCAATACCGTACAATCCAAGGATGAGAATGAAAGTGAAGTGAAGTGAGAGGGGTCTTGAGCATGAATTAAATGAAATGCGGGCGGAGCGTGACTGTCGAGATTATGTATGTACCCTGCAGCACAATGCAGAGGAGCGTAACGCAGTGAGCGAACTGGAGGCACGGCAGGCAGGCAAGCAGGCACGTTGTTTCTGTGACCCAGAATCCCGTCGGTAGCGGTGCGGAATGACGATGCTCGTCAGGGGTAAGTTAGATGCGATGCCGCGGTGGACGTGCTGTAAGTTTAAAATATCTCGTTTGTTTGATGAGGCTTGGTTAGTTGACACCATGGTTTCGCGAATCATACTTGTAATCTTTTGCATACACTGTATCAAGCTCACTTCCGCTAATATCATTCATTACCCAAGTCAAGCCAAGCTCTCTCCTCGCGTCGATCCCAGACCCGATGGGCTCATCAATGGAGGCAGTGCTGGTGAACTGCACCGCTCCGCACCGTAACTAGATTACCCGTCACCGCGAAAGGCCGGCCAGGGTGTCTGATCAGGACGTTTCGGTGCTCTGGTTTGGCAGGGGAGATTTCTCCAAACAAGCTTTCTGTGGCAGAATCAGCAACAGGGGAACACTACCCAACACTAACCCACCACCCTCACCGTGGTCGTGAATGTTAGGTTTGGTGCCACTTAGCCATTAGCCATCCATCTCGCAGCTTCAGACGACGCAGGAGAATGCAAGCTCATGCGGGTCCTGTGATGACGACGGGCCTCCACACCCTGGTCGTGGCTCTCCCCACATTCATTCAAAGCCAAGCACCGCGGCTAGGCTCAAATCGCTCTCTGCCCCTAGGTCAAGCATAGCTATCCGATGATCTTCCCCCTTGTCCTCATACTGCAGGTTTCCAATTCGCCGTTGGCATAGCCTCCTTCAACCCACTTGCTCCCAATATCCTGGTCTTGCTCCCTGAGCTTTGGGTATGTAGGGCCCTTGGGACCAAGGTACTGTAGGTGCTTAGGCTGACCTGTTGATAGAAAGATTTGGTACCCAAAGTCAGTCTCTATCAGCGAACTGATATTCTGCCTGTGCTGTAGCTTATGCGCAAGGGCATTAGGCATGTGCTACCACGGCTCTTCACCTTCGAGGTACACAACGTCGTCCCTTTGTTCTTGGCGATTTGCTTGTCCTTTTCAGGGTGTTATTTGAGCCCCGCCTTAGCAGAAGCCTGTCCCAGACACGTGCTGCCCCTCCTTCTCCCCTGGGCGAAGCGGATTCAGGGGCCAAGCAGGTACTTGAAGCTTGGAAGAGATGAAAAGAGAGAAGTCTCATGGCTGACGTGTTGATATCTCTTGTTGTTCTCAAGAAGAATATGTGGGAATCTTTCGAGGTCTGTGCAGCACCTTCCTCGCCTCACAACTAAGCTCATGATCTTTCCAAAGCTCACAAGCTCCAAGACGAAATGTGGACGTGGATTGTATAATTTCCCCGAAAGGGAACCGCCAGGGGTAAGGATTAAGGCATGTAAGACAAGAGCTAAATCATGCAGTGAAACGTGCAGAGTGTCAAAGCTCTTCCCGCTTCGTAACGTATGAAACGAGTGAGTGACCAAACCCAAGGCCAAGGGACATTCTCCGGTTGTAATGTCTTACCCGTGGGGATGGATCCGCGAGATGTGTTTGCAGTACCATTCGTTTGTCCGACTTCTAATAGTGAATGATGAGAAGAAAAGGAAACTCGTACATCATGAAGCCTTAAAACCAGCAATTAAAACGACTGCTTTCGGAAATGTGCAGTAGCGCAGTGAAACACCAGATTAAACATTGCTGCGATGTCACCTTGGCAGCGGCTTAGTAGATTGGGGCATCCAATGCCAAGATATATACTGGGCCCGAATATCAGGGACCAAGATTTTGGTGACAAGATCGTAACGCGGATAACGACCGAATCGATATTGACAGAGGTCCACAGTCAAGACTGAGCCTTGGTGAAGCATGTTTTCAAGGAGATGCCCAGACTATTGGTGGAGTTACGAGGGAGCGAAGAACAAGAAGAGTCTGTCCATTACCATTGAGGAGAAAAGTAAAGAAAAACTGAAGATGGGATCAGTCACCAATTATGGAAAGAGCAAGAGGGTCGTTCCAGTCGATGCACCTGCTTCCGTGATTCATATGTATCAGGGGAGCACTTTCCCTGCCTAACACATCTTTTTTAGCGCGTACCTATTCCTGTCCCTTATTCTATGTTCAAGTCTTGCACAGAAAGTGCGAGTGTATCCCAACTGAACTTCTTTAACAGAAGACGTTTTAAGAAGATGGCTTTCCAGTGTTTGTCCTTTGACCAATACTCTTCATACACCGACAAGAGACCGTCTCCTTATTCTCTTGATCTGAATGAAGCCAAGGCGCTCTCGCCATCATTCGAATGGCCTCGCGAAGGCCAGCCACTGGACCAAGGGAGATTTGGATCAGTCATTCGGCGATGCTCACACTGACCGTTTCCACAGTATTCAGTCTTGGCTGGATGCAACACCGGCTCCTGATGAACTCCACGACTCTGTAGAACATGATGCACAGACTGATGATCGGGGTCGCACATCAAGTTGGCGTCCTTACGATCTTCCTATCGAGCCCATATCTCCAAAATATCATCGGGATGGTCATCGAAGAAAGCGGCATCGGTACGAGGAACGTACTTACAAAATGCCCCCAGAACCCTTTCTCGACGACCCGAACCCAACATCGCACTTCGAACCCTCTTTTGAGACTGGGTCTAACAAGGAGAATAAAAAAAGGGCTCGTCCACGTTTACATCAGGAGTCTCCCGACGACATATCCGACAAAAGCTCATTCGGCCGACGGCCAAGAAGAAAGACACGCCCGGACCGTTATTCGTCCAAGAGGAAGGCAACTAAGGGGTCTCCAGTGAAGGCTGAAAGGGAAATATTAAGAAAAAAGTCTCACTCACAGAAGCATCGTCTTCGATCGAGCCAAGACGTCATGGCCAACTTTGCCTCTGGGGCTATCCCAAACGCGAGAGTAACGGCGAGTTAACAAACTGCAAAGTGTTGAGATAAATGGCCAAAATAGTTCTAACGTCAGGCTACATAGATGAAACCAAACCTTACCACTGGACTTTTTATGAATGGCCGGTCATCTACCGCTGCACCAGGTAAGCTCATTTGAAGCATTATGTCAGTCACTTCTCACCAGACTACAGTCGCGGACCTCAAGTTTAACGACAGTAGATTCCTGAGATCAAGAACAAGCCCGAAAGAGACTCAACTCAGCACGAGAGGAGAATCAAACCACGACGAAGATGAGACTTCCGACAACTTCAACTCTGTTTTGCGACAACAAACAGCCTTTTTCACGGCATCAGTAACAGACAAAATCCCGAATGGAAAGGAAAAACCCGGCCATGGTTCCCAAGAGGACTCCAGTTCACTGAACGGATCCGACCCTGAATCAAGCCCTGAATCTCCAAGGACGATGCTCAAGAAACTTGTCAAAACTGGCATCTTTGATGGCATGGGCATTTTGAATCTTACTTCTGATAAGACGATGGAGTCGAATTCAGTTCAAGATGGTGAGGATGGTATTCTTCAGAAAGCACAGCTGGTCAAAGGCCCAGGTCTGAATGAAGAAGGGTCGATGGCGGACCCTGGCAAGGAGACTCTACTATCAACGACGCAGTCTCCCTCGAATATCGCAAAATTCTACCAAAAGCGTTATGGAAGACATCGAAACAGATTAGTCGATACGTTGTGTCTTGAACGTCAAAACGATAAATTTTTAGTTTACACCCACAACACCACGCAAGTGTGTTCTTCTGACCTAGCAAATCCAGCCAGTATGAGGGACGGGCATGAACCTTCTGTGAATCAGAATCTTAGCCCAGACCTCAAGTCGGCACATAACCCTGCTTTCAATGGCAGACGGCAATCAATATCTAGAACTTCTGAAGGGGGACACCACTACATCCAGTGTATTGATGAGAAAGATCAACGGAGGCCGACGCTTACAAGCCCTGACAGCGGCCCCGCGGACTTTGGTTACCTTGTACATCCACAAGATGTACAGAACCCTGAACCTCGGGGCATGGAGCTGCCAATCCTTGGTGATTGGCGGCGCTACGATGAGATCAAATCGCTACAACAGCCGTTGGCTGACCAGCATCCTGTTCACTTTGTTCCCGGGCATGCTGAGATGCCGGGACCGAATCCAGTGTTGTTCCCTATACCATTACAAGTATGCTCCATACACGATGAAAGCAACAATACACAAGCCGAACAACCGCGCCAAAATCGCGGAAATGAAACAATACAGGAATTCTTCGAAAGAATCGAGGGTGAGGTAAGTTTGAATTAGGATGAAACCTACCAAACCCTGTATGATATTTATGCTGGCGACACCGAGGACTACACCGAACGTGAGCTCCAGGAAGTACAACAAGAGTTGGATGAATTACAAAACAGCAACCTAGGGTATGACCGAGAACGGGAGCCTTTTCTAGATGGTGTATATCCAAACCCTCAACGAGAGATAGATTCACGTCTCCTAGGAAGCCGGAGGAGCCCAGGCGATCAAGTTGATTGTGTTACAGGCAGAATTGATAACAGTCCAGATGCGCCAGATACCGAAATGCTTGCTTTCTGGAGGCCCAATCGCTTTTAGGATCATGTGCTTATGTATTGCCCACCGAGATTTATATATGTAGGCCTAGTCAATGCTCATTACTCTGGTTCTTGGTCCTTCCATTTGTTTCTCAGGCTTTGAACATCAATGCCACATTGTTCTGCCTTTTCGATCACAGCACTGGCTTTTCCAACAACGGGAGCATCGATCATTTTGCCATCAAGGGTCCAAGCACCTCGCCCCGAAGCTGAAGCTTTCTCATCAGCAATAGATATTCTTACGGCCCATTCAACCTCTTTCTGGTCGGGTGCGAACATGCGCTGCACGACTTCTACCTGGCTTGGGTGAATGCATTGCTTTCCATTAAAGCCCATGGATTTACCTCCAGCGCATTCTTCTTCAAGAGTCTTGAGCCCCTGCTCTCCCTTGTATGAGGTACAAACAAGATCAATGGCACTCGGTAGTCCAGCAGCTCGGGCAGCGGTCACGATGGCTGACCTTGCATATAGAAACTCCGTCAACGACGGGGTTCGTGTCAGAGACAGGTCGAGAGCAAAATCCTCGGCAGCGAAGATGAAGCCGCTTAGGTAAGGGGACGCCTTGCAAATTTGCGACAGATCCATGACAGCACGCGCCGATTCTATGAGAGCAATAATCTTGATCGGGTTCTCTGCATCCGATGCATGTCGCTCTGGAGCAACGTGTCGAAGAACGTCAGTGACAAAGGTCAGATCAGCTGCAGAGTTAACTTTGGGGACCACAACCGCATCTACATGGCGCAGAGAAGCTAGTGTGGTCAGATCTGAAAGCGCAAAGGGAGTAGAAACAGCATTGATGCGAACAGCAAGCTCAGAGATGCCAGAAGGGCGGGCCTTGAGGCTGGATATATGCTCGCGGAGTTGGTTGCGAGCTGTATCTTTGAGAGAAGGCGTGACAGAGTCTTCAAGATCGTAGGTAACGTTGTCTGAGCTGAGACTGAGAGACTTTGTGAGCATCTTTTGCGATGAGCCCGGGACTGAAGAGGGGTGTTAGTGCTGAGAAGCAATTGGTGAGGAGTAGTGTCGAATACCATAGAGCAATGAGCGCCGAATGATGGATGATGACCTCGCAGCCATTGTGACGGATTCTTGTGATCTCTCTAAAAAAAAGACCAATCACTTATGTATATAGGTAGTGAACAACAACTTGAGTGAGTGTATTGCGAAGACCGAGGTTGGCTGTCGCGACTTATACGCCGAGATTCGATTCAGTACCCGCCCCCACAGGAAGCTCATGACGTTCTAGCCTAAGGTGGTCTAAAACGGTCCCAGGGAAAACGTTCAATCTGCCGCTTTATACCGCTTACCCAAACCAGCAACCCAGGGGGTTTCTGACTGTCGCGGATCAATGCTCCATCCCTTGCGCGGCTTGATGGGAAGGCCAGCTTACACAGTTAGCTTCAAAGCTCTCTCAACTTCAACAGAACCACATACGTTATCTCTGTTTCTTCTTAGGTGTCTACCTACGGCCGGCTTTCGACGATAACGAAACGACGCTCCTTTTTACACATTTCTCCACGACCACGGTTCCCTTTGAACGAGAAAATCGAGATAACCTGACGTATTCCTGAATATCTGTAATTTATTCCATCTATCATGGATGCCACGCAACCACAGCCCGCTGCGCCAGGCTCCCTTAGCTGGCGCCTCAGCGCGCATCCCATTACGCTCCTCACTTTCCTCGGATTCAGAATATGTGCGTCTCCTGCGAAGCTCTCAGACCATCGATGAAGCGAAGCGCAATTGCTAACTTGGTCGCAGCAAGCGTCCTCATCTACTTCCTTGGTTTGTGGATCATACAAAGCATGTGCGTAACACCCTCACGAACTTGTTGCAGCGAAAGGGCAGAACCATTGACGTCTGTCCAGGATCATGATTTTCATCATTACTATTCTCCTCCTCGCCGCCGACTTCTACTACATCAAAAACATCGCCGGTCGTCGTCTTGTTGGTCTGCGTTGGTGGAATGAGGTTGACCCTCAGTCTGGCGAATCGCAGTGGGTGTTTGAGAGCAGCGAGCCTGGAACCAAGACCGTCAACCCTACCGACAGCCGCTTCTTCTGGCTCGCTTTGTATATCCAGCCTATGCTGTGGGTTCTGATGGCCATTCTTGCTCTTGTGCGACTGCAGTTCCTATGGCTGCCTCTCGTTGGTGAGTTCCATAATTCTTCTCCGTAGCAGTACGGTTCAAAGATGGACAGCTAACAATTCTTGCTAGTCATCGCTCTTGTTCTTACAATCATGAACACTCTGGCCTTCTCCCGGTGCGACAAGTTCAGCAACGCCTCCAGCATTGCTGGAAGCGCTTTTGGCACTGGTAACCTGGCTGGTAACATTGCGAGCAACATGGTTAGCAACTGGTTCTCCCGCAGTTGATAGGTATCTCCTTTCACAAGAGATGTCTCAAACATTTAGCACTCATGAATTTCGTGGGTGAAAAGGGTGAAATGCATGTCTGATTTGATACCATGCAAGCAAGAACAGACTTCAATGCTGTGCACGGAAAGTTGTAGATTAAAAATCACCGGGGTTCTTCGTCATGGGGTGTGGTTTTACGGTAACGATTTGTTGTTTCAAGGCGCCCATAGGCAGGGAATATATGAATATCAGACTTCAACTCCAAACCCTCATTGAGCCATGCCAGTTGTTAGTCACTCCCAACAACATGGCCATTCAGACAATCATTTTGTAACTGTAGAATGATGATAGGACTTGTTACAAGAACAACGTGTATTAACAATTGAACTTCATGCTTCGTAAATGTAATCAGAAGTGCAGAATTTAGCAAATTATTGTAGATTTTTGTACCTTCATTCATCCCCTAAAAATAACAAAAGACCCTGGTATTTTTGCGAGCATACATACGATCAATCAACCATTCGACATCCATTCCATCATAGTTGAAGAGTCCGCGGTACCACTGCCATAAATAAACCAATCAACCAATTTACATAGCATAAGTGAATGGCCAGCCCAAAGCGACCGCGAGAGGACTAGACATGCCGCAACCCGAAAACTCCAAACCCCATGACGCACGAAACGAAAGTATCTCTCGACTTTTTCGACCAAGAGATGGCTTCTAACCTTGCGAGGTGACACTATCGTCTCGCCGCACGCTCAATCTCGTCGTCCAGCTGTCTTTCCTCCTCTTCCAGTCTTCGGATCTCTTCGACTGTCATTCCATCCTCGACAAGATGCGCGACATTGGAAGACATGCCTTGAGGCGTCTGAACACCACTGTTGGCTCCACGATCATGTGACGCTAGGGATGAACGACCTGGCGGGGGAGTAGGGGCAGCACCACGATCACGGTCGACATTTCCGAGGGCGATAGGCTGCATATGATTCTCATCCGAGTAGGGCGAGTTGGGTGAGTCACTGGAACGGCCATGAGTTTCCTTGTCCACTGCGTAGGTTTGCTGTATGGTGTACTCGTCGCTGGGCTGCTTGTTACGACGACGTCGACGAAGGAGGAACCATATCAGTGCACCGATGAGAAGAAGACCGCCGATGACAGCACCAACCGCAATACCAGCAGTTGCACCAGCAGAGAGTCCTCCGCCGCCGCCGCTGCTGCTGGAACTGACATTAGGCTCTTCAGATCCGGTAGCTTCGGTGCTTCCAGAGGTCGATGATGGACCTTGTGGAAAGGTGGTTTCCGCGGCTCCTTGCCCTTTCTGAGCGCCGTTAAGTTTATCCTCAAGTTCATTGATTTCAGTCTGGTTTTGGCTGTTGGTAACAGTGAAGAGTCTTGTTTTGGTCTGACCCGATAATTCACCCTTCTTCCAATCAATCTCAACATGCATGGTATTGCCATAGAATTGGCTGGTGTCGCCAATGAAGTTGAGCAGTACTGAATGGTTTGTGACTACATTACGGTGTGTCAGTAAGGAACGCGGAACGAGGAGGGTATTCCATGAGCCAAAGCAGAACTTACCATTGGTCAATTGTTTAAATTCTCTGTCTCTCTTTAAAAACTCGAAATTGCTAGAACCCAGCGTTTCAACTTTGCTCTCGACGACAACCTGCCACCTCACTTCTTCTAGGATGGTCTTGCCAGTGTAATTGAATCCGATCTCCCTGTTTTGCTGGTTGCTGGCGACCCGAAATACCGGGCCTTTAACAAAAAGTGACTTGTCGAACTGAATGACTTGTCCGTCGTCGTCGCTACCGTCACCATTGCCTTTCCCAGACTCGCTTATGCCTCCGCTGTCTGCTTTATCTGGCACAGTGTTTCCGGGAATGTTTTCGGCAGGGTCTGTAGGCGATGGTGATGCTGATACATCTTGCATATCTTTCGCAAGATCGCCCGGTCCAGCATTCTGGCCTTGATTTGCCAATCGTTCCATTTTGTAATAGTAAGATTCTAACCGAGTTAATATTCGGTTTGGCGTGTTGTTCGATTCAAAGGATCCTGGGCCGCTCGTTTACTCGTCCAAAGCGTGCACGTTGTGACTAAGATGCAAGTCAGAGGCCCTTTCTTCGTCGCAAACAGTTCGTTTTCGTGAGGCTCATTCGCTGAGCTATAGTCGGATCCAAGTCTACTTCCAACCAGCAGCGGATAACGTTTATTCGGGGCCAGGTCCCTAAGGACTGAGGAGGAAGGCAATGCTGTGCAAGTGAAAACAAAGTGAAGTTGTTTATCAGATGTTGACTTCGGATACGAGAAGTAGTAAGACGAAAAGAAAGGTGAGCGAACAGAAGGGGAGGGAACAAAGAAAACGGACAACGATTAGGTCACTCCTTCCTTGTCACATCTCTTCAGTCTCCTCTTTCTGCTGCGGCAAGACCTGGCTTGACTGGGCTGGATGGTTGCAAGTGCAGCCCAGGGCGTACTCAGCCTGGGTCTGGTCTGGCCAACTACTGTAAGCTAGGACTCACATATGATGTGTACACGGCAAGTACAGCACAGTGCTTGCCTAAAAGGGCAAGCTTAACGACTTGGACCACTCCGCTCTCCTGCTTCCTGCACGGTCGGAAGGTACACCCCGGCCTAGCGGTTTGTTTCTGCTTGGCTGGGCTGAGCCGCTGAACGAGGATCGCTGCAACAAACGGCTTTGCTCACATGCGCTGACCTTTAATCTGAAACGTTGATATGCCCATTGCCCTCTTCTCCATGCATCGTTTCTCCATGGGGTCACTATCACGTTACAGTTGAGTGACTTTGGGCGATAAAGTTATTGTTGGCCGTACAAGTACACAGTCGTTTGTTGGCTTGACCACCAGCCCAACCCAACTCAAGCATTCTCAGCTGAGGTGAAGGAGAACAAAAGGAATGCTCTATGCCCGTTCTGGTTTGGGCCGAGCTGGGGTGGTGCCCGGACCCCTGAAACCTCCTGTCGTTGACGGAGACCCTGGACTCCCGCCTTTGAAGGGATGCAGTCCTTCTGTCAGCGCTAAGGTACCGATGTTGGAGATACCGAAGCATCTAATGGAAGGAGGTTTTTTTTTTTATGGGTTGCTGACAGGATTGAAGTCAGCATCGCCCTGTACTCAATCTCCGATCACTTCTAATCAGGCTTTCTGAGTATCGAATTCTCCGATTCTATTGTCTTTTCACGAAGAGGGAGAGAAAGTGGCTTTCGCAAAGATACTTCATGGACATGGAGACATGCAACTGTGGAGAGGGCGGTGCAAGCCTTGTCAACTTCTTTTCGAACACTCTGCCCTATGAAACGTTGGCATTGAAGCACCCATTTCTTTCTCAACCTTTCTCCAATGGGAAAGGCCGACTGCGGCTGACAGATGGCACTGTGAGGTACGAGCTCTGGACTTTTCGTTAGCACTAGTGTGTTCCTCCGGTCCATCGTCTTAGACATTGGTGCTGAGCCCCGTCAGCCCCAAGATTACCACTTTCAACCATTAAGGTACTCAAATATGTGCAACTGGACGACAACGAGAAGAGTAGGTATTTTCTGTTTTTGAGAAAATACTCGACATGTATGGATACCTTGCAAGCATTGTATCCTATCTTATCTATGTCGACCTTGATGAAGACGGGCTACGTAAAGAACTGACTCCCCTCATTGATCACTCAAGCTCAAACACCATCATCGTACCACCTATTGCATGACCCAAAGGATGCTCGTTTTTAACTTCGCCCCCCAACAGCCTCTTGTACACCAACAGGCCGACGATCTCGTCTATCCTCACAAATTTGCTCCGGTGTTGAGACATGTAAGAAACAGCTATACTGGCACATAGTAGCCAGCTCTACCTGTTAACTGCGTAGTTCTCAAACAGCGAGTGAATCCTGCTGACACAACGGATCCTCCGAATTTGACCTTAAAATCCAGTAAGTATATCACCGGAGAAACACTCACCTTTCAGCTACTTCCGAGCAAAATCTGGTTTTCATACTTTACGGCTTCAAGGTAGCCTCAGCCTCAACCACGCATCCTACCCTAAAGCCGAGATACTCAAGTGCTTTTTTAACATTTTGCTAGTTGCACAGACAAGGTGCATTAAAGTCTCGTTGAGGCTCGGATAGTCATTCCATGGAACCAGCCGAACCAGTTTCTGAACCACGTGTATTGTAGCACTTGTCGTACAGCGCATTGGTGTGTAGCGAGAGGTTACGTTAACAAAGAACGCCCAACAGCCAGTCACACGCACACAGTCCTCCTATATGGATGCTTTTTATAGAACAGATAATCGGACCAACGTCAAGTATGTGCAGCAGCAACACACAGACCAATGATTTATTTGGCGCTACACTCTAAATGCATCAATATTTGAATTAGGACTTGTCATTCTCCTCCTCATCCTCCTACTCCATCTCATCTTCGTCATTGCTCATGCTTACTACGTCAGGTATTCTAGATAGGTACTAACTACTATGTATGTGTATTAATGCTCCAACCGTTTTTTGATTACTCCTTCAGGAATGCAACAACATCCAAAAAATTTCAAACCATGCGCCGCCATGAAACTCAAAGTGAGAGTCAAGGTCAAAAGACCTAGAGGCTGAGCTCCTCTAACCGCGGACCTGTAAAACACCAGTAACTCAAAAAGGAACTCCTAGTATTGTCAATTCAAGCGAATGTCATTGAAATCTCCTTCTCCTTGCCAAAGTCGTCATCGTCTGAATCGCCCCACGGCTCGTGCAATGTCATTGAAGGCAGCGTTTGTGCCGTCTTTATCTGTGGTCGACTTGGCGTAGTTTCGGTAGGTGCTGTAGTCGTTGTTGACCGCGGATGATCATCAAACGACGTATCAAACGTCATCTGGATATCGTCCTCGTCGTGCCGGCCTGAGCTGTATGCATTGCCATGTCCTGACCCGAACCCTCCATCGTACGGTGAGCTGTAAGCAGGTGGTGACGCTTGTCTGGTATGGCTGGGCGTGTAACTGTGAGACCGCTCCTGGGACCCTCTAATCTCGTGCGAGTCTCGTACAGCACTGATGTTGGTTTGGGAGCCATTGGCAGTCGCCGATGGAGAAGCTGGAAGTGAGGATACATCCAACTTCATGGGAGGCAGTGTTGACTTGATCTCCTTTACCTGAAGATCTTCATGACTGGCGTAATGGTCGCGAGCATCTTTGGCAATTTCTGCCCGAATTGCGTCGATATCGAATAGGACGCCAGTATTGCTTTCGCCTGGCCCTCCCTCCTTTGCCTTATCTTTAACATCTCCATTCTTCTTTTGATCTTCGTAAATCTCCCAATCCTGCTTTCCAGCGTTCTTTCGTCGACCGAAGAAGCTAAAGCGTCCAGACTTCTTCGCCTTGCCCTCCTTTTCCAGATTCTTGCGGGCCTCTTCAATCTCATTGATTAGCTCTCGCTGTCGCTCATTGTGGTTGTCTGGATCTGGGTCTTCAATTTCAGCAAACTCTTCGCTATCAACAGACCACCCACACCTCATCAGCAAGACGGGCATCTTCTGACGATAGTCCATGTGTCCATTGACAAGATCAGTAACGTCCATATTCTCGACAAAGGGGCAGTCCTCAACGGGGGCCAGACCAGCTACCCGGCGGATACCTCCACTTGTGAGTCGGAACAGATAACCAAGGATCCAATCATTTCGGTTATAAGCATTGAGAAACCGGCCAGAAACAACAGTCTTGGCCTTGATGTATTCCTCCTTGCTCACCACGATAGGTGAGCCAAACATGTAAACGTTCTGAACAATACCAACACCGCCCTTCTTGCTGAGCTCCTGAAGACAAGAGAATACCACTCGCGCTCCAATAGAGAACCCAACTAATGTGATTGGTCGGGTTCCCAGGTTGCGCTCGAGGAGAGAATCTGCAAGAATTTTTCCGGCAGCGGTAGCTCGGTCCAGAGAAACGGCCCAGGGGTTATCAATAAGATAGGCGAGTTTGGTCAGGATGATTGGCAGTTGAATAGCCGACATAAGGGTAGCCAGGATGGTTGTACCAAGAATTTGTTGAATACTCGATGTAAGAGCCTTAGAGAAAAATTAGTTTCATACATCATGTTGAAAGCGAACTGAAACACTCACCTCAGTAGCCAGGATATTGATGGTGTCACCCATACTTCGAAGCATCTCGGGCTCGAAAAGCACTGAGTAAATGTCACCCATAACAGGATCGACCGTACTGAAAGGCAATCGGACGTCATCGACCTTACCCGTCAGCCATCCAGAAATGGTCACGATCAGGTTGACTCGCTTGTTGTTGTGAAGGGGTCGGTATTCGAACGTCTTGACCGCACCAGTTCTTCGACCGGCAGCTCGGCCTCCGATAAGACTTCCCGATGCTGCTGCGCCTGATGTGATGATAGCTGCACCTCCAACACCGCCAAGGAAACTGCCAGTACCTGTCACCCCAACAGCTGTCAAACCGGTAGCCAGACCAGCACCGATGACGGGAGCGAGAAGACCAGCTGAGAGACCGATGACCAAGCCACCTCCTACTGTAGCCAGACCCATCATGACATATCGGCGAGTCAATGCCTTCTTCCTTCGGGCCTCTGTGTGCTCCTCCTCATTCCAGTTCTCCTTTTCAGCCGCTTGCTGCATCTCGAGGGCCTCCGTCACCTTCTTCTCAAAACGGCAGATGTCGATCCATGTGATATCGAGACTTTCGCCAACTCGTTCAAGTAGCACTCTTGAACGCGAATCATAGATAGAATCAGCAATCAGGAGAAGAAATAGATCACAGAGAACCGTCCATCGCAAATCAATATCAATCTTTGAAGTTGTGGGAAGCTGTGATGGTGTCTTGACATCAGATAGTTCCTCGCCGTCAAGCGCCTGATAGGGTGGTGGTGCCTCAGCAGGCTTCTCCTCTAGGGATGGGGTGCCTGGCATAGATGTCTCGCCTTCTGCCATAGGGTTTGCCACGCGAGCATTGGTAACAAGCGCCGGCGACAAGTCTTGAGGCATCACCCCGTGTTCAGCCAGCTGTTCGATCATAATTTGCTCTGCTTCGTTAATCTCCATATGAGCGTAAAGCCGAAGCATCATCTTCTGACCCCACATCATCATGGATTCAACTGCAATGCCGACTTCTTTCTTGGTCTTCTTGAACGTCTTCATCTTCTCCTCCTCTTTCACAAGTCTGACAATTTCGAGACGGACCAATCCGACGTATGCGACTCTTTGACCTTCTGTCAGAAGATCCTTGGTTGCCTGCATCTGACCGATAGCATCCCGTCCATCGTCATCATCCACCATGCTGGTTCCGGCTGCACTCTTGAAAAGGTATTTCGTGTTCTCGTCCATGCTTGTCGCGGACTCGACGTCGTCGTCCAGGAACACGCGGGTATAGCCCTTGCCAGCACCACCAAGTCCTCCATATTGATATGTTTCAACTTCCTCTGCATCATACTCCTTGGCAACTAGCTTGTCGTCATCGTTATACATATCGTATCGGGCGTATGAAGGCATCTCCTGCCATCCTCCGTCATCATCGTCCTTCTTCTCTTCTGGATGAACAGTGACCTTTTGGTGAGAAAATTCTGAAATCTGCTCTCGCTTGGGCTGTGTTGGAGAAGCAGGAGCTGGAACTGCTACATCGGGATTGGAAGGTTCTTGCTTGTCAATACCCACGTCGATATCTGCAGGCTTCTTAGAAGGATCGTCTACTCCTGGTTGTGCTTCTTCGGGATCTTTAGGCCTGGAATCGCTAGGGAGAGCAGTTTCGGTTGCGAGCGCCTTCTTTTCCTCTACAGTCTTCTCAGGAACGTCTGTTACTTTCGGAAAAGCCTCGTCAGGGACTTCCGACTTCGACTCGTTGGGGGCGCTGTCAGTTTCGAGGGGTTCGTTCTTTGTAGGCTTGGTCTCGGTCGGTGTAGAGGTTTCCTGCGCGACAGCATGGGTCTCCGATGCAGTTTCTTTCCTGGGACTTGACTGTTCAGATCGAGCATCTTCAAAAGTATCGCTCTGGTCGTCTGCTTTGACAGCTTCGCCGGCAGGTGTCGTTTGGTCTTTGGTCTTATCGTCCTTGACCTCAGGGGGTTTCGATTGCTCATCGCTCGCAGCCCCATCTATGGAAGCCGAGGCAGGCTTCTCTCCTGTAGACGCATCGGTAGGTTCATCGTTCTTTGGAGTTGGATACCGCCTGATGGGCAGGCCAAAATCGTCTACATCGGCTTGAGTAGTCATGATGTCTCAACAATGGAAAACCGTGATTATGCTTGGTATCCCCGCTCAACGGGTTCGTTGGTAAGACTCGCTTCCTTGAAGAAGAAAGATGAAGAAATGAAAGATGACTCGGGTAATTCGAATGCGCTTCAAATGGATCGAAAGGGCCGAAGGCCTGGTAACGACATTCGACCCCAAATCAAAAGTGCTGCGGGCAATTAAATTCTCCAAGACTCCTTTAAGTTTGAAGCCAACCAAAGAGAGGTGAGATGATGTAAGTGGTGACTCGACGCGAGAATCACCCCGTATCAAAAGGTCCAGAAGTCGAATTATGGTAAAAGGACAGGCGACGGATTTGCTATTCCCCTCGTCCCTCTACTATTCCAGAAACGAACTCCTATATTGAAGTGGATAAATTCCGTCTTGAATTGCTATGAGTGGGGGTCGACCCATCCCCATCTGAGAAAGATGGCTGAGTCGGAAGCGGTTGATGGCCCCTAGCAGACAGCGGATGGCGGGATTCTTAGTGGACGCCAGCACTTTGGTGCAAGGAACCCATGCAATGTTCCACTCTAGGATGGATCTTGTCATTCACTCCAAGCCCACCACGTATGGGATATCTTCAAGGCAATTTCTCCTTCATACCTCACGCGACCCCTAATTTTTCTTTGCCAAAGGAGCTACGATACTCCTCAGCCTGAGTTAGTTTGGCCAATTGGTTGCAGAATCGCGATCAAACTAGATTTAGAGTTGATGCAATTCAAACGCATCATTTTCCAATTAAATTGACACCGTTGTTAACGCTTAAACACTATATCCTTTTCACCATGCCTCTTGATCTCCTCGCAACCCATGCTATGTTCTCGGGTATCGCTAACTGGCGCACACTCCTTTTGATAAACTACCTTGGCGCATCTCCTGGCAGTGCTATTAGCATTCCTCCCATGCAATGCCCGCTTCTTTCCAAGGCCTAAGCGTCTGTCATGGCCACCTCAGTGGTGACAGCAGTAGTATTCGCTTCGCCTTGGTCGTCTGTCTCAGTGGTGGTCTTGTTCCGTCTCCGTCTCTTTCGCTTGCCGGCGCCTTCTTGCGGGGTATCCTTCGCCTCAGAGGATTCCTGCTTTCGTGACTGCTGCCCATCCGTCTTTGGCTTCTTCGGTTTCTGGACTGCTAGAGGGTTGGGTCCTTTAGGTCCGTGCCCCTTCTTTTTCTTCTTCTTCTGATCTTCGGGAGCATCGACGACTTTCTTGTCGGCCTTCTCATCATCGTCGTCGTCTCGCTTTCGCTTGCCGGCAGTGCTCTTGATCTCTGCTCGGAATTTGCTTCTCTCTTCCCTTGCTCGGACTTGAACGCTCTCGTCGGCCATTGGCTCAAGAATCATGACACTCCTCTTGATATAGATGAGGGGAACGCCTCGAATTCCTCGCAACATCCTTCGCACTTCTAGATCTTGACTGGCAACCACATAACGATGCTTATTTTGGTTTGTATCCTTGGGATCGACAACTGATCGAAGACATTCTTGAGTGCTCAGCGGTTCGGGGTAGTCGTCGGGATGGTGGCCGCACCGGCGTCGCTCGCATTTCTTGCCCTCCTCGATAGCTGCTTCATTGCGCGTAGCATAGAGATGTCTCATAGAGCATTGCGTTAGGACTGGTCAGGTTAGCAGTTGGTCGCAAATAGCTTGGTGATGAGACGTACGAAGCTTGACCTTGCCATGGACGGTCCTTGACAGAGCAGGCTCGAGGTCCATCTTGCATCGGGTAGAATCCAGAACCATCTCGGCATCGACTAGATATTGTAAGCTTTATTCGGTCTAACCATGATTCCTTCCACCGGATTGTCCAAGTCGGACAAGGGAAGAGAGGATAGCTTGGACAATAGCAGTTTGCGACAACTTAACTTACCAAGGACCTGATAGGGTTCGCGGAAGCCGAATGTCTGGGAGAATTGCTCCATAAGCTTCCTGTACTGTTTTGATCGTTTTCCTCTCATCTTGAATAGTTTGTTGCTGGGATTAAGGGCTGAGCCAGTTGTTCAAGGACACACCAAACAGAACTTGATGCGACCAGGTGAAGTCAAGATCAACTCCAAAAAATAAATTTCCTTATCGCGGCACGTGCGATAAGCTAGACGCGACCCGCTGGCCGTCATCATGCCCCGCCATCCATCCCACTTGTCATGAAGGAAAAAGAGAGCCATACAATAGGCCTTTTTAAAAATCTATAGCTTTATCTTAAGGATTTTGCTAGAGGTTTCTGTAAGCTATGTCTTACTGGCGTCCAATGTTATCATATATGAGCTTAGTCAAATCGTATATTTTCTCCATCGGATCTTGTACCTTGCACATATGATCAATAATGTTGTTCATAGTAATCGGGTTTTTGTATGTAATCGGCAAATTCTTTCTATAATGCATGGCAAGCCTCATCTCAGGGCTATATGTATCCCATTCCATCATTAAATCGTGTAATTAAGTACCATATGTTTCGCTCGTTCCATCAAGTCTACTCTAAATCGTTTAGACGTCTCAAATGTCCAGCAAAGAGACTAATGTCAACCCTCGTTTCTCACACAAAGGGCAGCGACAACGCTGATATCGTCAAGTTTGCCTGCTGATGTTAGATCTCTGTGTGGGAAGATGGCGTGGATATAACTTACCGCCTTCGCTCGCTAAACCTTCTTCAATCGCACGTTCCATAAATGGACTCTCAGCGAAGGGATCTAGGGCGATTTCCTTTGCTGCTTCAATGAGATCCTGAGCAGCTGCCCTCATTCCACCATTACGACCGCCTGCAAGATCGCCCCTGTGAGCTTCTGGGTGCTTTCCAGATTCCCACTCTTTAATACTCTTGAGTATGCTCTCGACGATCTCGTGCTCCCAAAGATTATCGATAACGCCGTCGGTCATTGCCAGCACAACATCCCCAACTTCCAAGTCGATCTTATCCGTAATTGCATTATCGTTGGGCGTATCAGGGCTGTTTGTGCCAAGCTGTCGTGGACAATCAAACCAGTGCCATTGCTCCACAGTTTTGAAAATGACCTTTTGAGTGCTGGGCCGGAGAACCATAACCTGGCAGTCGCCCAGATTAGTTACATACAAGACTGGCGACCTCTGCGCTTCATTGCCGGCGCAAGTCTTGTAATGCAGTTGCGCACCGCAAACTGTTGTTGTGCCTAAACAGTCATGCTCGGTCGTCGCAGCAAGAGTCCGTTCGTATGCGCTCTGTAAACTAGCGAGAGGGTTGGGTTCTTGCGATTTTTCTAATTCAGCCAGTTCTTCTTCAATTGCGGAGGACCAGAAATGCGAAACAAGTCGTGACCAAAGCCTGGGATAAATGTAAGCGGCTAATTGTGAGGGCTCGGAAGTTGTCCGGTTACTCACCCAGCGTGCCCTCTCGGCCTCGTAGCCCACGCTCCCACGCCGTCGTTGGCACAAATGAAATAATCACTTGCGTAGACAGCATCATCCCCGTTCGTTTTCCCTCTTATCAGTTGTCCGTGGACAAAAGCACGGCGATCTCGGCTCTGGTGATGTGTGCTTAGGGGATCCGTAAATGATGTAGATGGAGGAGACAGAAAAGGCGGCGGGAATGGGCGAGGAGGTCGCTTCGCAAAAAGGCCTATGCCAGTCTCGAATCGAAAAGGCAAGATAGGAACCTCATGTGTAGGATGAGTCGTCTCTGAAGAAGACCATCTCTTGCGACACGGGCGCCATGTCGTGCGTGCCAGGCGTCGCACCGGAAGCGATGGTAGTAGTGATATTGGGACGGGCGCCAGAATCGAATATGGTTGAATGGGCATTCCAGCTGTACAAGCCTAATGCTGCCTGCCCAGCTTGAGTTGCCTGGCCGCAACCTGTATTGAGACTGCTGCTGTGCCAAAGATTGGAATTCCTGAAAGGAGTAATCAGGCTCAAGCTCAGGCTCAGGCTCGCAATTGAGACAGGATCGGACCGTAGGTACGGTTGGGGGATGGGATTACAGACAGTTCAGACACGTGATAAGTCAGACCCCAATATTGACCTTATACCGCCAGACGGGAGAAGAGAAGAGGCGACATCCAAAAATGGCAATTTCTGAGTCAAAGCGACCAATGATCACAAACACTATTCTTCTCCCGCAGGAACCCGAGCTCCTTGTTGACCCCAACCGCAAGAGAGACAAGCTTACATTGGGAAAGAGGGAAAAAAGGGGAAGCGGGAAAAAAAATCTTTCTTTTTTTACTATAAAAGTCTGCTCCCTTTTACTTTGTGCGGTCGGTCTACTGCTCTTGTACGACCGGTCCGTAAAAAAAAAAGTATGTGCTTCGGTGAGCTTCCGTAAGAGTCAAGCATCCAATGGTAGCGATGTGTGACATGATTGGATAACTTGGCCAGATCTCATTGTCGCAAAGAGAAGGAATTTATTCTCTGATCGATATCTGGGGAAGTTTAAAACAACAAGGGAGAGGTTGATACCCTGTAGTTAGTCCATAAAATCAAGTTGCTGGATGTTAAATAATTGGCGAAATAATGTAGTGGTTTGAAGTCCACCGGGCGGATCAACCTCCAAAACGGGCAACCAATGAATTGATCATCCAACCGGGTAACTAGCCAAGTTCTAGCCATCAACTGCATTCTCGAATCCGATGGCTGAATGCCACTAGAATGTGACATTTGGGAATATTCGAATCACCACGTGCTGGCGTTCGGGGAGACACAGGCATTTACACGTCATGAGACGAAACAGCCGCCACATTGAACAAAATAAGGTGTGTCCAGCGTGAAGGTTGCCGCACCTTGTTTTGTTCCAACCGATCTAAAAGGATCAACCCAAGCTATCATGAATGCCAAGAGGTATATGGGCCGCCAACCGCGCCATGACCCTCCTGTGTTGTCAATATTCGCTCAGGAAGCATGCCATTCATGATAGATGAGGGCTGATGCATGACGCATTTTATTGAGACATTATCCATGATGTGATATGCGTTTATGTCCCCACGCATGTAAAGATCAGCTGGACAGGTTGATAGCGTCCTCAATGAACGACGTGCAGGAGAGCTATCACCGCAGGATTGGGACTCATGACGTAAAGGGTTGGCATGAACTTGTTCTCAACTGTGACCAGCAAGCTGAGGTTCCATTCCCCAATTGGGAACTATCTTGAAACTCTTCCCCTTGCGGACGTGAATAAGCGCACTGAGCTACAGTACTGTAGCGTCGTATGGAAGATTCTGCTGTAGGTCGTGTTATAGTACAGTCTGACAGTACGTAGCTGACATGACGATCTGCGGCTCTTGAGAGATGAGTTGCCGGCTCTTCAAATGCCTGACGATCAAACGGAGTGGACCTGGCCGATCTCACTGTAGGGGGGAGGGGGATGGCATCCATGCCATACAATCGGAACTTTCAAGTGAGACGCTAATCACGATCATCAACCATGACTGGCACAATCTGCACCTTATTCCCCATTGTTTGACGCGCAAGCGCTACCCTCAAAACCTCTGGCAGATGCTGTCATGTCCATTAGAGAGAAAACCCTAACCGCCTACGCAAACAAACCCCGTTATGGTTGTAACCTTCAAAGCTGAGGAATCGTATCGTATAGTACATGATTTAGTATTTGCTGGCGGCTGAGTGAGCATGGATGATGCATGGCCAAGGAAGAGCCGGTGTTCCCGGTTGGGTAGAATAAGGTACAGTACCTTGAGTACTACCGTCCAGTAGTCGTTGACCAGAATTTGCTCTGATGTACAGGGCGCCTCGGAAATACGTTGGGACCAATTGAAAGGCTGTGCTGAAATAAACACAAACACCAAGAGCTTGGCATCGTGTCTAGCATAGCCATCGTGATTTGAACTCCAGTATCGGATTGCTGCACACAAGTACTTTCCGCTTCCACATAGTACGGTCTAGGTTGGGCAGTCCAGGTTGTCTTCTCCGGATTTTACGGCCCCAACCTCACTTACATTGACCCTGGTCCGGCTGAGCGTAAATAGGGCTTGGATGCCTCCATCCATCATCCATGAAGCCTAAACCCGGGAGTACCTTACCCAGATATAGCGCTAAGGGACACGCCGACGTGTTGCTTAATGGGCCTCTGGTAAGCCTCAATATGTGTCTATCATTTGTGACCCTTGGACAAATCGAAACCGACCGCAATCGATGAACTGGCACAGGAACATCTGTCCTTTCTCAGGATCAACTCCGAGCCAAGCTTTTTCTATCCCCAGAAAACTGTTGAAACCCGCTTATATATAAGGGCCAAATGCCAGTGAACAAAAGAGGCTGGACGCTTACGTATATATCGAGCGGTGCGGTGGAGTCAAAATCGCCAAAAGCCCCAGGAGGTTGAGGCTTGGCTAGATACTATTGAAGCAATAATACGAGTTGCTTGGCTCCCCGACGACTGGCTCGGTATGGTTTAATTTCGTTGGTACGACAGCACTCGACTGTGAAGCTTACAATACCGTGTTCTACTAGTAACAGGACGAAACAAAATGATCTATTGGAGGCGACCGGAGTGGCTGGCACCCATGCGTCTGAGACGCATGAGATGGAGCCATCCTGGGGATGGACGATGAACGGCCCGTCCAGTAGGTAGGCAAGTTAAAAAGAAATATGGCTCATTGCTCGTGGAGACAGCGGTAAAAGAAGCCCTGAAGTGGAAAGAAATGGCGTTAAGAATGACGAGTCTTCTCCCGGCCGGGATATGCCACGATCACGCCCGTCGTTGACGCCGTTCTACGGAGCCCGAAACGGGAATATCCCAGCCACTGTCTGTCACATATTCGTTTACAAGCTCATGTTGTACTTAATTAAGCAGTGGATCGGCGGTAAAAACTGCACAACTGCAGGTCCCCAAGCTACTAAGACAACATCCACCATGTAACCCTGTTTGTAAGTCAAGGTAATGCTGACAAGACTTGTTATCATCACTGCCTCGTTCTTATGCTGTGCCGCGAATTCCAAGTCTGGTTGCTGGTATAGGTTGCTTGGAATACCAGATAGATCGGTCCCAAAGACACGATATAGGGAGCACTGTACCAGTAATAGTTGGCGCCAAGCACACCATAGTAGATACGTGCAGCCTCTTGTCATGTTGCACTGCGCGTGTCCGGATCTTGGCTCAATCATAGATAGATGGAAGAGCGGGACTGTAATTGGATAACGTGCTTCTTCCACATTGCTGTCAATACGCCGAAGCGCCCATTCAGCATCTGACAGTTCGTCAAAGGCATGTTACGAAACAAAGGCCTGTCGTCGAAGCCTCCGATTGATTCCTTGTGCTTCTTTGAGCTCTATTTTCGTCGTAGGTAAGGTGAGGACCGTGAGTCCGGTACTGGGTAGTCAGCTTGAAACTGGGTATCATGGCAAGTATATAGAAAACATGATCCCCCTGCTATTATGAGCGGATTGTAACCCTCCTTGATCCCTTTCACGACGTCGCGAACCGTTCTTTACTTCTGTTCCTTGATTCGATTTCTTTTGCTGCGCTTTTTACTTTCCTCCTAGAGTCTTGGCTCACCGACTTCGCTTTCGTTACATTACTCGGTGTGCACGAATTTGGAGGGTCCTCTTAGTGAATTGAGGGTGTCCGTTCTAGCCCAGCCCAGCCCAGACTTAGACTTCCATCTCGCCCAGGCCAAAACCGCTGGCTAAACTAGTGACGTATGCCACTGATCGGGCCCGTCATCACTCAATTCGTTCATCGCAAATCGCAAATCTTTTGTTGAAAGAGTACCTACCATTTTGTACTGTACTTTGCAGTACGAAATTGCAAGCAAATCAGAGATAGTTTGATCTCGTACGCAGACAAATTAAGCAAGCAAACGAGCTCGTCGGACCCTCTTCTTGCCTTACTCCAGAGGTACCCAAGACCGAGGGACTTTATCGAGAAAATAAGGGACCCCCCCCGCGCCGGTTTGAGATCCATCGCAACACTGAACCCGACCCGGACCTGGGCTGGTTTGGAGCTTGTTGGTGGTCCTCTTTTTTCCAAGAAAACCTGCTCTTGTTGACGTTTGGATTTCTGGGTCCCCTACCAGCCTCGTACAGATTTAAACAACGAAGCCCGCAAGCTGGGAAACCTGACAAGGTTAACCCATCGAACGACGCATCCCTCTTTTTCTAACTAATACAGTACTGTACTTCAGCAACGCAAGGCGACCTGAGGACCTCTAACTTGGTACTTAAGGGACCACCGCCGCTGCCCGCCGAAAGACGATCGTTAATAAGTCCGACAACGCCGGCTTCCGCGTATTGAAGAAACAACGGCCACAGTCCGTACACCTTAATTACCGGCAGCTCCAGAGCCAAGACCTGCATTGCCTTGCCTATCCGTTGCTGTCGTTTGCCCAGGCACTGATTGCAGTTACTTCTTACGGTAGTTCACCACAAATCGACCAGTTGCACCTGGTCATCAACATCCTTGGCTGCTCAAGTACTTGTACTGACACAGTCACCCGAAGCATCCGTATCTGCATCCGCATCCGCACCCGCCGCAGCACCACCTTTGAATGGATACGGTCCGGCCCCGGGTTCTAAAGGGAGTCTAGAGTTCAGAGTCGACATACAAAAACCGCCCACCTCACCTACATCTGAAATTGTACCGGACGCAAGGGCCAGCTTTTTCCCTTCCTTCTCTCTCATTCTTGGACTGCAGATTCGCCCTGATCTTCGACGCCCAGAAACGATAATCAAACTCGTCTGAAATTACGGCACCGAACGACGTCAGTATCGTGGCTGGCGCAGCTTTTCATCTCTCGAGACCACCACCCCTTGCGCTGTTAAACCGAATCAACTAACTTTCTTCTCCCTTTTGTTGTTGCTGGGCACGACTTGGCCTCGTTTTTCTTTTTAATCATTATTTTTTTTGTCTCAGAAATTCCCTTTGGTCATATCGACCACTGTTGACAAAATGGGCCGAAATCGAGGTGCGTACCTACACATGTTGTGCATTCGTGAATGCCATTCCAGTCCCTGGGGTTATTTCTTTCGTATACGTTGCGTTGCTTGCGCTGCTTTGTTCTGCGCCCGGACGTGCACTCCAGGAGGACCTAGAGAAGGCGACGCTAGTGGCTTTTTGGACCCATGCCCTGGCGTGTCCATGTCCAGTTTAGGCGGGCTTGCCCAGGGCACCCGATCCAAATTCATGGACTGGACAGCCTGCGATGACCCTCTCTTGCGCCTGCAACATCGGCGGCAGGGGGGGTCGTAATGGGTAGCGGGGACAAAGAGTTCCACTGCACGTTGACGTGTGGTGGCCCAAGATGCCCTTGGCTAGTTTCTCTAGGGGTCTCTAATTGAAGGGACTGAGCGACGTGGACATATCGTCTACTTCCAGGGGCTGCATGCCGTTCATAATATCTCACCTCATCCCGTCTCGTGCTAACTCGTTGGTGCCGATACTTAGTTCTTTCGTTTATGTCCCAGTTCTCTGCTGGCACAAAGACACCTCCGCCTTCAACCTCTCCTCCATCAAATTCGCCTTACAAGCAAGGGCATCGCAGAACGAACTCTGGTACAGAGCCTTTTCCTGACCACCGAGTCAGTACCGATATTTCTCGGCCAAACACACCGCCTTCGCGACCGGACTATGGCACACCTTTAAACGGCGGCTCCCCAATTGAACCATCCACTCGCCGACGACGCAGTTCATCCGCTGCATCTTCACGACCCCCGTCTATGGTCCTGGCTCACCAACCACCCATCATGGACATCACCGAGGATACAATCCCCGAACTCCAGCCTATCTTTTCTTTTCTCAACAGCCACTCCAATAAGCTTTACCAAGAGGGTTATTTCCTCAAGCTCGATGACCAGAACACACGTATGCTGAACCCAAATCCCACTGCCGTTTTTACCATCTCCACATACCTACCCCTGACGCCAAGGCGACTCCACATTCAACTGTTCTCACATGTGTTGCAAGGATGTCTAGCTAACAACTTCGTTAACAGAGGGTAAACCAAACCCTGACAGAACCTGGACTGAGTGTTTCGCCCAACTTGTCGGAACCGTCTTGTCGCTATGGGACGCTGCAGAGCTCGATGCTGCCGGCGAGGACGGCGAGGTTTTGCCCAAGTTCGTCAACTTGACTGATGCATCGATCAAGATGGTAATTAACCCGGTCGCGTATTGATCGTACAATTTCCGGGCCCAACTAATACGAACTTCTGATAGATCGAATCCTTGCCTACAAGGTCTGCCGATGAACAGCCCCTACAGAATATCTTGAGTATCTCCACAGCTGGAAGAAACCGATATCTTCTTCACTTCAATTCTCGCCACTCCTTGTTGCAATGGACTGCCGGTATCCGACTGGCTATCTTTGAGCACTCCTCGCTGCAGGAGGCCTACACTGGCGCTCTCATTGCTGGCAAGGGCAAGTCGCTCAACAATATTGGTGTCATTATGGAAAGGGCGAAATTCCCTACCGAAGAATGGGTTAGAGTCCGATTCGGTGCTGGTGTACCTTGGAGACGATGCTGGTGTGTTATTACCCCTCCCGACGAGAAGCAGTATGCAAAGCTTCAAAAGGAACTCAAGAAAAGATCTCCTTATGATCGATCACCTGTTCCTACCCTCAAGGGAAACATCAAGTTCTACGATGAGAGGAAGGATGGCAAGAAGCAGAAGAAAGCGCAACCAATCGCTACTATCACCGATGCCTATTCGGCCTATGCAATCTATCCTCAGGCAAAGTCATTGATTGATGCGTCAACCCTGCTGAAGGTTGAGGGCAATATTGCTATCCACACTGATCCTCCTTCTTCCACTGAAGGTTTCGTCTTCATCATGCCGGAGACCCGCCCTGCTGTCAGCGGATTCGAGATGTTGCTGCGTTTCCTCTTCCCTACGTGGGATACCTTTGGTCTCTATGGCCGCCCTGGAAGACTGGTTGCCAGTACACTCGATTCCAGATCCCTCATGTTTGCTATGCCCAAGAGCCGACGTTACGGTTACCTTGAGAATCTCGATGTTTCTAACTTGATCCTCGAGGATGGCAGCGCGAACTGGGGTGAGCGAGATTGGAGAAAGAAGTTGAAGGAATCTACCGGCACTCGTATGAATGCTGTGGATGATGCGCCTACAACACGCTCTCGAAGCAACAGTCGAAAGAGCGTCAGATTGAGCTTTGGGGATGGTCCTCCCAAGGCCGGATTTGCCGACCAGCAAACTCCCACCAGGTCTTCACGATCTTTCTCACTCGGTGAACGTGCTCGAACAGACTCGGCCCCTGCCGATCCTGCTCGGGTTGCCCTCGGAGGTCACGGCCGTAACTCATCTGACCCTAACCAGCTCGGAGGCCCTCCCTTCCGCCCTGATGCCAATGGCAGCAGCCCTTACTCCGCCTCGCCACAGCGTGGCCAGACTCCTGTCGGCGCTCCTTACCAGAACCAGGCTTCGCGCGACCAGAGTCCTGCTTACCAAAACGAACGTGGGCCCTCTGGTTCACCACCTCTGAAAGATCTGGATGGGATGCGACAGATGCACACTCCTGAGCCTGTTTCGCGCCCTCCCGCTTTTAGCCATGGCTCTCAAGCTCGACCCGTCAGCAGAGCTTATCACTCACCCGAGCTCAGACGAGCTAACAGTAGGCTTTCCGTTACCACCCTAGCCCAGCTTTCCTCAGCTGGAGGATTGGGTGGACCGAACGATTCGAAACCTTCTCCAGGGGAAGATGAGGTGGACGCTGCAAGATCTGGACCATCGGTACTGCCACCACACGCCAACTCCGTAGGGATATCTGCTAACGACAACCGTTCGCGTGAAGTTTTAAACCCACCGAATCAGGATCCCTCTTCCAACAGTCTTCCTCCCCCGGCCAACTTATCTCAACAGCGCTCTCGATCACCGCTGGGCCAGCCCCCACTTGGGCCACCTAGTCCTTATGGCCGCGGGCCAAACTCGCGCCCTGGAACTTCGGAAGGTCGACGATCCCCGATGCCTCCAGGCATGCCCCATCAACAACGTCCTCCTCATCCCCAAAATGGCAACCGTCGCCCCGATATGGGACCAGATGGGCGGCGTCCTTCAGATCCTCGACGACCCGGCCCTGACGGAAGAAGACCATCCGACCCCCGTGGCCCCGGCTTCGATGGTCGTAGACCTTCTGATCCTCGAGGCCGTGGAAATGGTCCACCTCCCGGACACGGACCTCCACCACCTGGTCCTTACGGCAACTACCGACCCGGCCCAGGTCGCTCACCCGGCCCTCCTGGACCTCCTGGCTCTTACGGGCCGCCAGGATCTCGTCCCAATGGGCCTCCGAACGGACATCCGAACGGACCTCCGAATGCTCCCCAAGGACAAATGGCTCATCGCAAACCTGTACCAGGACCGATGCCTGGACCCCCGCCACCTGGTCCTGCACCATTCGAGAATACCAAGGGCAATACCATGTCCGGCAGCAGCGGCATCACCACAAACGAGATCATCGATCACTATGCGTTCGATCAGGGTCGTCAGACACCTCGCCAAGGAACCCCGAACTCTGAAAGGCGACCGCCGCCGCCTGGCAGACTGGAGAGTCATGCGAGCAATCAAAGCAGTCACTACGATGACAACTCTCCTACAACCAGCCTCAGAAACTTTGTAGATGCATACGAATACCACGAACCTAAGCCTCGTGCTGGTGTGCTGAAGACTGTCGGTGGTGCTGAAGAACCAGAGAACTCTCGAGAGGGTTATGATATCCCAGACATCAACTTTGGTCCAACCATCAACTATGGTGCTACTAAGAATAGGCCCCATACGCCTGGTGGTCATGGACCAACCCCCCCTCCTCACAAATCCTCAGCTTCTCAGGGATCCCTTGGCCATAAAGAGTCCCCAGAACCGAAGCGCACTATGGCCTGGTCACCAGGTGCAACAGCTCCTCCAGCCAGCGCTCACGGTCTCAGTGCCGAAGAGTTCGTGCAGCAGAGGGCAGCTCATGCCCGAACCACATCTAGCAACAGCATGGGTGGCAACCGTTCGGGCACTCCTGGCCCTGGGATGAAGCGAACTAGCTCCTCCGATATGCTACAAGCCGTTCAGAACGGCCGGCACTCTCGAAACAACTCCGCCGATCTGCTCCAGCGACCTGGATCGCGAGGTGCAAACTCGACTCTGAACTTTGCCAGCTCGGGAGAGACTTCAAGTCATCTCAGTGCACGAGAGCAGGAACACGTTGCCCGCTTAACCGGCCAACCTTTGATCAGTGTGCCAGGACATCAGAGGCAAGGATCTCAGGGGTTCATGCCTGGTCACCAGAGACAGGCTTCCTCAGGGTCAGGCTTGGTTGGTGCTATTGAAGCCCGGGAACGGGAGAAGCAGCAGATGAAGCAAGGGATGAACAGCCAAGCGGTCCAACATGCGATCAGTCAGCGGCAGCAACAACAGGCTGCTATGGCATACCAGCAGCAGATGGCTCAGCAACAAATGGCCCAACAGCAAATGATGCAACATCAACTTGCCCAGCAACAACAAATGGCATATCAACAGCAGGCCCACCAACAAGCTTACCAGCAGCCAATGATGGGTGCTGGCAACATGCCCGCATACAGCCCCATGGGCCAAGCCCCTGGCCAGTATACCCCAGGTGGCTCACAATATGGAGCGGCATCTCAACAGATGGGAGGATATGGGCAGGCGAATAGTTTCTCACGACCGATCCGGGCCGCGCAACAGGTCGATCCTCGTTTCGTGCCGCCCCAAGGTCAATACGGCCCATCTGGAGCTCAGCAGGCTTCTCGTAGTGTGCATCCGCAGTACCAAGGACAGGCGTTCTAATTGGGATTCGTGAAGAAGGTCCAGACAAGTCACTGCATGGCATTATTTTATGGGTATTGCATGATCATAGCGACTTAGAGTACAAACGAAACCGACGCATGCATCATATGGCGTTTTGGGCATGTAGGAATAGGATGATTTGGCGGTCATGGGTTGAAATCAATTTGCATACACTCTTGGGTATACAGAGAAGAGTTGCATTATCTTGGGGGGTTTCGCATTTTTATCACAGATACATTATGAAGTTAGCATTTGATATTTCGTTTCCTTACAATACTTATTCTATTGAGTAACACTCCATCTCGCTTCTCCAAACATGACGTCCCCTATCTTGGAAACTCAATTGCCATGATACATGGTTTAAGCATGGAGCTGCTCATGTCTTACATAAAGTTACCAGGCTTTGGTAATTCGAGAATGCAGTGACCGTTGAAATCGAAGTAAAAGGGCTAGTTATTGGATTGAGGCGAAGCCTGAGCTAAGCTGAGACCTTTGGCAGGCGTTGCTGTCCAGTGACTTTGCCTGACCCGTTCAGCTCTGAAGGCCAGTCTCGAGGGCAATGGTTGGTAGCTGGCGCCTGACAGGGTGACGTCGGCGTCTGTAGTCGCTGGCTGTTTACTGTTAGGAAAGCGATAACTCGAAGCGCGTGACTTGAGCGCGCCTCAATACCGATTTCACGCGCCCGTGTTACGTGGATAGAACGTGATGTGACCTTGTTTTATTAAATCATGAGCCCGACTTTTTTTTGGTTGCTAAGGCATCCATAACGTGTTGTATGGACCGTTTCCACACTATTAAGCAAGGGGTCAAGCAGTAGGGTCGTGACGGCACTCAAACGGCGTCTCCCCGCTGCACTGGGACGTGGATGCCCGGGATTTATCAGTCTGGAAGCGATCGCTAGAGGGTGCCTAATTACCAGGCAATTGGCCATGGGATAAGCCAGCTACCGCCTGTTAGACCAAATTCCGATCGCTATCAGCCAACCAGAGGCAGCAGTTTCATTGCCCTCGAGGCCTGCCCAGAGAGGGAACTGTTTGTCGTGACGTCCCTCGTCCCTGTCCATCCCGTCTAGTCCATCCATTCATACTTGAACCTCAATAGTCCCTTGTCGTTTCTTTTTCGATCCTGTCCCCCTCTCTTTGGACTCTTGATTCTTCTTCAACCTCCCCTTTTATTTACTTTTTTGCACTTACACATACATTTTGCTCTGTTTAATCCCACATCGCGACTCGACCACAACGAGACATTCAAACTTCTGCCGGTTGTTCTACCATCTCGAAAAAGTTACCCCAACACTGTTTCTAAGGTAGGACTTTCCAACTTGTAGCGGTTGCGCCCGTGATCGCTTTAGAACGTTGCAAGCCTTATTGCCTGCCCAGAATCGGTCTATATTAAGCTCAGTACGGCAGTCTTGTATTGCTTTGCGGCGTAGGCTGCTTGGGTCGCTCCCAATGGACGGCGACGAGCCCACACAAGGTATGTCCCCTCTGCCTCGTCCAGCCTCTCTCCTGCCTGCGCTGACCTCCTCATGGAAGCGACGCAGAATGTCCTCGATCCGCGCCGTGTCGGGAAGCAGAATTCGGGCTTCTCAGACGAAGACATTTCTGATATAATATGCGTCCTCTACCCACACTCAGACTCGGCCCGCATCGAACTTGAACGCCTCGTCAACGAAAACTCCCCTCATATTATTGGCAAAGACGAAGCGGACGGTGTTGAGCCCGATTATGCCCTCGAAGACCAGGCCGGCCGATTTCTCGCCAACCCGGGAGGCAGTGGTAGTCATGCCATTATCCTCCGGCTGTCGTCACAGCTCAAGAACCCCGCTGCTGGTTTTGTCTTTGGCCGCAACCCGATGCGATGCGATGTTGTATTTGTAAACGATCCCTTGAAGCGAGTCAGCAACATTCATTTCCGAATATACGTCAACGAGTATGGCACTGTCATGATTGAGGATCAGTCTACAAATGGCACCATCGTAGATGGCAACATTCTGACCTCAAATCCTACAGCCAAGGGAAGAAGTGAACCGCCTATAACAAAATGGGTTCTCAGTTCTGGCTCCATCATCAAGGTATATCTCCACCAAGAAGCCAGAGACTTGACTTTTCGAGTCCGGATACCACGGCGCGACAATGAGTATGACCAAGCGTATACCGACAAAGTCGATGATTTCTTTACTCGCCACGGAATAAAGCGCACAAATGATACAATCACCCCTGGACCTGGTGGGCACGTTGATCTCTTCAAGCTTCCAGCCCAGAACCAATTCAAAAGGGAAGAGACGGATGAAATTACATCGCAAGTCCCTCAAAAACCACAAAAGAGGAGGGACGGTAACAGGGAGTGGACAGGTTCTGGCAAGTACAATCGAATTGGGTCAATCGGAAAGGGTGCATTCGCGGTTGTTCACAGGGTCACGTCTAAGTACGACGGGTTACCCTATGCGGCCAAAGAGATTGAGAAGCGTCGCTTTATAAAGAATGGCGTGCTTGACCAGAAGGTTGAGAATGAGATGAAAATCATGCAGCGAGTTCAACATGTAAGTCTTGCACCATATCGTCCAGCCTATTGTTCCTAACCTTTGTTTCACAGCCTCATATCGTTCGCTATATGGAGCATTTCGAATGGGATGACCGACTACTTATCATCATTATGGAATTCGTTCCTGGTGGTGACTTGGGTAAACTCATCTCAGACCATAAAGCCATAAGAGAAGACGTTGTTCGAACCATGTCAGGGCAGCTCTTGAGTGCATTGGGATACCTGCACGCCAACAACATCACTCATCGCGATGTTAAGCCAGACAATATCCTCATCAACTCTCTCAACCCTATTGATCTCAAGCTTACCGACTTTGGCTTGTCGAAAATGGTGGATAGTGACCAGACTTTCTTACGAACATTCTGTGGCACTTTACTCTATTGCGCGCCGGAGGTGTACACAGAATATGCGGAGTATGACGATAACGGTGTTCGTAGCCGGGGTAAGAGAATGCGACGTCCTCCAGGTCAGAGATACAACCATGCTGTTGACATCTGGTCACTAGGCGGTGTGTTGTTCTACGCTCTGACTGCGTCGCCCCCCTATCCAGTTAAGAGCGGTATAAGCTACTCCGAACTGTTGCACAAGATCATGACTACCCGGTTAAACATCTCGCCCCTGCAGAGGAATGACGTGTCAGATCAAGCCATCGACTTTCTTTGCAGAATGCTTGAGAAACGACCAGAAAACCGAGCGACAGTGACAGAACTCGAAGGTCACCCTTGGTATACCGGCCAACAGTCGGTCATTAACGCCTCGCAATCTTTCGACGAGATCTCAGACGACGATATGTTTGATAACTTTTCTCAGTTGCAAGCCCGGCACTACGAGGAGGACAGGGTCAGCGACTCCATGGGCGAGGAATCGGAAAAGGAAACTACGGCGGGCCTACCAGAAGCAAACAAACCCAGGCTTTTCGGAGAAGTTGGTGTTTCTGCCATTGGCAGCTCTGGCGTAATTCCAGACGAATACCTCAACCTCGAAGCGAGCAACGCTAGCACAGGTGAAACTGAGATTCTTAACAAAGATGAAGACGAGGCTTACCAATCAGACGAGGATGCTACGCCCAGGAGTAGGAACCGCCGAACATACCGTCAGACGAATGCCTCCATGGTTCAAAAACAATCGGAAGACCAGCTTCAAAGCCTTGTTGAGAATGTGGCATCCCAAAGCCTTGGTGGCGATGAACCTAGTGTGCAACTTCTCGGGGCTTCCCAATTCTCCTTTCAATCGTCGGAATTCAATACTAGCAAGCGCAAGCCTCCCTCCCACGACACCAGCGACGAGTTTGAGGAGAGCACGCCACGCGGGAAACCTACGATGAAAAGATTAAAGTCGGAGGGTAATGTTGAAGACATGGCAAATGACGTGGTTGAAGAGTATCGACTACTGATTCAGGTTCCTCCAGCTGGAAAACCATCATCAGGCCGTCAAATTGACCAGCCTTACAACAAGACATGCTTCTGGGAACAAGACAAAAAGACTTGGCACTTCAACTATCCCGAGTTAACCCACCTCCAACACAAAGCCTTCCAGCAGGCAGCGAAGACAAGGGATGAAAAGTTTGCGCCCGGAAAGACCCCATTATGGGATCTTGCAATGAAATATTTCTCTCCAGTCTCGAAAGCTGGAACACAAATCAGTGAAACTCGACGGAGCTCCCGAACACCGCAGGGCGCGACAGACGACGCCATGGAATTTCCTCCTACTGCCGCTGCCTCTGAGGTCTCACAAATCCCTGACACGATGCCCACCACCCACACCCAGATTGTCGTCCCTGTTCAAAAACCAGAGCCCAACAAACAACTCGTTGGTGTCATCGAGTCCCACCCAGATTCATGCGTACCAGGCATTAGTGTCCCCATCACCGACACTTTAGTTTCTTTTGGTCGTGGCCCTGCAAATACCGAGCCATTTGGTGACATCTACGAGTCTAGAGTGCCGAAGTATGCTTTCAAACTATTGCTCTGGAAAGACGACGATACTTTCGATCCTTCGAAGGACCCATCAAAGGTGCCTCCCCCTTGGCTTCGAGATGTGGAGGACCCAAACGACTACAGCTTCTATATCTCGACGAAAGCATCCGTCGGCATTAGCATCAACGGTTATCAGCTTGCCTCATCCGATGCTAAGAACCACAGCGGGCCTTCTCATCACTGGGCTCGTCTCTACACTGGTGACATACTAACAATTTGGGGGTCTGGCGACAGCAACAGCAAGCAAACAAAGCTCAACTTCCAATGTCTTTGGGGTGCTTCTACCCAGCAGCGCGGCGAAAACAAGACACTGGAACTCGCACCCAAATTACTTGCCCAGAAGCTGGATGCCGCTTGCCAGAAAACAGAGAAACGAATCAAGGATGCTATAGAGAGAAAGAAGAGGGAGGAGGCAATCAGTGCTGATTTACAAGAACGCGCAGAGAACATCGACAGAGAACGAGCACGGAGCCAAGCTTTTGAGACAAAACGACAGGAAGCTATTGCATATTTTGATTCGAGGCAGACCCCTCTGTCACGCATGGCTGCGACCACAAGTGCGCCCCTAACAAGTCATTTTCTTGGGATACCATTACCTCGCATAAGCCCCGGCCAAGAAAACAGTTTTCAAATTCAGTAATGGGACATCAGCATACATACACTTCATTAGAGAAGCATTTGTATTTTTTAGGCTTCAGATTCCCTAGTCGGCGCTCGGATATTGGGATAACGCAGTAATGAATTCTATTTCTTTATATTGTCCTTGGTATTCTGGCGGGCATGCGGACTGAGGAACGGCTGGTTCTGCGGGAAACTCAAGTGAATTCCACAGCGAAGTTCGTGATGCTTCAGACGAAATTGGGGGTATCGAGACGGGATGGTCCCTTTTATCACGATATCTTGGGAAAGAACGTTCGGGAAAAGCAGAAAGCATATGGTGAATAGAGAATAACATCTTATAATGTTGAATGTTGACTACTCCCCTAAACGTCCGTGTTTGGTTGTGATACACAATCTTCAAGTTCACTCGCAGATCTGAAGAGTAAGGGCACACTGGGCTTGCGGGAAGCATCTTGAGAATCGTCATACGTATATACATTACTCATTCAATCGTTTCGTCTCTAATAATACATGGAATAGCAATCGTTCATCCCAAGAAAAAACAAATCATACAATCATTCCCCTTCATATCGAATCATAATCATGCCTCTGACAGTCCTTTCCATATTGACTTTTCGTAATTCGGAGCCTTCAATCCAGAGGCTCGGTGTTTGTGCATTCAACATTCGTACATTCCTAAAGTGATCATGGCCGCGATCGTGCTTCAACAGGAAACTTGGTCACCAAGTTTCTAAGCGGAAATAGGCGGCGTAATAGCTGGCATCCTGGTGTAGAGGATGTCACGGGCAGTGCTGCTGCCCAAAAATATTAGACAGTCATTTGATCGCGCGCTTCGTCGATCTAGTACTCGTCTGATGTGGGTGTCCTGGAGTACGACTCTGATGATGCTTCATCAAATTCACCGTCAAGAGGAGAAGCTGGGTTGATGATGACGTTGAACTCTGGCAAACGGCATGTCAATAAGTGGCCTTAACGCAAACGAGGAAAAAGATACTTACCAAGCAGGTCTGTTGGACTCTCAGGGGAAGACTCGCCGATAGTGCCCGGCTCTTCAACAACTGGGACAGGATTGAAGGCGTTCCTCCAGATAAACTTATCCGACTTTGTGGGCGAAGATGACTCATGATCCCACTTTGGCGACTTCTCTGATCGGGTAGGAGAACCACAATAAGATGATTCTGGGTAACTACGCTTGCGAGGCGTGTAGTAAGGGTTGTTTCTAGCCGGACCACTGCCTTTCTCAGTAGCTGACCCCTCATCTGTGCAGCTATGCAATTCAGGCTCGGTGAATGGACCAAAGAAGTTTGAGGAACATTGAGATCGCCGAGGGCAGGGTGTCACCTGGCTGTCAGTGAAACTGCGAGGGCCAAATCTTTCCTAATTATCTCTGGCAGTCTCGTTGAAATCGTGAGCAGAAGTGTTTGGACTCGCTCGGTTGCTTGGAGGAACTGAGGACGCCTTGTCCTTCTTGAAGAAGGAAGAAAATATACTTCCGGTAGAAAGGCGTGATGGAAGAGATGCGGTCGACTCCCTGTACTGGTCAAAGCTGTAGGGTCGAGGGGTTGTCGACTTAAAGTCTTCGTCGGCGTTGTAGTAGTCATGGAAAGAGTTCTCTGAGTACTGGTCGGCGTAAGGATATCCGGGGCTTTGGAAAGAATCCCAACGTCCACTGTTGTCAAAGTCCTTGCTGAATGCCCCTTTAGAGTAGCCCTTTGAGGGCGTTCCAGGTATAAAGCTGTCTGGAGTGTGCAAGTGCTCACGATGAAAGCCAGGGAGTACATTTGAATATTGACCGTAGTGGGAGTGCAAGTACTTGTCTCTCGTTTCTTTGGTACGGCGAGACGTAGATTGCTTGCGAGAAATGAGAGGAGATCCTGGAGAACGTGGGTATCTGGGGCTTTCAGGCTCTGAGAAGTCGTCTCCGTCATGCGGCAAGGCTGTACGAATGTCGACAGATTTTTTGAATCTCACCGTCTTGCTACCGGAGGACTTGGAAGAGCTTGGGTCAGAACGATCAGAGTCGAGAGACTTCTCGCGAACTCTAGGCGAATCCTCTGATGTCTCGGCTCTGGCCTTTCTAGCTCCATCCGAGGATGAACGCTCGCTACCTGCCAGTGCGGACTTGAGTACAAAATCAGGCGAGGGGCTCTTGCGTGGTTCGTAACCTTTGGACTCAATCTTCTGGTCTCTCTTGGAGCGAAGGCTAGGGGCCGGGGTGGCTATTCTGGAATGATGACTCGACGAAGAATCTTCGACGTAGGGCGCTTGGTAGTTTCCACACGCCTCCAATTCCTCTCCATCGGGACTAGAATCTGTACTGAATTGCCCAGAGGACTTCCTCTCCGCTCGACGGTCAGAAGAACTAGTGCTTCGCGATGGGCAGTAGGGCGATTCGGGAGGCACGAAGTCAACATTTGATGCAACAACAGGTCTTTTAGGGGTACGTGGCTCCGGTCGTCTCCCACGAGATGGCTCGGCGTCTGGGGCAGGTTGCTCAGATTTGAGTTCATGCTGCTGATCACTTCGGGCTCTGGCCTGGTCGTTCTTGCAGTTCTGGTGACGATTGACAATGAGAGAGTCCAAGTCGTCTTCCGAGTCAGAAGGAGTGGCCACTTCTGTGTGTATCTCGACTCTTGGGTTAACCTTGCATACGTTAGTAACTGGCCAGAACGGCGACTATCGCAAACTCACCATGCTGATGACAGAAGTGTCGGGTAGACTCTCATGAACTTTGAACTCTTCGGTGCATGAACCACAATAGTTGACAAAAATAGGCTCACCCGGCAGCACTGGGTGCTGTCTATGAAATGACATGGACCTTGCACCTCCGCAGTTGAAACAGAAGTGGTACTTTTGAACGATACCTCGGTTGTACATCTCTTCTCGGCAGCTCTCGCAGTAGCTGATCTTTGATGATTTCCTTGCATCGTCAAGGGGCCACCGCTTATGGAACTGCAGCGAGCGAATGTTGCCACATCCCGAGCAGATATGGTGACGCGGAATGCGTTGAGGGCTTTTGGCCTGCTGGGCGTGGTACCTTCGCTGCTGGCTGTGCTCGGTCGTGTTCAC
Source organism: Fusarium brachygibbosum (assembly GCA_018886245.1). Classification (NCBI taxonomy): domain Eukaryota; kingdom Fungi; phylum Ascomycota; class Sordariomycetes; order Hypocreales; family Nectriaceae; genus Fusarium; species Fusarium brachygibbosum. The sequence goes on along the minus strand of JAEKIX010000019.1, from coordinate 1,292,254 downwards.
AGGTGCGACAAGGCCACGAACCGGTGCAGTCACAGCCCTGCTTACAGTCTCTCTGTCAAGAGCGGACTGAGAGAAGTTGCTCACCGATGTGAGGGAAGGCTTTTTTGCGTGTGACTTCTTGCTCTGCGTAATAGCTTCGTTCAAGGTCAAGTTTAGTCGGTCCTGTAGACGACGAAGGTCACGACGCAAGACTCTGCTGTCAGGCTCCGAAGATAGATCAGCCATCTTTGCGTCAATGTGTTTCTGTAGTCGCTGTATCTCCTTAGTCCACGGGTCAGATGGCCCAGAAGCTTCAGGCGTCGGCTCCACGGGACCGACTCCAGACCCTCCTGACGAAGCCATGTTGCTGTTTAGAGTCGCAGAAGACACAGGGACTGTCTCTAGACCAGAAGGCGGCTGCACCATCACGGGTGGAGGCATGGCCGGAGCGATAAACTGGAAAGCCGGAACTCGAACCATAGGGGATGGTTGAGGTTGCCCATAGTTGGCCGGGTTATGGTAGTACACTTGCTGCTGGGGCATGGGCTGGCATACTGGAATCCCAAAAGGTTGGTTCAGAGTAGAAATAGGAAATGATTTCGACTGTACAATATTACAAGGTGGTTTCGACAAATGAATAGGAATGCGAGGCGGGAATGTTGCAGAACTCTGTACATAGGGAATAGACGGTTGACTAGTCATGCTTCCAACGTTTGGTCGACGAGATGAGGCCCGAGAACCAGTCGATTTCCGAGGGCTGGATCGAGGTGAGGCTCCCGAGCGGCGTCGGCGATGCTGCTTTTTTCGCGAGCTTTTCTTCGAAGAACTGGGAGAGGCTGGAATGATTCGATGAGGCGTCGGAGGTCTTTCAGAAAGGTGACGGTCGCGATGTTGTTGTCGTCCACGATCATTCTCGGATGATGAAGAGTATGTTTCTTCAGACTCCGATTCGTCGTTGGAGTTAGAATCGGTTTCATAGACGATCTTCATACGACCAGGGCTCTTGTTGCATGAAGGCTTTATTCCGTGGTGAAAAGGAAAACCAAAAGCGGCGCTCAAAAGATCGACTTCTGGGCCTGCTCGATGGCGACGGCGGCGCAAGGCCTTACTGAAGAGGCCCATTGTTCCGCTGCCAGAACAAGGCACGTAAATAGAGGGTGACAATAGATTCTCTATTCAACCTCAAGTGTGACTTTTGGGGCGATGGTAGAAAGAATAAAAGAGTAGGTGATTATGGTATATAGAACAATAACCGGGAAGGAGTGTGGGTGGGGATGTGAGAATAAGAAAAGGAATGCGTAAAGAGAAGAGGGAATAGCTCATGCAGGGTCCTGGCGTTAGAATGACAGTAATAACCGGGTTGGTTCTTCTCCTCTTTCTATTTTTGTGCGCGTGTGAGGGAGAGTCGAAGGCAGTTGCGCAGCCGTTGGCAGCTGGCGAGAACTGTCACTTTCTTTGGCAACTGGTGGATGATGAGCCAGGCAACCGAGGGAGGCATATTCTAGGATAGGAGACTTACGAAACAAAGTACTAAGGTAATTAATTACCTAATGCAATTCTCTCTTATCGTTCTAGAAGTGTGTGCTGTGACAGAAATAAGGTCAGCTTTGGGGCGTTCGTCTCGTTCTCGATATTCAGGGGGAACTCACCCCTAGATCTTTCTCGTAAAGGATCCTTCAAAATGGTTTCTCTTGCTCTTTGCCAGTAATAGCAAGGTTACTCGAGCCGTTGAGAATGTCACCCTTGTGCCTTTTGGTCGATCCTGAGCGATGTGTGAACTGGTATAGCACAAAGAGGCAGGAGACGGATTCAACGATGAGGATATCTGTGGTGAAGAAGATTGGGAAGAGGAAGAAGCGAATTACTACTGTATATACAGCTTTATACTCGTGAAATATGCCCCGTAAACACTCGACAGCCTAGAGGAGATATTCACTGTATTTCAACCGTTCTGTGCAATGCATCTTCACTTCTTTTTCCAAGCAGCAAACGGCAGTATTGCCGTTCTCGGAAAATACAAACACGCATGAGCAGCATAGTAACGTGTTTGTTGTGCTTGACTTACTTTCATCACATATCACAGCAAACCACATCACCTAATGCAGAACATACGATCAATTCATCAATATTGTCGAGACAAAGAAGTCCATATCCTTTTTCTTTCTCGTTCTTTTCCAATCGGGCAAGTCTTTTACATTGGTATAAATTTTCAATTCACTTTTGTCTAAAATGCGGGTAACATTGAAGCCCTGTATTCTTTCTTCCTCGCTTCTAGCAAATCAGAACCGCTTAGTCCACGCGGGTGGCGACACCAGCTCGCTTCTTGAGTGCCTTCTTCTTCTTTTGTCCTCGGCTGAAGCCACCGGCAGCGACGTGGTCACGGCCGACGTTGTCAAGATCCTTGACCTTGTAGATACGGATAATCCAGTTCTCACTGGTAAAGGCCTCCTCCAAAGTGTCCAGAGAAGGACCCTCCGAAGGCACGGCGGTATTTCGAACACGATCAACAGCTCTTCCAGGGGGGAACATGCCTGCGTAGTTGTAGTACGACATCTTGTACCTAAGAGGAGAAAGTTAGCTCAAAAACGTGTTTGGAATCGCATATGTATACTTACATCAAGCTGTTCTTCATGGTCTCGGTAGCTTCCTCGTTGACCTTGTACTCTCCCCGAGCGGTAAAGAAATTGCGCTCCTTGACCTCATCAGGCCAGATACCTTCGGCAATACGAACCATCCAGAGGAACTTGTTGATGTCGTCTCCAGAGTAGCCGATGAGGCCACCGAAGACAACCAAAACGTAAGAAACCTCGTGCTGGCGCATGATAGGGTAGCTAACCTCCTCGCGAGAGCTCATGGCCTTGCCCACAGTCGCGATGTGTGTGTTGTTCCAAGTGTTGTTGTCAACAAGGGTGGGTCGGTCAGCCATGCCACCGATCTGGTAACCGTAATCCCACCACGACATGACCTTGTCGTTCTTCTCGGTGTTCTGTCGGAGCCACTGGTACGCCTCTCGGTAATCGTCAATGATATGCTGGCTACCATCCGGCATGCGGCTGGCCAATACGACAGAGGGCGATGAGTAGGCGTTGGAGGTGACCCAAGTGCAGTGGGTTACGAACATAACTAGGTAGATGACCATAGCACCAACGACCATGACCTTAGACATAACAGTGTAGATGCCGACTGCTGGCTTTGCAAGGGCACGGAGGGAACTCTTGTTCTTCTTGGAGCTTTCGGAACCCTCGCTCTGAGTCTCCGCCGCAGTCTCGGGCTGCTTGACTTGCATGTAGGTCTCAAGGAGCTGAGAGGCAGCAATAGCAGCGGCAACACAGACAATAGGGGTCAGAGTAAGAATGAGACGGACCATGACGCCAGCGAAATAGCTTGCGAACATAGCGTAGACGACAACAAAAACATGCTCATCCCGCAGGTTCTGGAAACACATGTAAACACCAGCGGGGAAGAGCCAGATGAGAAAGTTCATGTCAAAGAAGAACGAGGGCCAAGCGGTGGGCTGATGCTCCGAGACGGACGCAATGATGGGAATATGGACCTTAGCATAGCCAGTGTCGAACAAGGAGTAGAATCGGCCACCCCAAGGCGCAATGTATCCAAGAGAGGTCAAAAGGATCAGGCCGCCCAAACCGATCAGGCAAGTCGCTACACCAGAGGCAATCACAATGGTGGTGATTTGTCGACCGGGAATAACGCGCTTCACGAAGAGGATGAAGGCGATCACTTGAAGGAGGCCAAAAACACCTGAATTCTATGTTAGCATTGAGCTCAGCCGGAGATCTGTGTAGGCATACCTAGCGCCGGCATATGCTCGTTGGTCTTAACAGCGAGAAAGCCGACAAAGGGGATTTGAAAGCTGGCCATTGTGCCAGCGGCGTACCACGCTGTGTAGCTGGTGTAAAGACGATCGCTATAACGGCCCATACAGATGAGAGTGAAAGCATGGACGGGCAAGAGACATGTAATGAAGGCATATCCACCCCATGACGCAACCATGTAGCCGTAAGACAGGGCGCAAAGACCACCCCAGATCATTGAACCCCTCTTCAGGGCCTTGACCCAGAGGAAGAAGGTGAGGACGAGGAGGAAAATGGCGATGGCTTCGTTATCGTAACTACCGGCGACGGATCGAGAAATGTAGCCAGGGGCAATTCCCATGAAGGCTGCAGCAAGGAGACCAGCAGATGGGGTAGTGGTCATCTCATTGGTGAGAAGATAAGCGGCATAGGCCGTCAAGCCAGAGAAGGCAGGGGCGAGGAGAACGCAGATGTTTCGAATATCGACAGGGACAGTGAGAGTGCGGAGAGCGTGGTAGATGACGCCGCTGGTCACCATCAGACCAGGATAGAGGGTGCCTCCGGTAACCCGACCAAGAGGGTGCCATGTTCGGTCATCAAACCAATCCCAGAAGTTGTAGAAACCATTGGCGACGAGGTATTTGGTCGCACGAAAGTTGAACCATGGATCGACTGCCATGGTGTTAGCTCGCGGTCATGGGCTGGTTGCATTAGTACGCGGCGTGGAAGGAACTGACATTCGTGAATGATGCTTTCGAAGCCTACGCGCAATTGGTTAGCAAAGGACTATCTTGACAAGTAGAAGCGCCCTCAGTGCTCCGAGAAGAAACGATGCGAGGGTGACAGCATAAAGCGTCCATCATGAGGGGAGAAGCACTTACGAATCACAGAAAAGAGACGACTGGAGATAGCTGCGCCAGCAATGAAGAAAAGAATGAGAACTCTCAGAAGAGTCCTCGTGTTGTTTCCTGTCAATAGAGCGAGCGTATCGCTAGTTTTTGACGTTACGGCCGTCATGATGGGCTGCAATTGTCGACAATGGTTGATGCAACTTGTCGAAACCAAACCCGAGATGATTGATGTTCAACTCCACCAGAAGGACAGCTTGGAGCTTTACAACACGGGAGCTAGGTACAAGGAGGTCAATGTGGGGCCCAGACACTTTCATACTGTGGGAAAAGGTACGTATTTTTAGTTGTCAGTCCCCAAGCCAATTCGAAACGTTAGCTTCGTCCCGGAACCATCGTTTTCCCGAAGAAGCTCTCTATCAACTCCACGACTCTCAGCAGTCATATACGAATCTATGCCAATACTATCTGAACCATGAGATATAGAACTTATGATTCCTGTTGATATCAAAATTGTGGTGTATCTCTTTTTTTTGGTTAATTGAGCTTAAATTTGCACAGAATGTCACAGCCTATCTGGTGTTGGCTCAGGTGCTTCACTAATTATCTCCAGAAAGCCACTACATGAGGATGTGAAGCATTGACATTTCCTACCTCTTCTGTGTAGTTTATCTCATTATGATGCTATACAGAGCTTTGTTAGAGCAATCTGGCATGATAGATCGCACTTCTTTGGTAGAGCTTTGACCACCTATCAGCTGTCTCTTCTCTCGAAAGACGTCAAGATATCTATATACACAAGCGTTTCTTGGACTGACCAGGTTGGGGGAGAGTATAATGCGACAACCTTGGTACTTCTCTCATGCTTGGATACCTCGGGATTAACTTCATTTCTAGACTGCGGGGAAGGAATATTGCCATGTCAATTATTGCTCCCGGTCGAGTAGTAAATAAGACTTGGTGTTGCCCGAGATACGACATCGATACAAGATCGGATTCTAGGTTATCAATTCGGTTTTATACAAAAGCCTAAAAATCGTATAGTACATCGTGAGAACCTGCTCAGGTATCATGGACTCACTAGCACCAGGCCAACCTGATCTGATCTGCATGAGAGAGCTAGCTCTCTGGCAATACATTATATCATAGGTTGTCTGCAGTAATTATGATGACTTTCCAGCTCAAGCTTATCCCAGCATGTACCAAAGTAACACAAGCCCTTATTCAAGACCATTGACGTTTTTGCCGTCTAAAGTAGATATATTGTACACCTGTACACAGAGTTAAACAGGGACCTAAGGAAACATCTATGCAGGACCGCCACGTATATCCTCAATCATACATCGGGTCTGGTTCGAGGCTCGGATTATTGCCCCAGCAGGACCTGTTTCCCTAGCGGTAACCTTTTCGCCAAAACCTCCTATCGTTCAATTCTCTCCCTTGCCATATTTGCGTTCCCCCGCGCCATTATTACATATCTAAGGGCTCTCCTTCTGGACCTTCAACAGCAGCTTCTCAAGATCGAACTTGGGGTCTGAAGGGTCGGTAATAACTTTGCATCTGTTAGTTGAGTGTTCGCCAGCTCACATGTGTGCGATATGCCGCTGCCAATTGCCTGAGAAGCCTTGGAGCGACAATTACTGAATATGACGTACCATCATCACCAGATGAAGGGTTCTTCTTCTTGGCGAACTCGGCCTTGGCCTGCTGGATAAGCTTCTCCTTCTTCTCGTACTCGTGCTGCGCGTGCTCAGCTTTTTGGGAAGCAGTAATCGCTCGCTGGTGGGTGAAGCCGTAGAAGATACCCAGGCCGAGGGCGGACCACCGCAAAACCTATAAATGACTCAATTAGTCCCTTGAACCTTATACGATGCAATCCGATTGTGCCGCTCGAAAGTTCGCTGTCCGTTCGCCGATGTCGTCGAGAGCTCGGGCTTGGGAGACGGTCGAGCGGCCGTATCGGGGGAGGATAACACGCACGTTCACTCCGGTCGAAGCCATTGGGAATAGAGTCGCAAAAAAAGGGCGGACGGGACGAAAAGCGAAAGGATCGGTATTGACGATAGTCGGGGGTCGACAATGGCTTGTCAATGGGCCCAGTCGGAGTGGCTCGAGGGGATTAGATATGTCGGCTTGAGGTGAAGAATTGAAAAGTCGTCGGGAAAAGTCGCAGTTTTTCCATTCGCTGCCAACCTAAAGAGCCAGCCAACCGCTGGCGGCTGGGGAGCTCGGGCAAGCTGGAGCCAGTGAGCCGGCCAAAGTGATCACGTGCCTCCGTTCGTCTCAGTGAATTGAGTGTGGAGTTAGAATTCACTACGTATCATCACCTCCTCCACTAACATTTAACAGCTCAGTCAGGTTGGTGCAGGGGTTTCTGGGGGGTACTAGTGCTTGAGTGCTTCTGAAGTCCAGTCCAGTCCAGTCCAGTCGCGCATGGCCGAATTCAATTGGATCCCATTGCAAGCTCATTATTGTACAACCCAGCATTTCATAACTTCTATCGCGACAAGCAACCACACAATTACATCCATACAAATACCTACCTCAACCTTGTGACGTGAGATTGGTTTTGTTCTTTTTTTGCCATCGTCACTGCACATCTGTTTTGAAAAGTGAACCTTTTGTTACCGTGTCCAGTCGTCGTCGATCTATACCTTCCAAATTATAGCTTTCCAAACATCGAACAGTCCCGCGATGCGACTGTGGAACGTCCACAATGCAGCAACGTCGAGATGAAATCCTAGCAAAGAAGGCAAAGCTTGCTGAGCTCAAGCGCCAAAGAGAGCTTCGGGCAAACGCAGCGACTGCAGGTCGTGCGAGCGTAGGAACTTCTAGCGACGTTGGTCCCCTGACACCCTACCGCCTTTAAGCCCCTCGTTGACGTTTCTCAACCACAGTTGATATCGCCAACCCCTGGAAGAGCAGACAACCGCCGCGAGATCGAGACCCTCATTAACAGTCTTGTTGGTGACAGCAGGCCTGGCTCAACAGTCACAGGAGGGCCTGGCTCTCCCGCTCCTCGCGGTAGTCGCCCGAACAGCGTCCTTAGCGCTGGCGAGATTAGCAACGAACCTTCCGAAGTTACTACACCCAGCAACATTCAGATTCCCGCTCAGCCGCCCCCGAGTCTTAGTACCGCTCCTCTCCTGACCGTCTTCGAATGTCCACCATCTCCCGTGAAGGAGGTTTTCTCTTACAGCAAAGGTGTCCAGACCACTGAGGAGTGGACGACACCTACCAGAACCAGAGCACAGTCTCTCATTTCGGAGGCCGAAGATGTTCCCGCCGTGACTTCGACGCCCAGCAAGAGGTTGAGCAGGAGGGAGCGAGATCGAGAGGAGGAACTCCGACAGAAGATCAGGGAAGAGGTTGAAGAGGAGCTACGGGCGACAAAGGAGTTTTTGAGTGACGGTGTCCTTCCATCCGGCGTGAATCACCCTGCGAGAAACTGGACCACTGAAGAGCTCGATGCTGTTGCGCAATCGGATGAGTTTTTTTACTTCCTTGAGAAGTCCACAAAGGTGATCGAGCGGGCTCTTGAGCAAGAGACGTACGACATCCTTACAGACTATGCTCTACAAGGCCAGGACATAGACGATGACGATGAGGACAGCGGTAATACGGGCGGCAAAGGGCGACACAGAATAAAGGAAGTGGCCCAATTCTTCGACGAGCGGTGGTCTAAGAAGCGCATGATCAGCGGAATTGACTTCTCGCCCAAATTCAGTGAGCTTCTACTCGCTTCTTATACCAAGAACCCGACGGCTCCTCATGAACCAGATGGTTTGGTCCAAGTCTGGAACATGCACATGCAAGATCGTCCGGAATACGTTTTCACCGCGCAGTCGGATATTCTTACTGCCAAGTTCTCTCCTTACCACAACAATCTGATCATTGGTGGCTCATACAGTGGCCAGGTGTTGCTGTGGGATACAAGAGCAAAGGCGGCACCTGTACAGAAGACTCCCTTGACAGGTTACGGTCACGCTCACCCTATTTACTCTGTTGATATTGTCGGTACTCAGAACGCCAACAACATCATCTCTTGCTCCACCGATGGCGTGGTTTGCGGTTGGACAATGGATGTCTTCGCCCAGCCCCAGGAACTTCTCGAATTGAAGAACCCTAGTCAGGCCAAGGTGGCTGTCGAAGACGTCAGTCCCACATGTCTTTCTTTCCCGGATACAGACCCTACCTTCTTCCTTGTGGGTAGTGAGGAGGGCACTATCTTCCCTTGCCATCGATACGACCGTGCGGGTGCCAAGGCTGGTGTCGATAAGAAGATCAGCTACAAGGGACATACGGCTCCCGTCATGTCGGTGGATTTCCATCCTGCTAGGGGCCCCGTGGATTTGGGTGATCTGGTTATATCATCATCTTTGGATTGGAGCGTCAAGCTTTGGAAGGTTCGAGCACCTGCAGCTACATCTACGATTGGATCTGGCGATGGCACAATTGCGCCTTTGATTGACTTTGTCCGCGAAGATGTCGTCTACGACGCCAAGTGGTCTCCTGTCAAGCCCAACATCTTTGCTTTGGTTGACGGTGCTGGCTGGTTGGAGCTTTGGGATATTGCTGTTGAGACTGAGGAGCCCGTGTCAAAGATCTCACCCAGCTCCCGAAAGGACGGAAGAACTATGCTTTCGAAGAGTCTGAACAAGGTCGCATGGGAACCCAATGATGGAAAGCGTCTTGCCACTGGTGGTATCGACGGCTCGCTGACGGTATTCGAGGTTGCTAGTGGTCTCGGTGGCAAGGAGAGCTTGAAGAACGAGGACTGGGCGAATGTGAAGAAGCTTGTGAATCGATTGGAGGCAGTCGGCTCCAACGGTGCGTTGATAGTTTAGGGACCCTTATTGAATGGAGTATTGGCGGCATAGTCAGGCAGGCGTGTGTCTTGTGTTGTGAGGTAGTTGCCAGCTGAATTTACCGATATACCCCGTGTTTATTGCTATTCGTTGTTTTTTTTTTGTTAGTAGCTGTATTGAGTTAAGAACAGTCAGTATCTTGGTACTCGTCTATGCTACTACCAGGTATCCACGATGCCCTCAGCTACTGGTATCAGGCTTGGTTGAGCCTATGATGTCACGTGCCATCTCCACATCAATATTATCCTCAACTTTTCGCGACTGGAGCTCAAGCTTGACTCCAAACTTGTACAACTCACAATGAGGAACTCAAGAACTCGGCATGGGTCTGCTACAAGACATACAATACGGTGCCGTCTTCCCTGCTCCAATCATCACGATTGCTGCTGTAAAAGACGTTGAGTATTATCTGGTAGGTCACATTTTTTTTATGCATACAATCAATCCTTCATGATGGCATTCATTTTTATGAATTCTGCAATTCCGAATGCCTTTTTGTTTTGGCAACACGTGGACAATTTACAGCTGAATATCAACGAATTTCCCATTCATTGTTTTACACAAGAGTTCTATGAAACCGTTCTAACTCGACATCAGATATCCAACTCGTAGCCTAGGTCTCCATCGGCGCGCCATCCGGGTATCGTCCTCCGGAAACCTCAAACTCATCAGCTATCTTATCCAAGGTCTTCATCTCTTCGTCCGAAAGCGGGCAGTGTTGAGCATTCTCCTCGACCCTGGCTGCTGTAGTGGCTCCTGGTGTCGGGATTATAGTAGGCAAACCCTCGCGACCGCTCAGACCTCTCACCCAGTTGATTGCGAGTTGTGCTGGGGTAATACCCTTCTTTTCAGCCACAGCCTTGACCTGCTCGACGAGCTTGAGATTATGTTCGAAAGCCTCGGGTTGGAAACGAGGAAAGCTGCTGGCAATTCCTTGGCCCTGGAACTCAGAGCTGTTGTTGAAGCGGCCAGTAAGCATCTGTGATGATCATTAGTTGTGTGAAAGTGTCAGATGAAGTAGATGCACTTACGCCACGCCCAATAGGTGAATAGGCCATGATGGGAATGTTGTGCTTGGCACAAGCGGCAGCAACGCCGTTGTGTAAGATGTCTGTGCTAAACAAGCTGAGCTCGACCTCAACGAGACCGACCTTGACAATTTTTACGGCCTCTTCGATGGTCTCGGCGCTGCATTCTGAGAGAGCAACACCACCAACTTTGCCAGTGTCTACATACTCTTTCTGGATGACGCCGAGGGTTGTCTCAAGAGGGACCTTGTGGTCTCGTCTTGAGGGCGCAAAAAGGTCAAGCTTCTTGGTCCCGCCGAGCTGGCTGATGACGTTGTCGATGGACCTTCGGATGTTCTCAGGAGATCCATCGAGCTGGAATGTTTCGGTATTGTAGGCACCCTTCATGGCTATGGTGATCTTATCGGCGTCTTCAGGATACTTTGTGAAATAAGCCTTAAGGAGGGTCATGCTGTTATACTCCGGGGTGCCATAGAACTCGGCACCGCTCCAGAGGGTATAGCCATTGTTGAAGGCGGTGCGCATAGCTTCAATAGCCTGGTCCAGAGGAGTGGCATTTGGGCGCCATGTAAAGCCTGTGCATTGTGAGCTCTCATGTCTCTTATTCCAAAGGAATTTACCCACCCATGAGGCCGTAGGCAACAGGGCCAACTTGCTTTCCAAGAACCTCAGGCATATTGATTATTGAGTATAGTAGAGTGTTATTAAGATGGTATTCCGGATATCAGTAAAGGAAGCTTTGAGATAATGCCTTTAACGAAAACACACGATGGTATTTATATTTCACTGAACGAAGCATTTTTTCCCACTTAAAATATCAATAGACATCATCGACTCTATTCCTAAACGGTGATGATGATGTCGAGCCCCCGATCCATCGGCGTTACAGCGTCAGAGTTGCATAAACCCGAGATCTGACTAATAAACACGCATCGTATTCCGTAAAACAAAACCACTCTAAACCACGAAATCGGAGGCTGCTTATCATGGACTCATGAACCACACTATGAGGCGAAATGGAGATAGGAGATTGGCTTATGCCTCTTAATCCGCATATCCGGATCTTATCTGCATAAGTGAAGGTCTGTCTATTCACTATTTTGGGCAGGCTACCTAGTAGTGGTTGTTGGTGGGATAGCCGATAACTTATCTGCACCTAGAGGGTTTATGAAAACATGTTTTGGTTATTGTCAAGACTGTTTCTCTGCCATAGGATATGGGTGTAGCATTTTCTGCGTAGGACTAACTAGTGCTGATGTCCTTCAGGAGACTGTCATGATACTCTCAAAACTCGATTAGAATGCCCTCTCTTTCCCTCTTCGGCTCTTGCACCACTTCAGTTTCGATTTCTGCTTCCTCTTCATACTCATCCTCTGCCTCTACCTCTGACGCCTCCTCCAAATCTACTGGTCGCACGCCGATTCGCTTTGCACGAACTCTGAATCTCGGCTTCTTTCTTACATAGCCCATCATCTTCTTGTCCATTCGACGAGCACTTGATACATTCGCGGCGCGAAGCACCTCTGGAAGCATAGGCATGACACCCCGCGCCTGGAGCCACCAATCAGGGAACTGTGAGAGACCAACTTCTGTAAGACCTGCTGGGGAGGTGGGCATTGTGTGCTCGTAGTGGCAGTCGAGGCCCCATTTGCAGACTCCGTGGTGGCACCAGTGTCGACAGGGTGAGGGCAGTTGTGATGAAGTTGATGTGGTGTTGGTTGGAATTGGCGATGGCTCTTTCTGAGGAGCAGGTTTTGGCTGGGCTGACTGCTTCTGGTTTTCCGGGTTGTGGCGACTCGATGAGAGCCCCTGAGCTGCCTTGAGCTTGACTTGAGGGCGAGAGGGTAGAGGCTCAAATGCTCTTGGCTGATGATCTTCATGGGAACTGTCGTGAGAAACTGATGAACCCCATACAGCAACACTGGGCTGCGTCACAGATTCACGAGGGTTTTCTTCTTCCGCTTCATCGCTTGTACAAGCCTCATCTTCGGCAACGGGGTCAAATCGAAGCCTGTAGGTATGCTGCTCTGCATGAATGAAACCCAAGTTTCCCATGTCCTTCGTCTCATCTGCAGATAAACTTCGAGGGACGCCGATGACTTCCACCCAGTTAGGTAAGAGGTCTGCAGGGATGAGAGGCACCGCAGTTGCAGGCTGAACAATGATTTGTCCTGTGGGCGTGATCTTCTCAGCCCCAGGTCTGATCAGGAAGAACTGAGGCTTGGGAACGAAAGTCATCATGACTACGGCTGCTGTGGTGGTGATGAGAAAAGAGGCTTAATCACCAAGCTACATAATGACTCGGAAGTAAAGCGAAGCAGAACGTGGAGAAATCGTTCTGTCGTGCTTCCTTATATCATTCAGTGACTGTGTTTGCGAACTACATGCCGTCACATGAACTGGGGTTTGCTGCAGTACAAACAGATACAAAAATGTGTAAGGCTTGAATAAGTTTGTTTCGCTTAACGAGCCTCCACGCGGATCTTAACGTCCAAACCATCCACACAATAGCCCAACTGCCTAGGCCCGTCTTTAAGCTCAACTTCTCTCTTGACCCATCGTCCTGGTTTGCCTGTGTTGTCCTCGTCAGCGGCGTTTTTATCCACCTCTTTGCGCTCCCTTTCTTCTTCGGCGTCCTCCTCGTCGCTACTGTCACCCTCTTGGTCATCAAATCCAGCGACAGGATCCCATTCTCCCGTCTCCCAGATGAGACTAAGTTTGAGGGGAGACATGCCAAAGAGCTTTCCAGCAACTCCTTTGACAGCATAGATGTCGTAGGATTTGGGTATCTTTGTTGCTCTCTCCTCACCTCCGTCTAGATGAAAGCCAACAGTGATCAAACGAGCCTCCAAAAACGCTGGGTTCACCTCTAACCTACGTACAACGTTCGGTGCGCCATAAATCTCGCATAATTCTGCGTAACGGGGGTGGAGAGCCAGTACCTCTGCTTCAGCTTCCTCCGGTGCAGCCGCAAGCTGTTTTCCAATCCGAGAGAGGTAGAACATCTCAGCATTAGTCCGGTCGGCTGGTGTGACCTGACTGAAGTTGAGAGACTTGAGCGAAGCCAAGCGAGCGACGGTAAACATGTGAGACTCTTCAGAAGAGGATGCTTTGGCATTGGCATCAACAGCATCGTAGAATGGATTGTGGCCAATCCTCAACCCAACCAAGCCAGGGAAATGTTTGGGAATCTGGTCCACGAATTTCCATGACTGGATGTTGTTATATGAAACGTCGAGGTATTGGACACTTTCTGAGAAGATTGGGCCTTCAACGCCTTCCGGTGCGATTGCAGTGATATTGTTTCCCTTCAGATGAATGTTGCGCAAAGAGGTGAGCGCAGTGAGTGTACTGATATCAGCGAATGTGGTGAATTCGTTGATTTCAAGGTTGATTGACGTCAAAGTCGAAGATAGGCTGCCATAGTTTAGTGCTGGGAGAGACTGGAGTTGGTTTGATCCAGCATCAAGGGCTGCCAGAGACGGGCACTTTGTTGCGATGTGACAAACTTCCTCCCAGCTCATCATAGTTTCCTCAAGGGACAACTCTTTGACGTTTTCCATAACATCGCGAGTTTGGTTATCCAAAACTTCTTGAAAACGGTTGCCACTGTAGTCACATCAGTAAACTGGTTGCCTTTGTTTGATGATATCACGCACTTGAGAGTGAGATGCTGAAGGTTTGGTAGCTCACGGCAAATGTCGAAAACAGGATCAAGTCGTTCGAACAAATTGCGACTGAGGTCCAGCTGCGTAATCTTGGGACACGTCTTGGTTATGATTCCCTCATTTTCGTCGTCTGCCCTTGCGCTGGCGACTTGGAGATCCTCGAGGATCACGACAGTCAGCTCGCCAATATTGGCTTGCTTTCGGCGGATCTTCTCGAACCCAACCTCCTCAGCACGCTTTCCGAAGAAGATGATTTCTTCCGCCGCCCTTCTACCGTCTGGAAGCGTGTACTCGCTTGCATATTTGTGATTGACGGCTGCTAGGAAATGACGCGGCGGGTCAGCCGGTCGAGAAGGACGCACAAATGAAGCAGCGGTGGGGAATTTAGATTTGCCTGTGATAGTGTCAGTTTTGTTGTATCAAACACAAACAGGATGAGCACTCGTAGTAAAATGTTTGATCTTACAGGTGAAATAGCGAACGCCCTTGTGACATCCGTCATGTTTGCCTCGTGCTGAGTCGTCCCATTCCACGCCCAGCCATGTTCCCGTTGTGCCTGCGACTTCACCGACGTATCTCACTGTGCAGAGAGCGCCGTCATAGGAAATGCGCTGTCCAACACGATGTGAAGTTGCCATTTTATTTCTTAGTTGAGAAAACCAATAGGTTACATCAAGTTGATGCTTCGCTGGACATATTAGAGAGGTTATTGGGTGAGAGGTGGAGTGGAAATTCTCCTGCTAAGGCAGCGGAATTTGATGGTTGTACTGCAATAGCTGTAGCCTCAATTACCGTACAATGAAGTGATAGCACGTAATTTACAGCAAAAAAACTACCTACTCACAGGTCCGCTTGACTGATACTGAATGTTTTTCGAATTAATGAATTTTGCCCAGGTTCGCTATGAATTGATGTGTTGTGTTTTTCCGGCTCTGGTCTTCAAAGACATCCATATTTAGGTAGTTGAAGAGTTACTGCAAGACCTTGAGAAGACTGAAGACTACACCTCTCTATCATAAAAAACAAAAAGACAAATGTTATTCAATGGCAAGATCCTTCATATCGTATCATTCCGGTAAAATAGTCTGATTCATCTCTCAGGTGAACAACGACATCGCCAAAATACGAACTTGCCACAGGGTAAGGTGACTTGATCATGTCAACCCATAGTTAGCATCCACTTTTCCACCTCCTCAACTTACCAGCAACATCAACACTCACTTCATAAAAGCAATTCACAATGTCATCTTCTTCAATCGAATGCCAGCATCGCTGTGCTCAGATGCTCTCAATGGCAATGTTTCTTCAAGATATATCTACCCGCACCAACCTCTTGGATCAGAAATGCTCCAGTTCAAAGCCTCAGCAGCCCAAAGATATCTCCCCATCAAGCCAACCACGCCCTGACGTGTCAATTCAACAAATCAGCCAGTTGCCGGATAGAACTCTCTAAATATGAACGAATATAGTTCGAATATTTTCTCACTCATCTCAAGTTGGTAAGGCGTCCGCATTATGACAGAATCACCAACCTGTCCATCTACAAATCACGGATATTACCAGTTAGATTCATCGAATTTATAGAAGACTAATGCATACTCAAGGAAATTCAATTGGAAGAGCTAGTTACTGTTCATACTAAATCTAGCTACTGTCGTTCGGTTCGGTGTAGAGAGTGTCGGTCGTTAAGTACAATGCCTATCAATTTCCATGTGGCATTCTGGTATCGTATCGCTCAAAATCAATTTACTCGACCAACCTTTCCTTTGGCCTGGTCACATTCCTCGAGGAACCGGTAGATTCCTTCAAGACCTTCGTAGTCTTCGGACTGCCCAACTATCGAGCTGGCTGGAGGTGACATCGTCTCGTATCCGTCAGTCTCGGCCAACCACGGGTTGTCAGCCATTTCGTCCAAGAACTCATCATGGACGAAAAACTCTTCGTCGAGAGTCGATATCTCATCAGTATCATAACCCTCCAAAGATCGAAGTGACACGCTTGGTGGTTTCCCGCTATCAGGGGCAAATGGGAACTTGAGGGCTACTGGAACGCCAGCAACATGGTCAAACTCGGGGTCTTGACCCACTACACCGCGCTGGATCCCTATATCATCGCATAATCGCTCGATGGTTTCAGCGTCGACGCCTGGGAAGCGGACTCGAAGAGTGTTGTGTTTCTCTAATAAAACTGGAAGGTCACCTAAAATTGCAAGTCTGCGGAGGTCGGTATCGATTGCTCGGAGATCCTGCAAAACTCGGCCGAAGTCAGAGGACAAAACATCAAGGAAACCCTCAGCGTTGAGAGAAGCACCGGCAGCCGCAGCCTCAACCTTGAAGCCAGAGGTCTCGGAGGCGAAGGGAATAGCGGCGGCAAGGGGGCTAAGAGCCGTAACGGTGGGGCTGAGGTTGAAGTCGACGAAGGCGCCGGGGGTGGAGTTGGAGAAGGCAGAAAGCTTGTTCATGGTCTGGTCTTCAACTGGTGACACTGCTCGATACTGTCGGTCACCTCGAGGCCCTACACCATCATAACGGAGCTTCTGGCCAGAAAGGAAGAATGCTCTCATAGCTTGAGAGACATTCTGCACGACCTGAGCCGGAGCTGCCGGACCGTGGGAGAAGTATCGAGCACTGCCGCCGAGACTATATCCACCAGCACTTCGAGGGAAAGCACCACCCGTCAAGTTGGGACGGAGGGCATTGGCAAATGGGGCTCGGCCAGAGAACTGCGCAACACGTCGTGAGGTGTTGGAGCTCTGGAGCCTAGATCGGTCGAATCGAGCAGCCTTGGGTTCGGAGCTAACGAATCTCCTAATGACTCGGTTGACGTTCTGAGCTGCGGAGCTCGAGAACCATCGACTGGTATGGCGTCTCTGCTGTCGAAGAGCAGCAATGGGGTGGATAGGCTGACGAGCAACTCTGGCGGTTCTCAGTGTAAGTTGGTTTTGCAGGGGCCGCGTCATAACGACAAGCTTGGTCCGAACCACATTTGTGGTTTTGGCCACGGCGACTCGCAGGAGCCGTCGGGCCATTGGACCCCACAGCGCCTGTAAGGACGCCATTGTGAAGTTGTGTGCTGAGTTGGAAAATGCGTTGTAGAGTTCAAGTACAACACATACAACTCGGCGCTTATGAGACCCTTTATGGCGGTGATAATTCGCCACAATATGCGCCACACGGAAGGGGTCGGGTGGCGGACTGCGGGGTCAGTCTAGGGCTAAAAAAGACTAGCGCATGTGTACAGTCAGCAATCTTAACCTCCACCAACAATAAATTTTCTTGACTTCGAGCTTTCTTCACTTCAAATCTCTTCTCTTCATTCCTCAAGGTCTGGCTCGCGCACACGATGCGAAAGCGTTGTTAATTCTGCGCAGCCATGGCCTTTGCTTCCTTCTAGGTAAGATTCTTCTTTCCCCCTGCTTTCTTGTTTGCTTTTTTATGATGAACAAACATACACGAACAATCCAAATCAGACCAACCAATGGTGATTTAGCAATCTCTAGAATTACACTGAGAAAGCTTTGGACCTCAGCATCTGCAGGACAACTTGTCTGGAACCTTTTACTGACTGGTCACTAGTTATTTTGTTTCATTTGCTACTCTGTTCCGGGGACGCGCTTGCCGGTCAAGCGCGTCAACTTTTGCTACACAATTAAAAGGTTGGTACCCTTTTTGTCTGTCTTCACTTCCCTACCCTCCCCTCTCCGTATGATGATCAAAACGACACCTTAGGGATTCCTCATTCTTAATATACTATGTGGATACTGTTGTATTAGTTTCAGCCTTGTCTGACTGGAGATCACAACGCACCTTTGCTTGCTTCTATTTACCATGACCGCAATTGCTAACTCGCGTTTGTCAATAGGTAATGCTCTTTGCCCTACTCTACTCTTGCCGAGCTCCTTCGCAGCCACTTTATGATGAAGATTTGAACGAACGGGCGGACATAAACGAGTACTGCTGCCTCCCGCCCTAGAAAAGCAAGGACGTACAAATCCTTGTGGTGGGTGTGTAGTGGGACCTCTTGTTGATACTTCGTCACCTGATCGTGGCTTTATCGGAAATGGAATCTTGTCGATGTCTGGTTTAGGAACCGGTGGCTGACTGAGGATTTAGGTACCTAGACAAAGAATTCTTTCTCTTGCACATGCATCTCTTTCGTGATGAGTTATTATCAAATTGTATTCACACTGTTTGATTCGGGGTCTTCGGATCCTGGGACATGAACACAACGTCAACTTCTGATTGATTGGTACGCTACTCACTATTTGGCCCGCTCGGGACTCATCACTAACTTACATAGACTTCATTTTACGCTTTTTGTTCATCTCAAAATGGTGCAGTCATGCTGACTCTGCCGCAGTACACACTAGATATCCAATTGTCATACTCGCAGCATTTATGGTAAGGCAAACATTCTTTTTTTTTCATACACAAGACCCCTACCATATGATGACTATGCTATTATTAGCTCTATCCGAGTTCATCGTGACGAACAACCTATTCACCTTGGAGAACTGATCTGGTTCCCTTTATACCTTTCTTCTATGAGACGTTTTAGAGAACGTCAGGGCTAACCAGCTTTGGCAGATTTAACCTTCCCAATTTTCGCCCAATTTAACTTTGCTTGTTGGGAAGACTTGGGCTTGTTTAAAAGTACAGAATGGATATACAATAAATGTTAATTCTTGAATGTTGATACTCTCCACGTTACATATAATCCCGTGCTTGTTGTTGTGAATAGCCATGTGTCTAAAAGTAGTTATTGGGTGAAATTGATGTCTAAAGCTTTTGTCTCTTGGTATCTACATGGCAAACCAACCATCCTTCTATCCTTCATGCCCTCGCCGAGCTCACCTCTTGAGCTGCAGTCTCGCATTCATTCCAACAATGCAACGGATCAAGTCCCAATCATCTTTATGGCCCACCCAATCAGTAACGACAATGCCGGTGGCTGCGGAACCGATCTTGAGCTTGTTGGGACCCTTGCCTTCCTCGCCATGGCATATGCAGAGGTACTCGATAACAGAAGGATTGACCTTGGCAGCGATGCGCTCCGGCCAACAGGTAGCATTGAAGAAGTTGCTTGCTGTCAGGAAGTTGACGATGAACGGAGGCACATTAGCATCCTCCTTATGATCGTCCATACCAGCGAGTGCAAAGGTTCGTTCAGCAGCGCGCTCCAGTTGCCGGCGACAAAACTCAATCTTCTTCTGGATGTTTTGACTTTCGGTGACTGTATAGAAATCTTGAACATGGATATGTTCTCCTTCACCCACCTTGCCATCTTCACAATTGTCGGGCCAATCGCTGGCGTCAATACCCCAACCGCGGCCATCCCAGCATGAGTCTTTCATCTCATCATCCAAGTAGAATCGTCGAATGATGACGATACGACCACGCGCGCCGCCCAGAGTGGGAATTTTGGGTTCGGTCCACCAGCGGCTACGTTTCTTGTCAACGTAACTATGCTTCAGGTATTTGCCGAGGTGTCCGTCGGTACCCCTGCCAGTACCCTCGCGTTTGATACTCATGATAATGGTCTCACTGGGGTTCTCATCGAGAAACTTGTAGATCTCTTCGACCATGTCTCTAAAGTACCTGGCACCAGTCAAAGCGATAGGAAACACGCTGTGTACAAGAGCAAGATCGTCACTACTGGAGCTTACAGAAACCCGGATATCAAGGAACCGGACGCCATTTCGGAGCTGCTCAGGAATGTCGACCGCCTGACATCGAACAGAAGGCAGGGCGGTAAAGCATGTTGGTGAGTTGTGTGTGCCAGGAATGGAAAGCAAAGGGAGAGGCCAATCGTCGTGAAGCTCTTCCATCCATCGATGAAGTTGAGCAGAAGAGAAGATGGCGAGGAAAGCACCGTTGGGGGTATAAACAACGGTGAGGTCGTGATTTCCACCGTCAAGATTTTTCATAACAGAAGACTTGTTCGAGGGGCTTGGAATATCGACTTCGTACTTGTGGTTCTCATATTTGAAGGTAAGGCGAACAGCCTCTTTGGTATTGTCGGCAGCCCGGATCCCGGTATCCTTAGTCTCGAAAGGATCGATACTGATAGATGCCTCTTCCTTGAGAATCGCATCGCCCTTGGCTTGCGTTTTGTGAGAGCTGTAAATAAAGCCCGTGATATTGGAGAGAACGCCGCCTGTCCTACCGCGTTGAGCTTCAAATCGCTCGACATCGATGAGCTCAATTGGGTTTATGGTGAGATTGCGAATAGTGAGATTGGCCATGGCTGCGGTTGTCTTTGGATGAGGTGAACACCAAGGGAATGGTGGCGTTTGTTGAGCACACTTGTAGGAAACTCACAGAGGCTACTCTGTGAGTTTTTGAGCAAAATGAGACAAAACCTCCTCAGACAGAAATAAACGAAATCCTCCACCAGGTATCACCAACAACTGATAACTCTTGCGCGACAGTGACCAAAATAAGTATGTATAGAAACAAAGTTAAGATCTGGTGGAGAGTCGGGAGTTGAAACTCGGAGCAAGGATCAGTGTGGTGGGGACATTGCCAAATGGCCACCAAAAAGACGGTAAGAGCCTTGGAGCTGGAGGAATATAACATAGTGGTTATCTATTATATTTGTAATTAGCCATAAGAAATAGGAATTAATATATCATATTATCGTTTCTATATATTTACAAGGCGACAAGAAGGAAAGACGTATAAAAAACTGGACTCATTGCTTCCCAATGATTAGATATCTCGCCCGCTATGCTTTTCATAGGCGGTTTTAGATGTTGAGTTGAACATGTCAAGGGAATAGGAAGATCAGGAAGTCCCCAAAGTCAAGGTGATGATTCGTAAGAGGTTGCTTATTAGTTGGCTTCTTCATTGGTGAGCCAACTTGGCCGATATTGATCTGGAGCAATAGCCAATTACAATACATGAGACTGGGGACATACAGTACTGTACGTGACAATGCTTGTATCTAATGTCTTGGCCATACGAATCCAAGGGAATATCCCGGACAGAAGAAAGCCTCTTTGAGTTGGATGAGTGTCAATAACTAGCCAGCAAACTAGAAAACGATCGACACGACCTAACTAGCTGACCCGAACCTTTGAACTGGGACAGCAGTGGTGGAAGGAACCAGGAAGGATGGTGGCCGTGCTTTGCCTTTTTGACAGAGAGCTACCATTCCATCGGAAAGGGTGTGTCTTGGTCTTTACTGAGTTGTGACTGAAATGTAGACGCCATAGCAATACTGTAGCGTTAGGGCCACGGGAATGGCGCTCCGAAGATGCGGGTTATTGAGCAAGTGACGATGGCTAAGACGGGACTCGGAGTTCAATCTGACTCCGAAAACTTGGTTTGACAGCAATGGGCTACTGAAATTTGTGATTGTGGCTGATCTTAGGGAGGGTCTCAGAAGGGAAGCAAAGATGAAGCCCGCAAGGGTGGACAAGTCAAGAAATTGGTGATGAAGATGAGAAGTTTGAGTTGTCAGGCATTGAAGTGAAATGGACCATGTATGTATTAGAAGATAACCTGTAATAAGAAATTGGAAGTAGCCTAGTGGTTTGTCCCTTCCCTTGAATATCCATGTCATACATGCCCGTCAGTGCCATTATCCCCTCGTTAGGTTGCACCTGCCCCAGAAGTATTAGCCAACTCCTAAAACACTATGCGTCTTCTAATCATCATCAAAAGGCCGTAAATTCCTCTCAGCTCGGCTTCTATCTGGATATAGAAGTCCAAGGCTGAAGCATAAACAAGAAACGCTTGCATACATATCCTCTTTCCTTCACCACACTCGCTGGAAAATACCAATGAGTTAATCTTTTTGAACTTCTTTTGTAGGAGTATCTCTGCCTTGACAGTTTCCAGCAGAGCCATGAAGCTGACTTATCCATACATCAATTCCGAAGAGGACCGGGATATACCTTGTCCAGTTTACTGATTTGAACGTCGTCTCTTTGCTGGTGCAAAGCCTTCATCCGCATCCTCATCCTCGTCGCGAGAGCGTCGGAGAGAAGATGCACTGCGCTTTTGAAGGAGTTCACCGATGACTTCTCGGCTTCCAATGACATTGCCTGTGCCTTCAACAACAAGGCCAGCATTGACCTGAATCTTCAAAGGTCGAGGACAGCCTGACTCGTCGATCATTGGAATGCCACAACGTCCAGAGCTTCCCTCGTGTAAAGCTTGAACCACTGCTCTGGCAATGGCATTGGCCTGTTCTGCAGGAGTGGCTGGCAAGCAGACAATGTTGTTGCTACGTGACACATTGACAGAGGTGTCGATGCGTAGGCTGATTGGTGAACTAGTCTCGGATGTCTCGTCTTGATCATCAGAGGAGACGCTAGAAAGTAGTGCATTACAGGCGGCCGTTTGGCGCTCAGCCTGTTGAATTCGACCAGACATGTTGGCAATAGAAGCTCGAGCTTCAAGAAGTCGTGTAGTCAAAGAAGCGATATGAGGAGGGAATCGTCTTGGGGTGTATGCTGGAGGAGGAGTATTTTCTTTGGGGATGGCGACTTGGGGGTTTTGGGATTGGGAAGTATTGTTAGGGGCGTCCATGATTCTTTAAGTGTAGTGAGGTTTCTGATAACAAGAGAAGATTGGGGGGTTTGTGCCTCCAGTTTATGTCTTCTCTCTGGAACAGTGAGTGGTAGAGAAAGATGCAAGTGGCAAACTCGGTTGCTGAAGAAGAGTGAGGAGCTTTTTGTTGATCTAGGAAGGTACTGAAAAGCCAAGTACGGCAGGATGGTCGTTTATAATAGTTTCTCAACGATGAGATTGCCGTTTACGCCAACGGGAAGACAAGAGCCTGTCCTCGACACAATAGGTAAAGTCAAAAAGACAATGTGGTGGTCGAGAGCTATGCGCCACGTAAGGTAGGGTTGTCTTTGGCTTGCTAGGTTTGATGACGCGAGAATGGAGCGATCACTGGATAGAGTTGAGAGAGATATTCGGAGATAGATCTGAGATACACAACGGGAAGAGAGCTCAGATATAGTTGGGTTGAAGGGAGAACAGGAAAAGGGGAAACATGTAAGCGAGTTATCTGCAAAACCTGGTCATGGAGTATTGGACAATACAGAAAAGAATCTATTCAACACCTGATTGATTGTCTTGAAATGGAGCCGTGAAGGGTATCTACAGCACAATAGTGCAATCAACAACAACCAAGATCCGTAGAAGAATCACATCTACTCGTGCAGGGGAAGAGGGTGGGCGTGTGGAAATATGACATGCATGGACCCTGGTTGAGACTCTATAAGCCATCATTTCCCATGCAACTACAATAGCTCAGAATAGGAGGATGAATAGGTCCTCCAACCTGAACCTGACTCCTGTGGTACGGATAGAGAGTGCTGTAGCTGATTCAACCAGAACTCAGCCACCAACAAGCTCGAGATAGTAAAGTTCTATGTCACAAGCAACTTCCCGAGGTTGGCAGGGCAGGGCGTGCCTGAGAAAGCTGACAAAACCAAATCATTCAGCCTCTGAGCCTCGACCGAAAGTAGTGTCTGCCAGGGCGAGTTTTGTTCTGTCGTGCACAATGTGCTCTGTGAACCTGAACATTTCCTCAAAAGGCTGCTGTTGGCGTACAGTATGCACGATACCAACCTACACACGCCTCCTCCACGTCCACAAAAAAGGGCTGAAACCAACGCGAGGACCATCTCAATACCATCTCCGTGGAATGGGATGGACTCTAGCACCGGATAGGGCAATGTTAGCACGTAGAGGTAGGCGTGTATCAAGACACGAAACAGGTGTATTAGAATGTCTTGTTTTCGATTGTTGGCGGGAGCCTGTTGCCTATTGATGGATGTTGCGGATGGTTGCATAGCAATTTATTTCCTTGTTCAGCACTTGTGTGTTATGAGGTGCCTGTATTCAAACGTTATGAATTATGCGAGTTTCCTTTTTTGACAAAATGATGTATGAAAAGGCTGGGAGCCTGCGCTGCTATGTTACCATGTTATGCTGTATTCCGATGTTATGGTGTTATGCTCAGGTATTCAGGAATAATGTGAGACTGTGATAGATCAACAGCAGCCACGAGGAGGGTAACACAAGATGGAAGTTATGCATCTGACAGATAAAGAAACTCTGGCATAAGACGAGTGATGATCCCAAGTATCGTTTATGATCAACACAGAAAGAGTCAGTCAGTTATCTCACATTGGCATGGTTAGTGTCTACCTGGGTAGGTAGGTAGTTCCTCCCTTGCTGGAGACTGGCCCAATCGGCAAGTGCTATCCAGAAATATCGGCCAAGTTATGGAAGCAGGGCAGGTTGTTGGCCGGTAGAAAAGCGGAAGGCGTGAAGTGGCTGTTGGAGCGTGGCTTGGCGGCTTGCAGCTTCCTATTGTCCTCAGAACGCGCTTGGTATTGTTGTCGAATGGCCTGCAAAGTGAGGCCGTAGTCTAGTCCCGACCGACTGGGCTGAATCGAGGCACCGGCCACGGGTGACACCTTCCGTCTAATGCCCTCTATTGAAGCTCACTTCGGGCTTAGCGCCCGTAACACAGACCCGCCTTCCGCAACCACCACAGTGTCATTGAGTCTCTAAGTCGTTGCCTCCCTTGCAACTTTTACTCTTCAACCTCAACCAACGCACGGATAGATGCACCCTTAACAATCGACAATAGAGAATACATCCATTCATGGCTATGCGCGAACCAAAACGGTCACACGCCATCCATCCCGCGGCAAGGGCTACGACTGGACACCACTTTTATACAAACAAACAATGTCGTATCGTCCACACCCACTTAACAATTCGCCGAGAAAGCCTGTCTCTTCCGTTGGATTTCTCAACAACAAGGCAAGGCTCATGTCATTGTCACTGACTAATGCTTACAGTGGCACTCACCTTCAGGTGTCCGCTCCTCCTGCATATCCTAAGCTAAATCTCGAGTTGTGACGACTGCCAAACCATTGCCTCGGTGCTTCTGTCTATTCAAGCTTGGGCCTCTTCACACCGAATTGCACTTTTGTGCACTTCCTGAACCTTCAGCGCCTAGTCGTGGTTACCAGTAGAGTGACTACGCTATAATGGCGTGCCGGGACGATCCTCTTCTCATCCGGCCTGCTGGGTCTTGACTTACTGAGCCACGAATGCAGGGCATGCTAGCTCTTCGAGTCGTTATACTGCACTCAAGTTGTTATCTACCGTTGGCCGTTTACGCTACAGGGAGTAATGTAACTCAGTGGCTAGCTATTTCGCTACTGGCTCTCCGTACAAAACGCCTTTGGAGAACAGCAGGAGACCGTTCCGTTCTGTCACATTCTTGTCCTGGTGGTACAAAAGGGCATAAACAGCTATGAATCTCACTCTCAGTCCTGATACGTCCGGGTTAATACCAGTGGGAAGAACTCCATAGCCTTTCGTCAGCAACTGCCGACACTATTGGATGATCAGCTTTCTTGTTTCGAACAAACAATGATGCGTACATACGATGAGAAGGATATTTGGCTTGGCATCTCGTCAGTTGCGGTCTTCTTCCGTCGCTGTCGGTACGAACTTCGTTAAAGAACAATGCCTGCAGCATGTTGGTTGTTATTCCCGTATTTCATGGCAAGTATCTGAGAGGACACGCCCCCTCCCACGCAAGGTGTTTGAACGACTTCCCGCTCAGGGGATGAATAAGTCCACGAAACTTGCTCAACGAGCACATCTGGGTTTATCATCAGAACACCCGGACCAACAAGCAAACAAATCAGAAGCTTCTAAATATGTCTCAAACTCGGATCATGCTCTTTAACTTCATTCTTGGGACATAACTTTTCCATTGTGGCTCATTTGGGGTCTGGCCAAAATGGGCAGAGAAGAGCCAAATGTACAAGCAGACTGCTTGCCTCTTTCCCATTAACTTGGTACTCTTGAGATTGCACAGCTTGTTTTTCGACATGATCGGGATCCGACGGTCTTTAGGTATTAAATCAGCCCGCGGTGGACAGCCAAAGCTGTCCTATCAAGTGTCTGGCCGGAACTCACCGGTCTGTCGCATGAGAAGATAGACTGGCGCAAGACAAACATCGGAACGATGCAGACTCTGCTTTTATCTTACAAACATGGGTGTTGGCTATAACTGCTTCACAAGTCAGTGGCACGGAGTGCCGCGTCCCACTTCGTGTGTTTACATGTTCCATGCTGTTGTTCTAATGCCACTCATGTTCTAACCCAGGACAATATGACCGGTGCCCAGCTTATTGCAAGATTCTCAGGGCGTTCGGGTCTTGCACGGAACACTGTTCAGGTATTCAATACCGTGGAGTTGCGACTAGGAAGACACAGAGCGTAAGTCACTGACTAGGGGTGAGAGAAAACACAGATCCTAAGCTTAGGGTACTGAAAACAAATAGCCTAAGAGTGGGCTTAAGATGGCCTAAAGTGACTAAATTATTTTGCTCCTTAGGCAAGTAGACCTGTGTTTTCTATGACCCCGGGGACTGATCAAGCTTCAGAAGATTCCGCCCACCAATTTGTCACTCTCACTCCCAATTATCACACCATATAGGGAAGGAGTCATCATATTCTGTATCAAGAGTTTACTTTTTACTACTCTCGTTTCGTAGTTGAATAGTCATCTGTCCGTGCTCTTCCCTGCTTAAGCACGCAAAACTGCCTCAATGTTGTCTTGTTGTCACAAGACACCAACATATGCAGTCTCTTCTCATCTGCCGAAGCAGTATGCGTGATGTTGTCTAAACCCCCCTCAGCAAGAACGCGAGATCCGCTCGCGCGGGGATAACTCCGAGGAACAGGCTACTGCAACGTCTTTTGTCATATTCAAGAAACTTGTGTAACTCTTGCTGCAGGCGAGGCAACTCCTGGCAGTAGAGTACATATAGATATGTTTTAGCCTCAGGAGACACCCACTTAAGTCCCAAGTATGGATGCCAACAGACAATGATCACTATAGCTGTGCATTAGATCCCTTCTAAAGGAAACAGGATGCTGCAGCCCGCCCTTGCGTGGGTTCAAGAGCCAGCACAGCCTAGAGGAGTTGCATTATGCACTCAGCCAAGCTCTTTCCGCGTCTCACCCTTGGAACTTGAGCTATCCGAACTCAACTCTCTTGCACGTTGTTTCACATTTCAGCCGCATGTTTACCTGCTACTGACCCATCAGCCTCTTAAGGGTGGTCGTTAAGATAGGTAATGGCAGTTTCTCAGAGAACATCAACGTTCAGACATATCTAACTATTTCCAAACCTGAGATGTGTCTTGCGGAAAAGGACGTTGGCCTTTTCTCGCATCTTCTACCACGACATGAGTGCTATGGAATAGTTTTTCTTCTCTCTCGCTTTTCGCTGAATCCTATGCTTTAGGGTTGTGTTACTGGGTCCACCGCTCATCTCTGATGCAAGGTTGACTTCCTGGGTGTCACTACAAGCCACTCCAGGACACTCACACTTGGCTGAATTCTTCCTCAAACATACTTTTTCTGTCGAGATCCTTGTCCATATGCGTCCATCTCGGCGGGGTTGAGTAGGTACATCAGCTTCCTGTCCATGCTGTGCTCACGATTATTGACGCAAACCCGGCCATCTAAGTTCTGAATGAAGCAAGTCCGAGTACATATTGAGTCAGCAGAAGTCAACCTCGAAACTTAACTTCAAAACTCAATTCTTCAAAACTCAACTCTTCAAAACCCTTCCAACCCGGATATCTACAGTATGATTTGGGTAACAACAGCTTGGTTCGGGAAGGTTGAGTAAAGCCCGGTCAATAACGCAAATCACTAATGGATATATATCTCATGATAGGAGGATTGTATAAGATACCCGAACCGTGTATGGCGTTGCCGCCAGCACTATGGCCAACTGTGTATGAGTATGAGAGTTTCGGATTGCCGTTTGCGGCCAAGGCCATCATGACAACTCCACCCGGCATCGGAGCTTAATTTAAGGGTTCGGCAGATAACATCACAAGGGTGAGATTTATTAAGTATTCCCGTAATTGTTTTCTTTCTTGGTTCTAGCTGCCGTCTGCATTCGCAGCGACAGGGCAAATCTATCAGCAGCCCATTAGAATCCTTCTAGTATCATTCCAAGATCGACTTTCTAATTAGCGATCAATCCAACCTCCACCACGTCCTGGCTGGTCTCGCCCGCCTACTACTGCATCAGCTCGGCTAGAAATCCTGGAAAGAAAAAGATGTTGAAGTTCTTTTGTTTCCTCGTCAAAACGCCGCCTTCACATGGATGCGTCGTCTTTTTGTCATTCCCTTGTCGTGGTATCGTTATAATGCAAGTCTTTTTGACTTTTCTTTTGCTTCGCCTCACAAATGCAGGTTTGCCCTAAAATGTCTTTGTTGAAAGACGCCCACTCCGTGCCTGGTATATCGCGAAAGAAATCTCCACAGCCGTGGGACCAAAATAGTTTTTGGATAGAAATCATAAACAAAACAAAAGCCGGAAACCGACCGTCCTCCCTTCCGGTGGGAGATACACAGGTTTCGTTGAGAACCGTACGCCGCCTAAGTTGCTAAATCAAATGTACTGATTACACATCTATTATGATGCATGCATAGAGCTGTTGAATGCTCTTTTTGTGGTTTGATACCATGTTGCAAGACAGCTTAGAACTTAAGCTCCTTGGGCTTCTCCCAGCTGAAGCTCTGGTTGGTACCGAAGTGGCCGTTCTTGGCGGTCTGGAGGTAGATGGGCTGGTCCAAGTTGAGCTCACGGACAATGACACCAGGTCGGAGGTCGAAGTTGTTGCGGATGATCTCGACGAGCTCCTCGGAGTTCTTCTCAGAGGTGCCGTAGGAGTCGACGTAGATGGAAAGGGGCTCAGCAACACCAATGGCGTAAGAAAGCTGGACGAGAGCACGTCGGCAGAGGCCAGCAGCGACCAGAGACTTGGCGATCCATCGACCAACGTAGGCAGCAGATCGATCGACCTTAGAGAAATCCTTACCGGAGA
This sequence comes from Fusarium brachygibbosum, assembly GCA_018886245.1. Taxonomy (NCBI): domain Eukaryota; kingdom Fungi; phylum Ascomycota; class Sordariomycetes; order Hypocreales; family Nectriaceae; genus Fusarium; species Fusarium brachygibbosum. Next base: position 1,263,146 of record JAEKIX010000019.1, on the reverse strand, counting down.
AGGCACCACCACCGTGAGCACCCCAGCCACCGTAGGTGTCGACAATGATCTTTCGGCCGGTCAGACCGGCATCACCCTGGGGACCACCAATGATGAAGAGGCCAGAGGGCTGGATGTGGTAGATAGTCTCATCGCTGAGGTACTTGGCGGGAATGACCTTCTTGATGATCTTCTCCTTGATCTCCTTACGGAGCTCCTCGGTGGTGATATCAGGAGAGTGCTGAGCAGAGACGACGACGGTGTGAACGCGCTTAGGGACAACGGCACCGTTATCATGCTGATACTCGATCGTGACCTGTGTTTTGGTATCCGGACGGAGCCACGGGAGGCTTCCATCTCGCCTTGCGTCACTCATCGCTTTGTTAAGCTTATGCGCGAATAAGAGTGTCAAGGGGAAAAGTTCAGGAGTCTCGTCCGTTGCGTAGCCGAACATGATACCCTGGTCACCAGCACCGAGCTGCTCAAGGGCCTTCTCGTAGTGGAGACCCTGGGCAATGTCAGGGGACTGCTGCTCAATGGCGACGAGCAAGTTGCAGGTCTTGTAGTCAAAGCCCTTCTCGGAATCATCGTAGCCAATGTCTTTGATGGCGTCACGGACGACCTTCTGGTAGTCGAGCTTGGCCTGGGTGGTGATCTCACCGAAGACCATGATCATACCAGTCTTGGTGGCAGTCTCGCAAGCAACCTTGGAGAGGGGGTCCTCACGAAGGCAGGCATCGAGGATGGCGTCGGAAACCTGATCAGCGATCTTGTCGGGGTGACCCTCACCAACGGACTCGGACTGGTTGAATGTCAGCAACTGAAGTGAGGGATAAACTGAGCCTTTGCGCAAAAGTCACAGTGAAGGGCCCGATAAGGGGTCCAACAGAGGCGACTCGCGTCCGAGCAAGCTGGGGAGTGACCTACGGTGAAGAGGAAAGAACCCTCGTTGTAGTGCTTCCATGAAGCAGGGTCGGCGTGGACGCCGTTGGTACCATTGGAGGCCATTGTGAAGATTGGGGTGAAAGGAGGAAGTGAGAATAGAGGAGACGGCTAAAGGTGGACAGACACGGGGGGAAGTCTGACTGTTGGTGACGAGGGAAAGGAAGTCACTAGAAAATGCGCTGTTAGATAAACTGGCAATACAGAGTGATTGAAACGGCAGACATACCTCAGGGAAAGAGATGATTAAAGACGGAGGAGATAAAAGAGGATGAAGAAGGGAAAAGCGAAAAAAGAATTGAGCGGGAGGTGAAGTACCTTAAAGGAAAAAGCGGGAGGGAAGGAGGGGATGTGCGAATACGTTGATGCAGGCTTTGATATGAGCGAAGTGGGGGGTGGGAATTTTATTTGCGAGAGGTCGGAGAGAAGCTCTAGGAGTTTGGTTTTTTTTTTTTTCCCTACCTTTTTTTTTCACTGGAAGTATGCATACAGTTTTAGCCAATCTTATCCGAGACTTGAGCAATGACTCGATTTTATACCTACATGAAGGCTATTTCTATGTACCTGTCGACCAATGCCCAATGCCCAATGCTACAATAAGTACTATTGTAATGGTTCCTCTCTCATGTTGGGAACTCCCAAAAGGCGGGGAGCGACAAAAAAAAACACTGCCAGTGCTTTTTTTTTCTGTTGACCGGCCGTCGGTCAAAGCAGTCTTGGATTTACAGGGCGCCGAATCATAAGGATGTACTTCACTTTAGTATGAGGGGTTGGCGCGAAGCTCAGGTACACATCTTATCGTTGAGGTTAGGCTTTCGGTGATTGAGACCCTGGGCGTTGGAGGGGTAAATGACACTTGGCTGGGAAGAAAAGGCACCTCCTCCGGAAGCCGAAATTTGTAGCCGTATTGCGCCATCGCACCTGCCGCCATTCAACTTCCCAAGCAACTCTCAGGGCGGTGCAAATCAGGGTAGGTGCTCCTTACTCGTTCGTACTCATCTCCCCCGCTTCCTATCCATTGTCTATCCCCTCTCCCCTCGTCTGACTTTAGGACAATCCGGTGGAAGGAACAATGGGGTCAAGAGTTGCCGAACCTATCAGCCTCAATCCTTGCTAAATGATCCTTGACCAATTCCCTGACTGATTGACAAACACGTGCACCATATCCGGAGAGATCACCTAGTGTTGAGTGGGCAATGATACCTGACTTAGCAGTCATCATGATAGCCCGAGTCTGGGCATGATAGTAGTAAAGTTGGTGCATAGCGGGGCCGAAGAGAACTACACCAGTCGAGGCACGAAGAAGGACGTCCATGAGAAACAACTTTTTTTTTTTTTTTGGCTTCGGAGGGGCGGGAAAAAAAACCTACCGGAGCGAAGAAAAAAAAAAGAGAAGGAAAAAACAGACTAGCTAATCTACCCGAACTTTTACCCCACCATTCCAGAACGTGCCAAAAAATCACCAACTGGAACAAGCTCGTCACCATCACCACATCTAGAAGAAGTGCACCTCTCATCGATATTCAAGTCATAGGCATAGCCGGCTGAACCTAGGTTATCCGATTCTGTATACACATACCATTAACCCGTTGTTGATATCTGCTTCGGTCTGTATCCGTCCCTTCGAAGCGGGGCTGCTTAGAAACTGCACTGCAGCTAGCTTCGAACCCTGGAAGCTCACAGCTACTGTACTGCACTGTACCTAATCCATCGCATTTTTGTCCTTCCCTTGTCGGTTTGACTTGACCTGACGAAACAAAACACCAAACCGCATACATCACCACCTCTTCAAGATGAGCAAGTTCGGTGCTATGGTCATGGGCCCTGCAGGCGCGGGCAAGGTACGTGGACATGTCATTTCATTTTGACTCACATGCCTACATTGTATTTCGCTTATTCTTCTGGGATACTTTACCGCCTATTCTTTTCTTGCGATATCACTCCTATCATGCCGCCTTGAATCGCGTGCTCGGATTACAACATCCCCAACGTTTATGAAAGCGCCTCAACTGACCTCGTATTCGTGTCGCGTCTAGTCTACTTTTTGCGCCGCCCTCATCACCCATCTTAACCTTAACCGCCGTTCCGCCTTTTACATCAACCTCGATCCTGCCGCCGAATCCTTCGAACATGAGCCCGACCTTGACATCAAGGAGCTCATCTCTCTCAAAGATGCGATGGAAGAAGTTGGTCTCGGGCCCAATGGCGGTCTCATATATTGCTTCGAGTTCCTCATGGAGAACCTTGACTGGTTGACAGAAGCTCTTGACGGTCTGACCGAAGAGTATCTCATCATTATCGACATGCCTGGACAGATCGAGCTGTACACTCATGTTCCCATCCTGCCAGCTCTGGTCAAGTTCTTGTCTCAGCCTGGATCTCTCGATATTCGCATGGCTGCAGTTTATCTCCTCGAAGCCACATTTGTCGTTGATCGCGCAAAGTTCTTCTCAGGAACTCTCAGTGCCATGAGTGCCATGCTTATGCTTGAGGTGCCGCACATCAACATCCTGTCCAAGATGGATCTCGTCAAGGGTCAGGTCAAGAAGAAGGACCTCAAGCGCTTTCTCACACCCGATGTAGGTTTACTTGACGATGATCCTGTCGAGCGCGCACGCCGTATCACAGAGGGCCCAGCGGCCGAAGATGACGAATCAAAAGCCCCCGACGAGAAGGAGCAGGTTATGAAGGGTGCTAGTTTCAGGCGGCTGAACCGCGCGGTGGCTGGCTTGATCGAGAGCTTTAGCATGATCAACTACCTCAGACTGGACGTGACCAACGAGGACAGCGTTGCTGCTATCCTGAGCTACATTGACGACTGCATACAGTTCCACGAAGCTCAAGACCCCAAGGAGCCTCACGATGAGGAAACTGAAGACTTTGATGGATAGGGAGAGCATGACGGAAAAATTTAACATGTGAAGAAAAGGAAATCTGTGTGGTATCTTGATAGTAGTATTGCATAGCGCCGGCGTTACTGGTTGTTTTCCATAATCTGAGGCTGAAGAGAGCTTAGATAGACATGCCCTTGTCTCTCTCGGCTTTCCACCTCAAACTGTCCCCGTTTTCTAACTTTTTCGTGAAGTATAACAACAATGCCAGCAGTAGTTATGCTGTAGTAGTCGATGCTATTCAATGTTCGGTTTTCGTGTTTCTTTGTCGTATTCCATCTCATTGGGGTATCCAAATAACTTCATATCGTGTGCCAAATGATGGTCGCTGAATGGCTGCAGACTGCACGCATTTTGTCAAAGGGTTTATCTGGATCGTCCCGAGGCAGGTCCTCTCGTTCCAGCCATGCCCTGCTGTGCCTCGTAGCGGTCGTACTCTTGCAGCCAGACGTCCTTGATAACGGTGAGATATCCCACAATCTTGGCGCCTATGACGGTCATATCCCTCGCGCTCTCAAAGACACCGCGCTCCCAGATCCAAGCTGCTAGCGCAAACATAAAGGCCCATGTCACAATGCGCATCGCCATGCGTGTCCACCACATAAGCAGCCGACGGATCCAGTTGAGGATGATAACAACAGTGGCAAGTACCACCAGGGATGCAATAACGCCGACAAGGCCTTGGTTTTCTGCGAGTAGAATCATGACGCGATCGAATATGGGTTCGAGGATAGGCGCAACTGTGTCGAGAATGTTCTGCGCCTGGGCGAGGACGTTGCGCGCGAGGATTTGGACGGGTGAGCGTGGGTGGAGGATGTGTTTCTGGACGGACTCAGCCAGCTCTGGGGGCAGGAGCGCCGTAAGGAGATGTGTCGCCATGTTCGGTGATTCAACAGAAGGCATTTTATTTTCGGCACTGTTCGTTGATGAAGGTTTTGTCAATGTTAGGGTTGTAGGTTCGGGTCGAGGTTGGTGGGGGAAATGTTTGTTTTTGGTGGCTTTTCTGAGCTAACGTCCAGGGTAGTTGTGAAGGTAAAGTTGCGGTCTAAGATGGGTAAGGTGAGATGGAGCAAATTAGATACCCCTTTGTTTTCTTAAAGTCTTGGTTATATGCAGTAACTTCTAATTTACTTGAAACATCTATTTGATGCGGCAGGCACGGCTGAAAGGCGCTTTGAGGTGATGGATGAAGAAGACACTTGTTATCTGTTCTAGGTTCTTTGTGTATGTTGATTAATGACTATTCAACATACCATTTCGCATATGGTACTGGACCCTTTCACAGCATCGCTACTTAACAAACAAAAACGGATTCTAACGTCTAGTATAAGGTGCTGGAAAACATCAGTCTTTTATCTCCCCTTATATTAGCACGACGATGGCTTCTGTTTGCACCTGTCCTCATCAAAGATTTTATCTCTATCACATGCAAAACATGCAATCTAAGCGAAGGATCGATGCACGGACCATCAGTTAAGAATAGCACGCGAGCTGATTGACTAAGCACGAGTCAAAATATGTAGAGTAAGATAGTAGGTATTGTATGTTAATGTAGTAGGCATTATAGGAAATATATGAGCCAACTAATGTAAAATATTTACACGAAAAGAAAGAAAATCGCTAGACTTGACGGGTATCGAACATAAACCTGGTCTGATCCAAGACAGGTCTTAACGCCACCTACTCTAAACCAGAGCATCATCATCATCTGTGATATGTAATATCCCCTCCGTGCAAAGCGCCAATAAGTTGTAGCAGAAATGTCACATCTTTTGAACCCCCACCCAAGTATAAACGTCAAAGAACTCGTCTTCACTCATCAAGACCTTCGAGTACGCGTCGCGCAGCATCGATCCTCCTGCGATACATGCGTGCCTCTGAACCGGCTCTCGACGACTCTGTCAACCCAAGCACGCACTTGCCGAGACTAGCCACAAGCCTCTCTACCAGTATCTGGCTTTCCTTGTCAATTCCTTGCATAGGAGACGCATTGCCATCTAGGTGCTCCGTCTCGATGCCGCCCAGGGTAGCCGCTTCATTCAAGAGACTTGCAGAGATCTGCTTGAGCTCCGAGTCGGGCGATCCCCCAGGAGTGCTACTGTTAGGAGTCAGAATTCCATTGGCTGTCTTGGATTTATCCACAAGGGGAAAGCTTCGGTTCGTTCCCGTGGATCCGAACGACGACATCGAAGGGCGATGGCGTGCATAGCTTGCTGCACTGCTGGCAGGTCGATGAACCACGGTGTTACGTCGGGGCTGTTGGATATCGACGGAACCGTTCCTTGAATGGGCCCTTCCCTGAGGGAACTTAAAACCCCCAAACGTTGTTCGCTTTGCACTCAGAGGCCCTTTCATATCCCCTGATACCTCCACGACCGTCTCAGTCGCATCCTCGAAGTTTGAGTTACGGCTTGAGCGACCCTCGGTAGCTGTGGCAAAAGAATTGAAGGATGCCATGGATTCAACACTCGGTCTTCGTTCGTGGTCGGAATCGGAATCAGTAGCGGGAGCAGGAGCCGAAGTGGTGACAGGCCCACGAGTTGTCTCAACAGAATCGTCTGAGCTCACACTGCTCCAGCTGCCGCGTCTACTGTGGCTCATTGATCCCATTGCCGAATGGAGGAAGAAGTGCTCGTAGTCGAAAGCGTCTTCACGATCCTCATGAGATACGGGGTTTTGGATCGCATCGTGGTAAGACGACTCGCCGCTTTCGCTCTCGAAATCCACAAACTCGTCGTCGTCATCCTCCGGATTGTCGTCGTACCCGCCTGTTTGTTGGTTGTAGTGAAGTTCTCCCTTCACTTCCTCATCCTCCAGTTCCAAATCTCCCTCCCATGTTTCGCCGTCATCAATCATGTCGTCATTTTCCTGCGCTTGAGATTCGTTTTGAAGATCGAGTACTTCATGCAATGGAGTAGACACCTTCGCCTCCTCGACCAATGCTTCGTCCGGTAGCTCAAGACTGTCGCGAGCGTCTTCGAACTCGATATCTGCTCTCTTGGTCCTTTCCAACTCTGAAGCCTCTTTTGTATCCTCTTTAGGTGATTTTTGACCCTCGAGCTTCTCGTTAGAAGTGTTCCGATTCCACGGCGCTTGCCAGGAAGTCGCATCAGGCGTGCTTTCTTGTGATTTCCCAGAGTCCGGCAGTGCTTGGTCCCATCTTGCGTGCGTAAACGGGCTGGGTGTCCTGAGGCTCTGCAAACTACGTCGCTTCAAACTATCGGCCCGGGCCTGCTCCTTGAGACTGGAGATCTTCCCTCTCAAATCCTTCATTTGATGCTTTAGATCACGCACTTGAGCAACCGATGCGGATCTGGGTATTTCTGTGTCTGTCATGGAGCCAAAAGCTGGGCTAAGCTGGCCATAGAGGCGCGAGCTGCGCCGACTGTTTCCAGGTGTACCGCCTTCATCTTCGCTCAAAGCTTCCAGCATAGGATCAAGGGCGCTTATAGGACTTCTCTGAGATGAAGCGCCGTAGCCAATTCCTAAAGCATCTGCACTTCTCGAAGAAGTCAACGGTTGACGATAACCTCCGGCGGCCCCAAGGGCACTAGCAGATCGCCGCGGAAAGGTTGGACTCGCAATCCCGTTGTGAAACTCGTTTTCGCTGGTATTCCTCGAGTGCCCTTGTCCTGAACCTGAACCTGCATTTAACTCCCGTAGAGATGTCGCAGGCCGCGCAATTGGGGGAGACGGCGTCGATCCATCGGACATGGGAGTATACAGAGAACTTCTTGCTCTCGACAGATTGCCTTCCATTGTCTGTAGACTTGTCAGCGGCGCATATCAGGTTCCAGAATTGAAGCCTACTGTTAATCTTTGCTTAGCATTGGCCAGAATCTGTTCGGCTCTATCGCTAAGAGAACTGGACGAATAGCGTTGGTTTGAGATATCTTGGATACGAGGTACGCGCACAGCTTTAGGTTCTCGCGCAGCGGTTCCCTCGGCATAGGACGATGCCATACTCTCTTCGTCATCGCCCTGGAAGTTGAGATCGTCGACACTGGCGGCATCGTCAAAATCACCAAATTGTGCACCACGACCGCGCGACGTTATGGTGCTATTAGAGTCGAGTGAAGATTTCCTCTCGCGCTGCTGTATCTGCGACCTCGACTTGATGCGCGATACGCCTGCGGTTGGTGAGGAACCTAATACGTGGTCTTCGTTGCTGTAAACAGATAGCTGCGCCGATCCACGTCGTGCCCCTTTCCCCACGACGCTCTCTACTTCCGTCACCTCGCCAATATCGGACAGCATGGTTCCATTTCCATATATAATAGGGGTTGAAGGAGAAATAGGCCCGGCGATGAATTGGTTTTGCGAAGCAGGGAGATGAAAGCGCATATCGGTGGTTTGAGTATTATTCCATATCGGCATGTGTGGCTGTGACAGCTCATCGAAGGAGATATCGCAATCGTAATCGGGCAAGATCATATCAGGATTTGTGAGAGTAGGCGATCCAGGGATTGGCCCATAGTTGGATGAAGAGCCGGAGCCCGACTTGCCATGGCGAACATCGCGACTGTAGTTAGGAACGGTTTGCGCCGCCATGGTTCTTGTAGTATGCGCGGTCAACTGCAATGAGCGGATCGATTGTTTGGTATGCCGCGTGTTCAGTCGACGGAATTGTGTCTCGTTTCGTTTCGTTTCGTCTCGTCTTGTAGCGCGCCCTAAGCGACTGGCGAGTTTTTAGGATACAGTACCTTGACGAGCCCCGACGTAACGTTCGGTCCCAACTCGGATGCGCACGCGAGCTGGCTTGCAGGAGGCTTATTGTGTTTCTTGTTTTCGAGAGAATGCGCACGATGGTGATTCGACGGTTGTAGTGGTGGTCTTGATGGTGAGACTCTGCCAGTCGAAAAGCAGTAGGTAGCGTAGCGTAGCGCAAAAAAAGTCAGAGCGGCAGTTGGCAATCCAGAAAGGATGTCGATCAGACAAAGGAATGAAAGTAGTCGAGTAAGGAGCGAATGAATAGACGAGGGGTGAATTAAGAAGGTCAGTAGGTAGGATGTACTGTATAGTAGAGAACAAAGGGAAGGTTCTATTCGCAAAAGGCGCAGTTAGCCAAAGACAAGGACCCAATTAGGCATGTCCAATACAAAAGAACCGCCTTGAGAATGAGTGAGGGAAAGCATCCAAAGTGGAAAAGGCAATTAATTGAATGGATGGATGGATGGATGGAAAGAATGATGGTGATGGACGTTGGGGTTCCCTTATTGGAATGGATCGCAACTTGGTACGTACCCTTTTAATTGAGCTCGGCCTTGACACTCAGACCTCTATGCAGCTTCTCCACAGATCTTAAATAACAGCACCATACATAGAATAGAGCACCGGAGCATACCTGGGTAGTAGGCGGGTGTTATATAATGGGTTGTTAAGACGTTAAAGAAAACCGTTGAATTCAGGCGTGATTGCCCAGTTTTAGGTTCTTGATGCAACCTCTCAAAAATAGTTGCCAACGCCTTGGAATGGGCTTTTCAATCTTTGGCGTCGGCGCCAGGGCGGCCAGCTTTTAGAGTCCCGCAGCGAAGGGCTCTCTCACTAACCTACCTGAGCACTAGCTAAACCTGACTGGACTGGCGTCTGGGTCGTTGTGCAAAACGGGAAAATATGGGGGGACTGCCCTGTTTTGCTGTAGACTTGGGGCACTTTGTTTTCTTCTTCTTGGTGCAGCTCTGAGTCTTTTGATTGGTGGTGAACAATAGGCTAGCCATTAAAAGATTGAAACAATGGTGTTGGCGCCGCGCGTATTGAAAACGACCATGTCGGGTTCATCAACAAGTTCTCACTATTAGAACGGCACAAGTCGTGCAAAAAGATCTGCAGTGTATCCGCAAGAACCTGTCCTATACGCTTCTACCTTGGTATGGATACTGACTGCAACTATCCGTGCTCCGTACTAGCTCAGGTACTACTATTACCTGGTTGTCATTCTCCTGAGTCCTGAAGAAAGGGATAGGACAGGACCTGCAATAGTACATGATATTATCCATCCATCCCTAATAAAAACCGCCATCATTCTCCAATTGGGTTGCATCCTCCGGTACTATGGATAAACTAAGCTGATCGATATGTTGCACCAGGCAATTTCCTTTGTTATAGACCGGGATTACCACGTATGTAGTACGGACCAAGAAACGCCGTAAGGACTGGACGCAATAACTACTAAGGAGAAAGGGGCGCCAATTCAATCCACCACATTGCTAGGATATCCTCGTTTCGGGAAAGCTTCTAGAACACGTTAAAGAACAGCTTAATTAAACTTCCAGGGTGAAAACACCTATTCTGTATACATTTCATGACAGCATAATCCTTTCGAAACTGGTTAAAATGATCAGCAACATCTACCTGCAATGCAAAAAACAATTCCGATAATGGTGGCTTTAAAACAGATGCTGTGCAGATATATACATAGTATCCACCCAGTAACGTCGCACAGCTATCATATCTCAGCAAGTATCCGATCTCATCTTCGATAGGTCCGCCATGCCTAGTTCGCATTTCAATAAAAGACGCCTCGAAATCCTACGAGAAAAGAAAAGAAAGCTCTGCTCGAGTCCCGGCCCAAGTATTGGAACAGAGAAGCCCGAGACAAGACACAGGGCTCAGCTGCCAAGCCATCAACTGCTCAGCTCATCCATTATTTTACAACTTTGTGACGCAAGCTAGAATATGGGTTGGCTCGTCACATCTCACACGATCTCATGGTGAAACAGCTTTGCTTTGCCTGTCATGCCATCATTCCATTTTTTGATATATCCCATCTATAGCAACTCCTAAACAAAATGCATTTTTCCTTGTTTTCGCAAAACATGTATCCCTGTGAGTTTTTCTCTTCATAGTCTAGTTCAAAGCAATCATAACCCTCCTCTCGAAATTTCTTTCTTTTTCTTCACACATGCAAAATGCGTCTAGTCTAGTCATCGGCAAAAGCCTCAGCTCGGGCCTCGACATTCTTCTGCGACTCATCCTTGGAGGGTCGGTTGGCAATGAGGCGCTGACTGGTTAGTATCACAGGGCTTGCCGTATGGTGGGCGAGTGGCACTTACAACCAGGTTTCTCAAAAGGATAGCAATGGTAACCTTGCCGACGGATGGCACGTAGATCGAGGCCTTTTCCTTGATGGCGGGTCCGTCAAAGTTTCGGTAGGAGGAAAAGTTGATGCAGACGGCACCGTCGCGGATGAGTTCGGTGGGGACCTTGAAAGACTCGACGGGGACACCTCCAATCACAACGTCGCTGAGGGGAAGGCAGTCCTCAAGCTTCCAGCCCTCCTTTTCCTGGACAAGGTGGCGAGCCTTCTTGATACCCTCTCCTCGGGTAAAGACCTGGACGCCGGTGATATCCACGGAGTAGACGGTGGCACCGTCATTGGCGAGGAGAGCAGCAAGAGGTCGACCGTTGACCTCGGATCGGTTGATGACGGTGATGGTCTTGCCGAAAAGTCGGTTACCGGAAGCCAGGATGGGGTTGTAGATCTGCAGGTACTCGAGGATCTTGACAACCGCGAGAGGAGTGCAAGGGAGGATGGACTTCTTGCGGTTCTCGGGAGGGTCAATGAAGCGGATGTTGTGGTACATGTTATGGATGTGCTGGTGTCGAAGACCCTCAACGTCCTTGCCGAGATCAACAGACTCCTGGATGTACTTGTCGTGAGAAGGGTTGTTGGGGAAGATGGGGTAGTAGACGATCATGCCGTCGACATCCTCATCTTCATTGGCCTTCATGATCTCCTCCTCGAGGAGCTCCTTGTCCACGGTTCGGAGGTCAAAGTTGAAGCCGCTATGGTATTACATTAGCGCCAGGTCAGGGGGTAGCCATCACCCGATTAGACAGGGCGATATTCAAGCTACACAGAGGAATATCTCACTTCTCTTCACATGTCTTCTTGGACCACTCGGCATACTTGACAGCAGCGGGATCACCGTTGGCGAGGAAAGCAGCCAATGTAGGTGTGCACGGGTTCTCGCCTTGGATCTTGGCGAGTGTATCCTTGACCTCACTAAGGAAACCCTTGGCGATGGTCTCAGCGGTGATGACCTTGCAGGTCTTGGGAACGGTTGAGGAAGCCATTGCAAATGTTCTCAAGTTTAGACTCAGACTGCGAAGGCAGGTTTTTATCTGAAATCTCATGGTCAGTCACATGTGTTTCTTGCCGAATTGAATAATTGATTGATATCTCTGTCTCTTCTCTTTCACTCTCTCATGAGTCTAACAAGGTGAAAGACACACCGAGAGGAACCCCACATAATTTTGGCTATGAGCCGTACTACCAGCATTTTTTTGGAGTGAGGGGGGATACGATGCCGTCAGAGCAAAAGCTGGGGGGCACGTGATGAAAAGACTAAAACATGTTGGAGAGAAAAGACTCACCTTTGGAGAAGTCGGGGTCGATTTGGTTTGATTTGGTTTGATTCAACTTTGACCAAAACCTGGAGATTTGAGGAGAAAGAAGAACAACAATCGCAAGTTAAAATGTATCCCCCACCAAAGAAAACAAAACTCTTAATGACTCGGACCCGTGGAGGGGCATTTCTTCAAGGAAAAATGTTTGCGCAAAAAAAAATTAAAAAATTAGAGCCTAACCCTTCCTTCCTCCACTCAGAGGAGAGAGTCTGAAGTGCCCCTCTTACTGTATGCAGTTTAGCTTCATGATCGTCCTGGACATTTCTGTGAATCCCTCAAAACATTTGCTCCATGGGGAATCATGGCTTTATCCAAGATTAAGTTATAATGACGACTTGAGTTTCATAACGCAGAGTATTTACCCTGAAAGAAAGAGAGAGGATAGCAGGCACAAGACTCAAAATTATAAGCTTCAAAAGAATCCATTAGGATTGCTTAAGCTCAGCATTCGTTCCATCTTTCTAGCCTCATTCCTTTTGCCGATTTCGGCGCGTGGTTTAAACGCCCAGTTCCACTCTTTCCACTTACGCCATTGCTCTATGCCCGGTGACAAGCAGTGGAAAGCATGGATGTCGCATTTTCTGGTGCCAATCTTTGACGGTTTTATATGCTTCCAGAAAAAAAGGATGATCCAGTAACAATGGGAAATTATCCAAGAACCGTGTTGGTTGAGACATGTCCAAGCAGACGACTCGGGACTCTTCCAGGATCAGATCCTTGAAGATTTCGAACTCAATCACAGCTGCTCAGCGCTCTTAGTGGTTGCTCAACCACGCCCAATTCCCAGTGGCTATATGGCTTTCGCTAGTCCTCGACTTATTCAAGATCTGGACGATTCCAATTTCTTTTTATTGCTGCGCTGAGCATTCCATACAGCCCAAGCAACATGATCAGCGGGCGCATGAGCAAGTGCTCATATATTCCAGGCTTACTCACTGAGAGGCACAATCCTGATACGCTGCTCTGTCGTCGTGTTTCTGGCGATGGGAGTCATTCCAAATGACAACATAGTATGAATATATATACTATACCATCTTCTGACAGCTGGAACATTTTTCGGGTCTTGCAACAGCTTTATAAAAGGCTACAGACTGGGGTTACAATACAGACAGCATCAAATGCCTGGCGCCCCCATGATTGACACGACACCACCACTTCATAACGCCCGCGACAAGATAGGATAATTCCCTAGCGCATTGCCGCATCTGGCGGCTCAATCCTCGGCTTTCCTTCTCAGAAATACCCAACGTTCGAAACGTTCCTTATCTCCGTCGTTTCTGCCCTTTATCGCTGAAGCTATACCCTGCTACGTGGTATATATATGTCCCTACCCCGCCACACCTTTACTCCGCGGAGATTCACATTTCAGCACTCCAAATACCACCACGGCCTTATCTCTCACCCTTCTAAGTGCCATCCAGGCCCCTGGAACAAGCCGCTCTGTAGCGGCTAGGGGATCGCGGTAGCCTGGTTCCTTATCGCGGCTCTTGTTGATCGCCCTTGCTGCAGCCGTTACGCCCAGGCACCCCTGGCCTATGGCCAATTACATGTTGTGTATTTGGACACAGACGATCAGCTTATCAGACGACACCAACGCGAGTACCTTGGCTTGCAGCTTAAGGTTCTAGTTAGGTCAAGTAGTTCCGGTACATGGCCCTCATAACCAACACTTGGTGATGCTGCAGCTCTTATCTCGCCATGTCCAGCAAGGACGTGCCTCGTCATTCACTTCGCATACACACTTGCATTGTTTGAGACATAGGCTGGGAATAAAAAGCACATGTTAATCAATACCATTCGTGCGAATCGTTATCTCTGCCGGCTAATCCAATCTGGTTACCTGGTTGTTCACCCTCGCTTGAGTGATTACGCCCTGACGCCCAAAAAGCCATTTAGGAGTTATCAGGGGCGTACAGCATGATTACTAGGACCTGAGAAGGACTCACCAACTTTGTCAAAACACCTTTGGATATATATCACAATCCAAGCTCACCAAGGTTGATCGTTCACTGCGTGGGAGGCTTCGACGTTCTCAACGTTATCGACTACTGAGGCTCTGCAACACTACAGTACAACGGGCCGCTCTTAGCCTACATCATCAGCCCAGTTCTTATCGGATTAACGAGGAATTGTGTACAGACTTCACTGAATTGTGCATCTCCGGGCCTCCGAGTATCGCTGCACCGTTCGTTCACCACCATCTCATAAGACAGCACAGCTAAGCTGCTCGCTTCTTATCGATTCAGTATCCCGAAGATAGTTCTAGGAAATCCGGAGATACAATTTTTAATGTTTCTGTGCAACTTGGCTTGCGAAGTATACAACAAAATCGTACTATATATGTCCTAGGCATCATCCTGTTTGAAAGGCCATTCAAGCTCAACATCAATAAGCAACTCAGAGATAATCAAGACCCTTCCAATCCTCACAAATCGTTTTCACTGTTTTCAAAGGTTACGAATTATCCGGCTTGAGGTTTATCAAACTCATCTACGAACCTGTTCAAGATGGGTTTTCAAATCGCCCACCTGTGGAAGGCCCCTGAGGTCAACCCCATCAGTAGAAAAGCACGAAGTGTACCAATGCTCAACCCCATCAACATGTATGGCCGAGTGTTCTCTTTCTCTTGGCTCGGATTTATGCTCGCTTTCTGGGCTTGGTGAGTTGAAACTTTTCAAGTACTGCTGTTGTGGTGTATTAACCAGATACAAGGTACACCTTTCCCCCTCTATTGACAGTCACTATCAAAGAGGATCTCCATCTCACACCAGCTCAAATTGCGAACTCCAACATTGTTTCTCTTTCTGCTACATTCTTCCTTCGCTTTTTGACCGGGCCTTTGTGCGACTTGTATGGCCCTCGACGCGTCTTCGCCTACTTGATCCTCCTGGGCTGCCTACCCATCGGCCTCGCTCCACTTGTCAACAGTGCTACCGGTTTATATGTCTCTCGGTTCTTCATTGGTATTCTCGGTGCCACATTTGTGCCTTGCCAGGTATGGTGTACTGGGTTCTTTGACAAGAATGTCGTTGGTACTGCCAATGCTCTCGCTGGAGGATGGGGAAACGCCGGTGGTGGAATGTAAGTCACTCCTGTCGCTCACAACACGAGCTTTCAAATAGCATTGGGCCATGAGGAGATGTACTAACTTTTGGAAAGTACCTACTTTATTATGCCTGCTGTCTTTGACTCGCTGGTCGCTAACCACGGCCTGACTCCTTCCAAGGCTTGGAGAGTCACCTTCGTTGTTCCTTTGATCTGCTTGATTGTATGTGGTCTCGGCATGTTGCTCCTCTGCGAAGACAGTCCTATGGGATCTTGGGACAACCAAGATGAGCTTGTCCGAAAGAACATGGAAGCGCATGGAATCTCTAGCTCTGGCGACGTTACTCCTATCGGCACACCTGATCGCGCAGGTTCAGACGAGGAGAAGAACCCCGGCGAGGAGAGAGATGTCAAGGTTGGTGATCACGAGCACTCTATCTCACGCACCGAGGCTATGGAAATTGCCCGAGGCGAGATTGTCGTTAAGCCAAGTCTCCGCGAAGCGCTCCCTGTCACATACTCCCCCCAGACCATCTTCCACATCGCTACCTACGCGTGCTCATTTGGCGGCGAGCTTGCTATCAACGCCATTCTCAGCTCATACTTCAAGAAGAACTTCCCCCACCTCGATCAGACCAAAGCCAGCAACTATGCTGCAATCTTTGGCTTCCTCAACTTCCTGAACCGACCTTTGGGTGGAGTCATCGCCGACATTTTGTACAACAACTTCGGACGCAGCCTCTGGCTCAAGAAGGCATGGATCGTTACTTGCGGAGTCCTGACGGGTGCTCTGCTTATCGTCATTGGCAAGGTCAATCCATCCGAAGCTAACGGTGGAAACATCGGTACGATGGTTGGTCTTGTGGTGGTTATGGCCATCTTCATCGAGGCTGGTAACGGTGCCAACTTTGCTCTCGTGCCTCACGTTCACCCTTCTGCCAACGGTATCCTATCGGGACTGACTGGAGGTGGCGGTAATATTGGCGGCGTTATCTTCGCTGTAGTCTTCCGCTTCATGCACGGTGGCAACGACTATGCCATGGGCTTCTGGGTTATTGGAATCATCACTATTGCGCTGAACTTGGCTGTCTGCTGGATTCCTCCACTACCCAAGGGCCAGATTGGAGGTCACTAAGCGCATTTGGAGTATGAGAAGGAAAAAGGAAACAAACGGATGGAGTACTGGTGCTTTACGAAATTATTGATTGGTTCGAATGCTGAATAGGCGCGCAATGGTTCAATGGGATTGGTTACGGTATTGAAGCGGTTAAGTTATAGAAGTTAGCTATAGCTAATAGGATATCCCATCGCGTCAAAGGACAATGCGAATTCCTCTGTTTATAAACACTATTGGGTTAAAGTTCAAAAACAACTACGAGTGCATTCCATTGCGCTTTCGTGAGCTTGTCTACATCATGATCTAATGGCTCAATAAGTAATCAGCATGTCTTCTCAACATCCGGCAGAAGCCTTCAGAATAAGGAACAAGCGACTCAGAGCAAGACAATTCCCGTACCAAGCTTTTCTCGATCCATGATGGTGTGCGCTTAGTTCCTCTACCGTGCATCAAGTAACACAAGCATTCACTGACAAAACAGCGCCGATGACATGCTCTGCGTTCTTACACCAAGACCAAATGACGTTGTTAATGAAACATTGGATTTGAGCTTGTCCCTGTCGATCAAACGCCACAAAAGCGCCGCGTGCGTTCGACAGACAGACAAGAGGCGCGGTGTTAGTGACACAAAGAGAGAGAGGGCGCGGACTATTTCGATGTTTCCTCCATCTGTGAAACGGGACACGAATGTGAGACTTGCGTACGCAATCAACTACAGCACCAAGTTTTTGATCAAAGTGTCAGACTAGATCGTTGTGATGCTGAAGTTTGGCAACTGAACTATGCATGATCTGCAGTTGGTTTCATTGCAAAGGCTGCTTTATATAAAACATATGCCCTACAGATGCCACCCTCAAGTATGTCCATATTGTTCATCACTCTCATCGACAGCTCCTCTCCGGTCTTCCCTTGCACGTCGTAGCAAGCAAGGGCTGTCCATCTGAAGCATTTGGTCTACAGGGAGAAACAAGAGAGAATACCTCGCAACTATGTTTAGTTGCTCTCAGGCAGAAACTGCATTCCAGTCCACGGCGGAACGAACCTCCAAGCTCATGCCAAGGGCGCCACTCCCGGCAACGGTTGAAACGAACGATGACGGACTTGCAATGCTTGAGCATTCCATCTGTCAGGCGTAGGGCTTCAGCTCGTAGTGGTGGGGTGTGTGACTGGTAATTAGCTGGCAATTAAGTGATTGACGTCCAGTTGAGACGAAACGAGACAAAATGAACGGATGAACCATCCCAACGATCAACATGCAAAGAAACATCGTTTGGCAAGAACATGCCCAGCAAACCTTTGAGAGCGGGGAACGTTTGCTACGTAATTTCTTTTGATCCCGGGAACCCAGTATGCAGCGCCGTTAGACATGGGTGTACAAGAAAGATATGCACGATTGTCCACTGCCGGTTTCACCATAGGAAAATCACAATATTGCGAAATAACTAGTCACCAACATCATCCACAAGATAGAAAACAGATCGTCGTACAATGCAGTGGTCAAATAATATGGGTATCTTAGTATTCATAACACTAGGTGATAATCCTTGGGGAAAACAAAGGTTGAGTCATATGTCTATTCGACGTAGCGGCATAGGTACACGGGGCAGCTACATCGGAGGAACTTGATCAAGACAAATAACCCAATAGGGTTTTATAGTTTTTTCCTCAATACATTAACAATCCAGAAAACCTTCCGTCTCATAAATACCAACAAAAGAAGCAATGTATGTGCGCAACAGAGTCTTGATATACCCAGACTGCTTCATACCCTGAAGAAATGAGAAACCCTCTAAAATGCAGTCATGAAGTCATGACGCCACGCTAGAACCAAAGATCAAATGGTGCGTGACTCCGCTTACAGAGCGAAAGCGGCCATGACGAGACCAGCGACCACGGCAACGGGAGCGCCGAAGCGGGCGGCACCGGAGACGGGGACGGGAGTAGGAGTGGGCTGACCGTAGACAGGAGGCTGACCAGCGGGCTGAGTAGGGACAACGGGAACGTTGGGCTGGGCAGGGTGAGTGTAAACGGGAGGGTGGGGAGCAGTGCCGTTGTTGGCGGGAGGAGCCTGGTGGGCAGGAGGAGGAGCGGGGTAGTGAGTCTTGACGACAGGGACGAAGGTGGTGGGAGAGCCGACAGTGGTGGTGTTGCAAGGGACAGTGACGGTCTCGTGGACGGCAATGACGGTGGTCTCAGGGCCGGGGTAAGCCTCCTTGGTGGGCTTGGGAGCCTCGGTGGGGAGCTCGTAGTCGTCCTTCTTGGTCTCGGAGGGCTTCTCCTCAGCCTTGCCACCCTCGATCTTGAAGGGGAAAGAGTACTGGAAAACCTCGGGGTTGCTCTCGAGCTTGAGGACGAGACCGTAGACGTTGTTGGTGCCGACGGAGGAGTCGATCTTCCAGGAGAAAGAAGCGGCGTCGTTGTCAACACCGGTGGCAATGGTCTTGATGGGGACCTGGGTGTTCTGGGTAGCACCACCGATCAGAGAGATGGAGATCTTCTCGCCGGAGTACTTGGGCTTGGCCTGCCAGGTGATCTCGAGGGTCTCACCGGTCTGGACCTGCTCCCAGTTGGTAGGGGTGAGGACGGGGTCGAAGTCAGCGACCTGGGCAAGAGCCTGGGCGGCGAAAGCCATGAGGGCAGCGGCGGAGATGGTGAACTGCATCTTGAAGGTTGGATTTAGGAATTACGGTATATAGTAATTGTAAGGTAGGAAAGGAGGATTGTTGTTAAGAAGCTGTGAAGCGACCTAAATTATTATGTATAATAAAAAAGAGTGTGGTAGGCTGGAAGCCGTAAAAAAGAGTGACTGGTTTGAAGGTGGTGGTGAGGAGAGAGAGAAAAAAGAAGAAGAAGCAGCGGATGAAGCTTGCCTTTTGTGATAAATGCCAGAGGGTGACTGGGTGTGGAGGGAAGGGTCAGAGGGGTGCGGTGTGGGGGTACGTACTCTCGAGCAGTTGCCAGCTTGGGCCAGTCCCCTGCGGGACCATTGAGCGCCAAGGGGGACGCTAAGGCAGGTACCATGCTAACCCTCCACTCAAGGTGAGTTGTGCCTGCTTTGAAGAACCCACCATCCACCAGACGCTGTAAGCACAGCCCGTGCCTTACAGGATTTAGCTGCGTCTAGTTGTTCCTGCGTCGGCGCTTGCCTTGCCTTGCAGTAGGGCAGGACCAGTTCAGTTAAGTTCAGGCCAACCCAAACCAACTCAGGTCAAACATCCTAACAATATTGGATGTCCTCTCCACAACAGACTGTTGGTCGGTGAAGGCGCGTGCCCAACGGCTAAAGCGAATAGTCCAGGGGCAAAGTCGGCGCGACAAGGCATTGCATCTCAGGAACCAACTACCAACACTCGCTAATTGGCAGCGCTGTTAATGCACCACCCCTGAGCGCCCAACCTCACTCAGCCTCTGCTGAGGCGCGCACCAGTCAGAAAAGCCAGGCATTGCATCGCACTGCACTGCAATTGCAAGCGAACTCCTTCCTCAAGTGTTCTGCTGGTCAACCCGGCTTAAACCGATCACGGTTAGCAGTTCATCCGCTAAGGCACAGTCAGCACAGGGGACTCGTCCAATGGATTACCGCACTGATACGCCGTTCAGTTGGCACATGAACGTGATTGTTTATTTCCCCTGGTGACGGTGACGGATTGCGAATCTGGACCAGTATCAGCAAACATGTCTCTAAGATCATGTCTCGCCTGTTCCGCCATCCCGTCTCAATTGCCCGGCATGAATCACTGGCTGTTGAGTATGCGGGCCTAGAAATCTTGACCCTCGCCTCGTGTGGGCTGGACTTGCTCGCTTGAGATAGATCGGACCATGAGGGCCGAGAAGACCCAGGATCGTTGTTGAATCTGCAGGAAAAATCCCATACTACCAGCTTCGCCTGCAAAGATGTAATTAAACTTGAGTGGGCGACGCTCTATCGATTGGCTACACGCGGGGACACACATGTCGGCGATTCGGCAAACCCCTGCTTGGCGAGAAATTGGCCCGCTGTTTCGTATGTGCCCTTTTCAACTCCTTTCCTGTCACTCTTTTTAGCCTTCGCTGACTGAGAATGACTGACTGATCTCTAGGCTTTTAGGCGACTCATGACCCATGCCCATGTCCATCGAGACCTTTTCTTGGACCTAACAAGATTACCTAGGATTCCCAAATCCAGGGATCTATAGGCTCAGGGGAGGAAGCCGGTTTCCGGGCCTGATCGCCGTTCGTACCCCGAGATGAGATGAATGGTATTATGCCATGGCTGCCATTATCAGTTATTGTTGTTTGCATTCGAGACCCTTTGTTGTGCATATGTTGGTTGTCTTTCTTGACTTGTTGTCTTGCGTTCCAGCTCTTGGCAGGTTTGGAACATTTACCATCCGTGCTGTCTTATTTCCTTTTCCTGGTGCGACATTTTATGTCAGCGAAACGTCCAAACTGCCCTTCCTGGAACGTCGGGAATAGAAAGCAGCGAGTTCAACGTGACAGGATATGGCCCTATCCGAAACAACAGTTCTATGTATACCGTAACATATTGGCAAATGCTCTTCCTTGGGACATGTTCTCCATCGCTCCGTATAAAGTTGCAGATGAAACACTCGAGTCAAGTCAGAGCCACGATGTTATTATTAACTCCCCCATAAAATGCATTGCCAGTAAACAAAGGCCCCATTTCCACTGGAGCACTGGGTTATTTGCCTAATGGGGGAGTCACCGAAAGGCCTCAGCGGATGAGTTAAAGTTCGGGATAAGCTTGTAGGTAGTAGGCAAGCTATTACTTTGCTAATCTTTTAATGCTTTTTATTTAACGCCTGTTCATTGGCATTAGCATGTCACCTTCCAAGTATGAACTTTGACCAGTGAACCGTCGGCTCGAGACCCAAAAGGCTGAACAGTATGCCACACCAAACCGTTATTTGCTTTTGCTTCTTCCAATGATATGGTCATGACATGGGAAATCTGTTTTGTGTAGCCGCTGTGGCTCTCGTAGGGCTGCTCACTTTGTTCACTTGACATGGGCGTGTCGAATAGGCGAGCTCGGCGCACAACGGTTTCCGTATGGGCCTGTTGTTAGTATTTGCAGAATACAACGTGGTATGGGCCGCGACGACGATCATTTGCGATGCTAAAGGAAAAGGAAATTGAGGAATCGAAGCGATCACGGGGTATGATGGCACCATCTGCCCGATCCGCTAGCATCGAGCTTTGGGTGAGACAGTGAAATGTAATTCGAGATGAGCGACTAGCAATATGCATTTGCATAATATAGAAAACTATGTAGTAGCGGGCACATTATAGCCAAACCCTATGCCGAAAGTCAGGACGACTAATACACTACTATTGTCTCGTTTATATGAAATTGTTCTAGCAGTAGCGATTAGCAGCAGTTCGCATCCCACTTAACGGCCGCAACTATGACATCCATTATTGAATACGATCCGGCCTGTACGGGATCAATAATCCCCTCATGGCCAATGCGATGCTGGCTCGACAGGGACCCTCGCCAACTCCGCTTCCCATAATGCGCCGATTTTTACAATGCCTGTCAGAACCATTGCACCAAGTCTAGGACCAACCAACACTACACTGTACTGTACTGTACCTAGATGATTGCTCACTTCATCCACCAATGGCATCAGTCACTAAACATCTCATTTCATATTCGCTTCGAATTTCAACGGCGAGGTCTATTCAGAGCACGGTAATGACGTGCTCATTGGATTAAACTACAGTGTAATGCAAATCTTACCTGTCCTGGTTTCAATCATTCTAGGCTTAAGAAAGAGTGAATTATTAGGCAAAAAGACGACATACTGTCATCTCAGGTGAACTACTCAATGACCTATCACATATCGAGAAAAGGAGTTGTGGTTAATTCAAAGCTATCATTGACCAATTAAATCCAAACGCCATAACCGTCGTCCGTCAGTCAAACGCTGGTGGAAGGGTCCAGTCGATCTCCAAGACTCCAACCCACCACAGCTGAACGGTAGCGTTGAAGACAAGACACACTAGCCAACTGCCAATCTGGGCTGATAGGGGTTGCAAGATTACCCTCAGCTAATTCTTCTGCGCCACATGAAGCTATTCTTGTCGAATTGAACCAGCCGCTTGGGAGCCTTTCACCGGCACGTTTTCAAGAATCATTCAGACCCGAAAGGGCTTTCGAGATCGCGATGCCGAGACCCCCTCCCTTTGGCCGATCGACGCTTTCGAAATTACTTCGATTTTTACAGGCGCTTTGACAATTATCTGACCGTTAATTCCTGTCAAAAAGAAGAAACTTGGAACAGATGGAATGACCTTGCAGCTAGCTGGTACTGAATGACGGGGATCTTCATGAGACAGCTGTCTTAGATATCATGTCGGTCGCGGAATGTCTCGATTCCTCTGGCATGGATTAACAAAGAGGTTACGAAACTGACACACAAGGGAGAGGAATTTTAAGAGACACAGTGCTGGGAATAAGCAACAAAGGTTACGATAGTTCCGGATTATCAGTCTCAGATGCGACAATGAATTTGGAGCTGAAGCCAGAATAACCCACTATTGCAAGACCAACAACTCCCTACATTATTCGGATTAATGATTTAGAAAGGGGAACTTGCAGCAAAATCGTCGATTCTTGCGACAGACGGTGCGGCACGCGATCAATAGCGGAATTGAGGTTGCTCTTAGCATCCGAAAGACTATGAAACTCTTGACCGCCATTGTTGACAACTTCCATGTTGGTTCCAACCTACGGCTCAGCTTCCTTTACCGTCACTAGTATCCGCAGCTGCAGGCGAACTGCACTCTTTGACCTTTGATAGTCAAAGGGGCTTGGCTGTTGATTCAGCGCGGGGGGGGGCCAAAGCAGACAATACACCGGCATGTCGCAAAGTGAACGCCGTGGCTGAACTACCGGACGCCTTCTGGTCCGCGTCTCAGAAGTCATTGTAGCGAAAGCTTGTCTGTCTCTGATGCTTTCGCATTTCAGATGCCACCCTGTAGAAGTCGGAAAGGGGGTTCGTTCTCCAGCGTTTCAATTGTTCACGCCCCCAACTCATTCATCATTGAAGCTTTTGCGTATGAATGCTTCAATGACATCAACTGCCGAAATAGCGACATTATATGATTGGGTTCCCCGGAGATGAGGGCCTTCTCCATTGCCTGAATTGGACACTCTGCCAATGAACTCTTCCCCATTTCCCCAAACTCTGGTAGTTTCCGGATCTTCAGGAGTGGCTTTTTAAACCTGGCCAATAACGACGTGTCACCGTCACAATCAATTAATGGATAGAAGGGAGTTGAAGTCGCTGATGAAGGGGATAATTTTGGGAATCGCAATTTCATATGCAATGCTACTGTGCTGTGCCTGACTAGTTTTATGCGCCCGCCTGTTTTACCGTACAGTAAGATTACCACTATTTTTAGGTGGATTAATCTTATGTTGTGTTTACTGGTTGCTCCTTCCTTTGTGACTTGTCACAACCCCCAAGTTGTGCAAATTCGTCACATTCATTGGATCGTGTCGCTCAGCCTCGTGCCCCACCTTCGCGCTTTCAACCTCCCCAGCGCGCCAGAATCTCAGCCTTGTCCAGACTACCTCCCACCCTTGGTTTAGTATTATCAAAGGAACCCGCTGTGTTCTCCTATCACAATGGCCTCTGATGACGAGCGTCCTGGTGACTCTCCCCGGGTTAAGCGTCACAAGTCAAGCGGCGGCTCCTCCCCCCAACGCGACGGCGAGAACGGCGATGCTGATCGGTCTGCGACAAGAAAGCTATCGATACGAGAGAATCGCAGAAACAGCAGGACTATTAGTCCGAGTCCTGGTGAAGATGGCGCAGGAAACAGGCATTACGAAAGTCGACGCACATCACGGTCAAGATCACGGTTGAGGTCGCAGTCCATATCTAGCAGACGGTCCGACTCTCGACTGCGCTCGCGCTCACCATCTCGAATAACATCACGAACGAGATCACCCCGGTCCTCACGTTCACGCTCTCGATCACAATCCTCTTTTCACCGCCCTCGAACAGACACCCTTTCACCACCAGAAGGTCAACAACCTCCTTCTCAAGAACCCTTCAAACCCAACTACAAAGCCCATCTTGTTCTTCGCGGGCATTCCAAACCCGTCGCACAAGTCCGAATATCACCTAATGGACGCTTTATCGCATCTGCGTCGGCGGACGCTACTGTGAAGATCTGGGATGCTACGACAGGCGAACACATGGACACCCTTGTCGGACATATGGCTGGAGTAAGCTGCCTTGCTTGGACACCTGATAGCAACACCATCGCAAGCGGCTCAGACGACAAAGCTATTCGACTATGGGATCGTGTTACAGGTCGACCAAAAACCACAACCCGAAAGAGCGTAGCTGGTCAGGAAATGGCACCTCTGAAGGGTCACCACAACTATATCCATTGCTTGGCATTCTCACCAAAGGGCAATATTCTTGCTAGTGGCTCCTATGATGAAGCTGTCTTCTTGTGGGATGTACGCGCAGGTAGACTCATGCGCAGTTTGCCTGCCCACAGCGATCCTGTCAGTGGGATCGATTTTAGTCGAGACGGAACGCTGGTCGTGAGTTGCTCGACAGACGGTTTGATGTATGTATCTCTTAACCCATTTTGCTGATATAGCTGCTGACAGAATATCTAGTCGTATCTGGGACACATCGACAGGTCAATGCCTACGGACCCTCGTGCACGAAGACAATCCAGCCGTCGCCAATGTTTGCTTCGCTCCTAATGGCCGCTTCGTCTTGGCCTTTAATTTAGATAACTGCATTCGCTTATGGGATTATGTTTCTGGTACTGTCAAGAAAACATATCAAGGTCACATCAACGACAAGTTTGCCGTCGGAGGCTGCTTTGGAGTCCTGGATGGGGCTCCCTTTATTGTCTCTGCCAGCGAGGATGGCAGTATCGTTATGTGGGACGTTGTATCAAAGACGGTGCTGCAACGGGTCGAAGGCCACAAGGGTGTATGCTTCTGGGTGGACGTCCACGGTGAAACAATGGTGACCGCAGGACAGGATTGCATGGTAAAAGTGTATCGACACATCAGAGATGCTTCCAGGGTTAACGGCGAGGCGACTAAGGTGGCGAAGGAACTACAACCTGAAGCAGCTGCAGCACAGGAGGACGTGGTAATGGAAGATTCATAGATCAATACCATATCAGAACAAATACTGAATGCACCCTGCATTTTCACAGAATGCAAGACTCGCGGTAACCTTGCCAAGCAGACCAACCGGAATGTATGTGCATTGACCTTGAATTGATTAAGCTTTTAGACGCTCAGGTTAAAGTCAGATCTACCTAAGCAGCCATCCCCTGCTGTTTTTCCCAATTATGCAACCAGAGGAAATATGAGCCAAGTTGGCATGCTGTCTTCGTCGATTCATGTGAAGAAAATTCCAAATGTTTCCATGAGTCCCCATCATTGCCTTTCGGTTCTCAGTACTGTCTGAGCCAGCTTCTAACGAAACTGGACTTCAACGTTATGGGCACCAACACGTTTGCCCTCGAAGTAGACAGTGAAATCCACAATTCCATCCTCGCAAGTCATTTCGATTTCGTAATTAAGCTCGTGAAAGACTTTCCCCAGAGGGTTAGTGTAGGTTGGAAGCGACTCGATGTTGATGTTGTGTGTCCATTGGATCTCGCACAACTCCTGTACAGTTGATCCCCTAGTCTTGGGAGGTGGGAACTCGGAGCAAGTGTAGATGGTCTGACTGACAGGTCCGATGTGTCCAGAGTACAGGCGGCAGTATGGTCTCCGAACTGGCTGTTGCGCTAACATATTATCGCCCTCAGATCAATTAGTTGTTGATCCCAATGTTCTGGATCTTTACCTACCTCTTTTAAAAACCATTCCATTTGGTTCATGGCGCGCCATTCTTGACGCCCATCTGACCAAGTCCTGTCACTTTCGAGATGCTTCTTCTCATCGAACTTCGTTCGGAATGCGATACCGTAGCTCCTCCGAGCGACTCGGGCGCATATTTGTACCCCAAGACTCGCTGAAAGGCTATGGCCAGTGATGCCACGAACGACGGCGCCGCGGCAAATGGCAGTCCAACTACGGTCGGATGTCAATCGGTCGCTCAATCATACGTTACGAGTAAACCCACGGTTTGTTTCCCCGAGATTGCAGGACAGTGGCGCCAAAGGCCGCCTGCAACTTGTTGAAGAGGTAAGAACTGCGACCGAATCCTCCGACAAGGATGATGTACTATATAGATTAGCGTAAGAACTCCCATGTCCGCCATCCTTTGAGAATACTTGCCTTGGCCGGTGCATTATACTTCAGTTGAACAGCGTCGGTCTGACGACGGACAAGTGCCTCGATCTTGCTGATGATAGGATTGTAAACAGACAGGATATCGGCCCTAAGTAAATAAGTCGCCATCTTGTTGACAAGCAAGCATTGTATGTGACTTACGAAGTAAGCTCAAGTGTCTTTCGTCGCTTCAGCTTTCTATTGGAAATTGGACCACTACAGCTGCCAGGTAAGTCAACTAGCCAAGTCCTGTCTTGGTTTGAGAACTGTGGCTTGATACCATGCTCCCATCCATCATTGAGGAACTTTTTCTGTTCTGCAATGCTGACGTTGGCCCATGATCTTGGGGTGACCTTTCGTTTGATGAGTTCCAGGAACTTTTCATCGAGAAAAACACCTCCACAGAGGCCACCTGATACTCTTAGCTTTTGCGCATATCAAACATCGCACCAAACTTACCATCGCCTCTGACACACTCTTTGACCACAAATGGATTGGTGGATTCGATCACATAGCTGATAAGATCCTACTACTGTGTCAGAATCCTTCGTGCAGGAACTCGGTTGTGACTTACCACTGTGCCACCTCCAGCGTCGCAGATGACCATGGTATCTCCCACCTGAGGTATTGTAAGTGGGGGTTCTTGAATGTTCTGGTTTTGAACCATACCTTCATGGTTGATCTCTTCGAAAGGTCCTTAATAGTGGCCAGTGCTGCCGCTTCCGGCTCAGAGATGAAGCAGAGTGTAGTATCGCCGCAGGATCTAGCATCGAGAATTCCGGAAGCTCTGGCTACCTGCTTCATGCGTTGCTGTGCGTAGGGGGGCCAAATTGCAGGAAGAGTAATCACAACGTGGAATCGTGAATTCTGCAGCAGTTCCGGCCCAACACTGCGACGAATTGAATCGATTGCATGGTTCCAGATCTTGCGTAAGAAGCACCCAATGACATCAACGTGATCCTTCTTCATGGTCTCAAAGAGCTTTTTGGTGTGCCGAAGTTGCGAAGAATCGGATATGTCAGTAGAGATGTCCTCTTCGTCGAGGAGTAGAAGCTTGAACCACTTAAGGGCATCTGCGTCGGCAGGTATGGAATAGCCCCAACAGGTGTCTCTGTCACTGCTGTACAGTAACTGGGTTGGTGCTTTTTCAACGTCTGAGCAATGATTGAGCTCGGATTCCCAGCTTGTGACGAGCTCAATCTCTTCAGGCTCTCTAGAATAAGCCCAAGCTATTCCAGAATACCTAGAAGAGTTTCTTTGTGAGCAAGAGTGTTCATCATATTATATGTAGGTGGCACGCTATAGAATGGATACTCACGTCGTTCCGAAGTCAAGACCGATGATGATAAAATCATCGATCGGTTGGTTGGCCGCCATCTCGACTATATTACAGCATTCCCGATTTTGAGGAGAAAGACGTAATAATAGGGGGTGGTGTTACTGTATGGCCCAGCAGGCGAGCATGCGAAGTTGGCTGGTCGGTTGCGATAAAATGAAAAGAAAGAAGAAGGGAGATTAAGGGAGGGGTCGAGGAAAGAAAGGACTCTGTGGTTCTCCTGATTATAGGCAGCTCGTTGACCAGAAAGATTCACTGCCACCTTCCGTCACTGCCTGCACTGGCAGCCACATGCAAACCAAACAAACGCAAAGGTCAGCTTTTCTGATAATCCCCTTTGCATTAGCTCATCCACCCCATGTTTGTTGTTTTTTCTGAATGTGTATTCGGCCTTCCCCTCCTCTCCTTCTTCATTTGCCTCACCAGCAACACATGACTCTTTCTCTCCTAAACTCTTATCCCTATGACCCTCATTGCCCAGAAGTCCAGACAATTTAAGTAGCAACACTCTGCGATAAGGCGCTGCATAAAGGGTCAACAATCTTCACACTGCCGGCCATCCTGTCGGTACGTTCGCTTCCACACTACTCCCGAGCTCCTACTTCTTCTCATTCTTGATCATTGACCTATTACAATCCAGGGCGCTATCATTCCGTTCAACAGGAAACTACCGAATATGAGTCCTTGGGCCCAGAAGCTAGAGTCGGAACCTGCTTCTCGTGTCAAAATTGAATCGTCCGACCCTATCGAAGATGTGGTTGATCTGGGGCACATCACCAACCAGAGTACTCGCCATGTCAAGCCCGAAGAGCATTCTTCTGGCAAAACGAGTGGTGCCACTGATCCTCACAATACTCCTATCAAATCTGAAAAACAGACAGTTGATGACAGCCAGTCACACAGTCCACAGTCTGACAGCGAGGTCGACCACTGGACCGCAGGGGAATTACTTGGGATACAACAGATAAACCACAATTCTTTTATGGAAAAATATCACACTGCTTCTATCCAGGAGAGGCAGTAGCTATCCCACACAGTACAGACAGAAGTACAAAACGGCATGGATCAAATAGTCAATTATATCAAAAGTGTCGTGGCGCGACCTACCCAGTCCTCGACTTCAGCGGAAGTTGAAGATCTCAGAAAAGAGCTGAAATCCGAGAAAACGCATAACAAAGACCTCGCCAGCAATTACAAAAGCCTGCTCAAGATGTCCGATCAACAAAAGAAGGAACTCCAGAAAGTAAACACAAAACTTCAGGAGGCTCTCCAGGAGAAAGGCCAATTGCGCAAACTTCTAGATGGTGGTAGCCTAGCGAACTCGGGTAAATCAAGTGATGATGCCATTAAGAGTAAATGGGCTGAGATCGCTTACAATATTCGTTGCTTGGCTCAAATACTGGATGGCGATCCATCAGGACAGCCGCTCGACGATGAAGTCGAGACCCGACTACGATTCATTTCTGGAAACTACCACAGGTACCTAAAAGATCCCGAATTTCGTGGTTTCCTCATGCCAGGTTATATATGGACTCTTGTTCAGGACGATGTTTTCGACTCCGGAAACGTTATCTGGGGCGGGCCTGGTTTACAGTCATATAAGACTACCCGAGATTGCCTCATCGGTCAGTTTCAATGCTATCGCTTCACATGACTATCCTGCTGATTCTTATAGCGCGCGCTGGAGACATGGAAGGCCGTTCTGAGGCTATTGCTCCAATCGCGAGATGGTTGGCCGAGGGTTCGACAATGATGAGCGAGATGTGGGACAAGGACACCATTGACATCAAACACATGCTACACACTGAGACTAAACGTCTGCGACCTTTTATAGCGGATCATCAAACCAGAACGGATAGGATTGATAAGAAGGTATCGGACCATCTGAAGGACATCATTGGCTCTGCAATTGAGCTTGATCAGATGATGATGTGTTCCAAGGCAATCTTCCAGATTCACTGGCGGGATCGATCGCAGAAGCCAGGTCACTTGGAACGATGGAATCCAGAGGCCATGGAAGCTGTGGCTTGGGAACACGAGCCGTCTCCAAAACGCCGTGTCCGGTTCTATGCTTCACCCATTCTCTACAAGGCTGGTACAGCTGATGGCCAGAGATATGACTCTTCGATGGTTCTGGCCAAGGGCACGGTGATCTGCGACTAGGCTGGGGTTGTAGGGCACTCGGTGCAGACGAAGAACTAATTTCGGTACGTGAGACATGAAGAAAGAACGTGAGTGTTGTCAGGCAAAAAAGGAAAGGGCAGCACAAATGTGCATGGTGCACGTGGTATCAAAACGTGGGTTTGTTTGTTTGTTGGAACTAGTCAAGGTGCATCTTCTCAATGACAGTTTAGGGGGATCTGCAGTCTATTCGTGTCATCATACAGAACAAGTAGTTGACTACTATACTGAAACTCAACACCTATTGGCAAATTTCTATTCTGCTCTGATATGCCCAGAAGAGGTCGGTACTGCATGATGTAAAGTACATTGTGCCATTCAAGGGGCTATACATGCATTGCCGCAACCATGAACAAATTCGTGAAAACTTCTTATACTTTTGACTAAGATAAACAAAAAAGAATTACATAGTAAATGATCCTCCATGATATTCCCCTTCTCTTCATTAACAGCAGTATTCCATCATCCTATGTTCTACCATTCCATGTATGCATCTATATCACACTATCCTGAAACCACAATTGGATATTAACCAGAACCCTCAAACTCCGAATCCAAAAAGAATGCTGTCCGTACAAAGGAGCTATGTCGTCAAAGCGATGTCGTTAGCGGCTTAAGCGCCGAGTCCGAGACCCATCCTGATAGCCGCAGCCAGTCCGCCTTGTCGCGGTTGCTCGTAGCTGAGTCCCTCGGGAGTGGGGGTGGGTTGGAAAGGCGTCATGGTGGGACTGGTTGTGGGAGTTTCGATGGCGGTCTCGGTGATCGTGGTTTCCGATGTCTCAGTGGTGGAAGTGAAGACCTCGGTGGTTGAAGGGGTGGGGATCACTGGAGGTGCCTGCGAGCTGATGACAGTAGAGGAAGTGGTTTCAGCAGAAGGAGTCTCGGTCTCTGAGCTGGTAGCGCTATCCGTAGTGGAAACAAAGACGGGATCCTCAGAGGTTGTGGGAATTATAGGAGGAATGGTCGAGTTGGTGGGAATAGAGACGGTGGAGTACTCAGAAGAATCGCTGCTGATGACAGGAGGGTTGTAGACGGGTGGTGTGTAGATGGGGTCAACATCAGCGCTGGTCGAGAACGAAGTTGTAGCTTCACTGGTGGTAGAGCCTGTGGGAGTTGGGATGATGGGCTCAATGGTCGAAGAGTTGCTGGGGATGACAGGGACCGAGTACGCAGGCTTGGTGTAAACTGGCGGGGTGTAAATTGCGTCTTGGGTGGTTGAAGAAATGACTGGGGGCTCAACAGTAGAAGAGTTACCAGGGATCACGGGGCCAGGGTAAGCTGGCTTTGTGTAAACAGGAGGCGTGTAGATGGGAGTCTCAATAGACTTCGTGTAAACAGGGACATCGATGGTTGAAGAGTTACCAGGGACGATAGGCTCAGAGTAGACCGGCTTGGTGTAGACAGGGACCGAGTACACGGGAGTTTCAACGGGCTTGGTGTAAACAGGAGGAGTAGCAACCGACGTGTTACCAGGCAAAACGGGCTTCGTATAGACTGGGGCTGAGTAGATGGGTGTATCCACGGGCTTGGTGTATACGGGCAGTGTTCCGTTACCAGAAGCAAGAGAAGAGTAAGCAGGCTTGGTGTACACAGGAGGAACGTATCCCGATGGTGTACCGGTCGAGTTACCATAAGTAGGATCCGAGTACATGGGCTTGGTGTATGCTGGCTTAGTGTAGACTGGGGGAGAAACTTGACCGTCGGGGGTGCTGTAGACTGCGCTTTGTCCAGGGGTTTGGTAGCCAGTAGGCGAAGCATGCTGGTCAATAGGCGTGGTGAACGAGTATCCGATAGTCGAGTTCATGTAAGGATAGTCATTGCCTGTCTTAGTCTGAGAAGGCGCCGCGTAGGTAGAGTTGACAGGGTGGTAAGGAGAGCCGGTGTTCTCTTCGCCATATGGAAGAGAAGCGTACTTGGTAGGAGGTACGAGGACGGTGTTGCTGATAGTCACAGTCTTGGTGCAGTCTTTGCAGATCTCAGTGGTGTAGTGAGATCCGTTGGAAGAAGCAGTGACAGTAACTGTGACGTCGACAGTTCTGGTAGAGATAAAAACGTAGTCGGTAGGACATTGGATGGTTGGCTCAAGAGTTGTCGAGTTGATGACGGGAGCAGTCGTGTTCTTGGGAGGCATGTAGCTGTTGATGGGAGTGTACTTGGGAGGAGCATAATCATTGGCAGATCGAGCAACTCGAGGTTGAGCCTATGAGTATGTTAGCCTTTGTCTATCTGTAAATGATGAGAATACATACTCGGCCGAACCAAGAACCGCGAGGAGCAGCTTCAACAACCGTGCCAAGAAGGCCAACGGCGCCAACAACTGAAGGCAGAAGCATCTTGTAGAGTAAAGCTTGAAGAGGAAGAAGAGTGTTGATAAGAGTGTCAGCCAAGAGCTAATGAGGCTGTAGGTGAGAGTAGGACAAGAGATGCTGAGACTGCTGGTGAGAGATTCATTTCTGGGACGAATCCCATCGTCCTTAAGTACGGCTTCATCTTGATCAAAGGGTTCTCCTCAAGGAGTTGAATATAAGCACAAGGGTGGTGAATATTGAAAATTGGCAGGATGAAATATTGAAAAATGGTTGATTATACGAAAAGGGCACGACTTATATTGGAAGAGGGATGGTTGTGTACAAGGGCGGCTTTTCCTTGGTGGTGAAGCGGGAGGTGGGGGGAGGCACTTTATCGATTCAAGGGGGTTTTGGCGCCAACCACAAGACTTGATCTTCAGTGGCACAATAAGGAACAAAGGGCGGAAGAAGCAATTAATTGTCTACAGCGAGGGAACAAGAGACAAATAGTCGACTTTTTAATGCCGATCAGATCCTTAATGACTGATAGCGACAGATTTTCATACTATCCAATCAATCAAGGGGAGACAAACACAGGGCAGAAGTGAGGTTCAGTCTAAGTGTAAAAGTTTTATTTTATTGTTCATACATACTTCGTAGTATGCCCTTGATCTAGTAATGGGGTATCCGTCCCAAGTACTCGGCTCGTCATACAACACGGCTTTGTGTCCCAGGAGCCAGTCGTATAATGAAACAGTACCTAAGAGTAACATCACAAAGAGTGCATGTTATTCACCCAATCAAGAGGTACAAGTCTGCTTCCGTTCACAGCCAAATCATCAAATGTGGTCTGTGGGAATAATCTGTCAATGTCTGTCTGAATGTGTGTGTGTGTGTGCGTGTGTTTGTCCTGTCGAATCATCCATGTGTGCAGGAATGGGTATCAAGAGGGCCACGCAATCGCCGTCGTGCCCTTTGTAAAAAGCTAACAAGAAACCAAGAACCATATGCTTATGCCGCCAAAAAAAAAAAATCAGTAAACCATCGCCCGTGATGCAATCATAAAGTATCAAGTAACGTCCCATGCCAGCTTGAGCCAGGCATGCTATAAGCCAACCGATCTTGAGATATTATATATCTGCTATCGGTCCCCTGCCCACCGTTCAATCCTCCCAGATCGTCTCGAGGTCGATATCCCCTCTACGCTCGGCACCGCACACACTCCAGCGCTTTCGCTTATCTCTAGAGCCGAATCCCATTGTGCGTCCTCGCGTCTGCCCATCTTTCCCTTTCAGGTCTGCGGAATCATTTCCTTCAGCAGCATCTGCGTCAGCCTTGAGCTGGGCAATTCTTTCAGCTTCCAGCGCCGCTTCTTCGGCGTCAGGCGTGTCGGGAATGGTTTCCAAACTGGAGATGCTGGGACTTCGGGATCTGGTCGATGTTGGTGTGGAGGGTACCGAGGAGTAGGTGGTTCCATAGCTTCCTGAAAGGGCGTCATAGCTTCGATAAGAAGATGTGGACGAGATTGAAGAGGACGGAGTCGAGGGAAAGGTTCCTAGAGAGCCAGTGCTTGAAGATGTGAAAGCCCGCAGTGGGGAAGATGGCCGTCGAAGTCGCGCGGGAGTGCTTGTGGAAATGCCCATAATGGGGGAAGTGCTTCGTCGCTCATGCCTTTGCTCGGGTTCGAGAACTGAAGTTCGTACAGGCGAGATGGGTGGGAAAGACTCATCGGCGGGCTTTCGTGGAATTCGCACTCTACTAGGTGATCCAGACGGGCTTCCGGGACGGTGCTGGGGCAAGAACAGAATATGACCTGAGCCGTTGACACCTGGCATGGATTGAGTGCGGGACATTGGGGGCGCGAGACTCGTTGTAGAACGAGACCTGGTGTGAGCTCCCGATAGCGGAGAAGTGGTGCGTGGTCGATATGGAATGAACGGCGCGGAAGACCAAGATGGTGAAGCAGGCGAAGTCGGGCTGGGGTCAGTACTTCGTCTCAGGTTGGGTGGCTTTCGGGGCAGGTCGATGCTGAGGTTAGAGAGGGCGTTGGGGTTTTGCAGTCGCAGCGATGGCACGACTGGCGAAGCGGCGGGTGACGCAGAAAGAGAGGTGGAAACGGAGACAGGAGCAGGGGTAGGAGTAGGACGGAACTCCTCCATGCGTTCTGTCTCAGGAACTGGTTCCATTTTGAGATTGGTAATCGGAAGTGGAAACAGAAACGGGATACGATGTACGGTAATACGGTACGGCACGGCACGGGTGACAATAATTCGAGAGCCAAGCCGATGTCGTCAGGACATCAACGGTGGCATGTGCAATTGTGCCGGCTTGAAGCTTGATCGCGTCTTGGCGGACGAGCAATGGCGTCGGTTTGGGGTTTATTCGTCGAGGCAGAAATGATCGTCAGCGGCGGTCCTACGGAGCTCTTGTCGGCGGCTGCAAGTCGGGGCTCTTTTTGGATTGGCAGGCGGCGCAGCACAAGGGAAAGGGCGTCAAGGAACCTAGCGATCACAGTGACGAGAGAGCGGGATTGGATTGAATTCGATTGAACTTCAGCGCGACAGAAAGGCGGGGGTGGATCAAGCTTTTGGTGATCCAAGACGGAAAGGACGCTTTCTGTTTGTTCTGTTTTCGAGCCTGGTGGAGAGGCTATACTTTGAATAGTGCAGTGCAGCGCAGTGCAGTGCGATACGGTACTGCAGCTGTAGCTGTAGCTGTAGCTCGAAGCCCGTTCAGTGGTATTTGAATTTGGGGTCGAGAGGAGGGGGGGCGAAAGGCGGCGAAGAGACCTGTACTCTAAACTCTCGGGAGGTGGCACTAAATCAGGCGTCGTGAAAGAAGAGTAGGTGAACCAGAGAGAAAGAGAGAAGGGGTTGAAGAAGGTTAAAGATGAGGAAGCGAAATAGGCGTTTGAAGGGGAAGATGAAAGTGATCTGAGAGTGTTTTGAGAGGAAGGCAGTTGCCAGTAAGGGAGAGTGACAAGTGACAAGTGACACTGGGCGCGTGTTTGAATCCAATCCAATGTGATAGACGGTCAGTCAGTCCAGGGCCTGGTAAGGTACCTCCGCTAGTGGAGGGGGGGCTGTGGAGGAACGTGCAGTGCCCACTAGGGACTTTTTAGCGGGCACTTGGCCTGGTTCAGTGGGTGACGGGTCCAGGGTATTTTGACGGTCAAGATTTGGCTATTTACGATGAAAAGAAAACAATACGGTAAAATGAATTGGATAAATCGTTTAAATATTAGCAACCTTGATTAGAACCCTTGATTCTCTTAGATTCGGCTGTAAAGTGTTCTGCATAGATGTTTTCTCCAGCATCAAATACTCACTACTGTCAACGTTATTTACCAGGGTATCGAATCTAAAACAAAACAACATCGCCAACGCCACCGCTCTCCTTCGACATACCTGACACTTCCACCTCCTACTGCGGTCTACCCAGTAGCGTCCAGTCAATCCAAGGAACTATTCAAGTCGCAATAGCAACGGCCATAATTAGACGGATGACTCGACACTATTACAGCATTCATGTCATGCAATGCAATGTAATGCGACGCGGCGCGGGGTAGGCGCATTGCTTCCATCGCCAAACCTCTGTCTTCTACTCGCTCCCTTCAAAATCACATCACATTCCGTTTCCACATCAACAACAACAACAGACTCAACTCAGCGGGCAACGCAAATTGATAATCACGCATTCAACCAACCATCCGAACTTGTCGCTTAATTGCCTCAGACTTCAGTCCCTTGGGCGACGGTCGACAAGTCCTCCCAGTCTCGACAGACCATCGCAATGAGATGATCCCAAAGATCGGCCCAAAACTAGCTCGACCGCCCTTCCAGAACGCGACACTACCCAACTAAACAATCTTAGTTATGAATTCCCTAATCCGGTAGCCCGTTTGACCGTTCGACCGCTTAAACCGTCCAGCCACTCACCGCGTTTACATTCGACTCTACTCTTACAGTCCCTGCAGTCTGGTACGAATAGACGCCTCTCGGAACTATTCACTCGAGATGCCGAGCCAGTTTCAGGGGCCTCGTCGTGGGCCTTTTACGGGGGAACCGAGGGCCCGGGCCATAGGCACAGTACCTAGCTTCTGCTCGGATCAGATCCCGGGAGGCCTTTTGAGCATAGCAGTAGAAAGAAATAACCGGGGCAAGCAGGAACAATAAAGTCCCTCAAATGGCTCAGAAACGATACACTTGGTAGCAGCATAAACACCAACGTGGAGTATGCATAATAATGCCTATAGTAGCAGGCTGTCGTATCATCATCCGTCGTGTCGTACCGTACCTGGGAGGCTTAGATAGAGTTGCGCCAATCCCATAATTGTTCATGCATTATTTATGCGTGGCAGACTCCATTTCCTTTCATCTCATTTGCCTCTCATTTCACTGCGCTTAACCCGTCGTTCCAGCCATGACCAACCCAAGGGTCTTGAATCATGAAGCCAATAGCCACTCAATTTGACGTGACAAGTCCGTCGAGTCAGTCAAGCCCGATGACCAGCAACCAACCAGCTACTGCTTACAAAAGTAAATGCTTGACGCCTGGACCTGAGCTGTGCTGCCTTGTTGATCCTTGTGAGACCCTTGCGCAGGGATGGATGGTTCAGGGCTGTAGAAAGCGCAAAACAGACACTTCAGCTCATTGGGTATACCAACGTAGCTTGGGCGCTATCTCTGGATGAGTGCTTTGCCCTGGTCGAAATGACGTCGAGTCTTTGAGATGTTCATTATGCCAAGGACCAAAGCAGCGAGATCCATCATGTACCGGGGATCAAGACTCAACTTGAGCAACACCAATACTCCATCACATGAGTTGTTGGTCACGCGAGTTCTTTACTGTTCCCTTGCTGAAACAACCAGAGATCCTGAACCCCAGATTTCTCACATTCTGTATCCAATCTTAGGGACCTTGCGCTACTGCACGACAGTTCCATATTTAGCTCCCGCCAACTCAATACTCCGACGCCATCGTATCAGCTCTTGTTAGAACAAAGCATTTTCTCAGCTATTCACTCGTCATGGTATTTCCAAGCTGAGGAACGTTTCTTCGTATACCACTGAACACGTAAATGGAGGCCTCTTGTAGCACAAGCAACACGTATCAGTCAATAGACAATTGTTGGTCCGTTTGTCAGCAATATAATCTGACACGCAAGATTGAGCCCCTTCACGGGAATTTCCTTTCAGGACATGCTCGCTCATAGGCGGGGGTTCAGATGGCTATAAGTGACAAGCCGAGTGGTCATGCGTAGAGTCGATCACATGCCTATCATCTCATTCGCGATTCAACACTGTCTTGTTCAATGCATCTTAATTCGCTGAGCTGCTATGTATCTCATGTTCATCATCTTTCATGTCCCATACAACTACCCCCAACGCCATAACACATTGATACAGCAATCACGAGAAGCATATATGCAATTCTGTCTATCCAACCACTGATGCAGATAAAAATGCGACTCCAAACCAATTGTAGCTGCAAGTATCATATTTGCAGCCGTACTCCAATGTCTCGATGGCTCAACCTCGTCCAATGCGTAATGAATCATAGTACCTTAAACTATTTAGTACCCGGTGCTCCAGGAGGTGGAAGCTGGTCAGGTCCAAAAGACAAAGGCAAAAGCTGCAAAGGGTTAATCACGAATTCAAGAATAGAAAAAAGACCATCACTGACCTGTCCTAACTTTGCAACTACGAAATCCTCGTTCTTATCAAACATAATAACAGGTGTATCCAGCTTGCAAAACTCTCGAATACTACATCACCAGACACACAAGCAACCCCGTTAGCCAACAAAGCCCATTATCCTCACTCTTTCACCAGCCAAACATCTCCAATAGCATAAACTCACAACTGTCTACACATTCCGCAAGGGCTAGCAGGCGGCGCGATATCCGTAGCGACGGCGATGGCCCGAAACCCGCGATGACCGCTCGTCACAGCCGTACCGAGAGCCACACGCTCCGCACACGTTCCCACAGGGTACGATGCATTCTCCACGTTGGCACCGCTTGTGAGCTCACCCTCGCTTGAGAGAACCGTGGCTCCGACGCGGAACTGACTGTAGGGGCAGTACGCTGTCGCCTTGGCCGCTGTTGCACGAGTACGGAGCTCCGAGAACTCTTCCGGCGTGATGCCGTGTGCTGCGCAGACCTCTGCCGTCTTGGCGGTGTCGCTTCTAGTGATGGTCTCTGGAGTTTCCATTGGGAGGAAGAGAGAGGAGCAAGAAAGGGGAAAGGAAAAGAGAAGAAAAGGGGGGAAACAAAAATCCTGTGACCAAGGATGAGTGATGCTTATATCCTGTCCCGTGTCCCGTAACGCGGGCGGGCGGGCCCTTATCGTTCATGTCTCCGCATCGGGCGTCTCCGTAATGCGGGGCTGGGCGCCGAAATGACGGGCCTTCGGCAGTTTCCTAAGAACAACCAACCTATCAGCCAAACATAGTAACTACAGTAGTATTCACTATTATCTGATCATATTCAAGTTCTAGTATATATTATTAGATGCTGACACGCACCTGCTCATGTTCATGGTTTATTGTTACTATCATGGCCATTCCCTTATATGCATCTGTACGTTTCCCCTCGAAATTGTAGCCATCCATTCTCATTACAAATATACGTACATAAGACAGAGCAGCACAAAACTCCAAACTCATCGCTCATGCTTATTGTCTAGTGAGTTGTTGTAGACTGGTGCTTGAACGAACCCGATAATCCCTCATCCCTCCTCTTATCTCCTAAACCACTTCTCTTGCATGAGATCAACTCCAGCGGATGTTTCCCTCGTCAAATCTTCTGGATCAAGACTCCTAGTAAAACCCATCTCCGAGCCTGCTCGATGTTGAACCAACAGTCGGTGTCGACTGTGCCGAGCTGCTTGTGTCGCTTGGTGTCGCGGGCTCTACAACCTGACTTCGAATTGATGTAATCCATTCATGCTGTAGAAGTTCGACAGCTGTTGATCGGTTTCGAGGGTCCCTCGTGAAACATCTCTTCAAAAAGTCAAGTCCTTGAGGGCTAAGTTGGTCTGAGGGCGGCAGCTGGGGTGGGTTTCCTTGGGCAATATTGTACATGATCGCCCACTCGTTGTCTAGTTGTGCCCAAGGTCTCCTGCCTGTGGCCATTTCTAAGATGACACAGCCCAGGGACCAAATGTCGACAGCCCCGGGCTTACCAGGGTTCTCGCCCTTGATCACCTCAGGTGACATGTACATCGGCGTTCCTGTCATGGATCGGTTCGGCATGGTCGCCTGTATATCCCCAGCAAGTGTGCGCCCTTGTCGAGCAATCACCTTGGCGGCGCCAAAGTCCACATACTTGATGATTCCGTTATGGTCGAGCAAGATATCTATGTCGTAATTAGTACCAGGAACCATAGTCAACTTGAAGTGCACCACTTACTTTCGGGCTTGATATCTCGATGGCAAATGCCACTTTCGTGCAGGTAGACAAGACCCTCGAGAAGTTGGAGCGCGTACACCATGATGACTTGCTCGTCCTCGATTCGACCGTGCTCCAAAAGACTGGCCAACGATCCTCCAGAACAAAACTCCATGAAAATGTATACTCGATCTCGATGAACTTCGATACCATAATACGAGACGACATTGGGGTGATCCAATACTTCCAGTACGCCCATCTCTTCTCTGATTTGTTCGGCGATCTGAGGAATTAACTTGGGATCCTGAAGTCGAATCTCCTTGACAGCCATGAGATGACCAGTGTCAAGGTTCATAGCAGCATAAACGTTGCCAAACGTGCCGCCTCCCACGAATTGACCTTGTTGCCAGCGCATTGTGACGTTGGTTGCCGAAGACGAAAGGTATGCCAGCGACCGGTCGACCTCGTTATTACCTTCCAGTACTCTTCCGACTCCCTGTCGCTCAGCAACCTTCTCGCGCCGGTATTCATCCACTCTTTCGAGTTCCTCCATACGCTGTTCTGTGATGAATCGAGAGGCCTCCTCGTCGTTCAGCATTCGGTTCTTATCGAGCTTCCGGAACTGTCCAACCAGTGCCTCGATCCGCTCCTTCTCGGCCTGAGCGGCCAAATTTGACCTAGCCCCCATAATATCGAAATGGGAGATGAGAAGAGACATACACCCGGCAACCTTGGAACGAAGCTTGGCATACTCATCTTCGCCGAGCGCCAGAATGTGGCGTCCTCGTGTCATACCCATAGCTAATTCGAGCGCGAGTACAGCCCAACGGAACGTCTTTCGATCTGATGCAACACAGTCATCGCAGATGAAGCTGACCCAGTCAAGGGCAAGCTTTGTCAACTTGAGATTGTTCATCTGTCGTCTGTTGCTGTCCATGTAAAGCAACGAGCGTTGTCCGAATTCTGTGGCAAAGACGAAACATGTTTGGATGAGTTCCTGACAGTCTTTACCTTTAGCTTGTTTTCTGATAATTTCCACACTGTCCATGAAGGTGTTAGAAAGCTTGTAAGCCACCCGCCTGATCTCTGTCAACCTTGAATTGACCTTTTGGATGTTGGATCGCGATTCCTGAACGAGATCAACATGCATATCGACATTTTCAAGGAAAGCCCTTCGTGCATTGTGTAGCGTCTGTGGGCTGGAAGCGCAAAGTCGAATGTGACCGCGCTTCAGATCAATGTTCAAATCACGAAGTGGTACTTCAATCACTTCGCCGAACCAATTAAGTGGATCTTCCGGTCGAAGTATAAGAAGATACTGTTCTCCGAGCTCATCGGGAAATTGATCTTTGGATGTGATAGCCATCATAGCCTGGATATCTTCAAGTCGCTCACGTAACTCGGGGGACGCAATCACATAAGTATTGTCCCCTTCGAGAAGACGAGTGTCCACTTGGAAGTGGCCCGAAGCAACTAATTGGTCATAAAACTTTTGCATAGTTTCGGGTGGGAAGGAAATGCTGTAGTCCGAGGCGTGCTCGTAATTGTCGTTCAGCATTCGAGTAAATCGCTGAAGCATTCGCTGACGAACACGCACGGAATCAAGGCAGGCTTTGTAACGCTTGCTCATTTCAGACGCGGTTTCCTTTGGCTTCGCTTGCAGTTCTTTCTCAAAAGTCTGGCTAAGTCTGTGCAATGCCTTGAACGTCAGTGAACTGAACTGCTCCGCAACCTCGATGTGACCACGCTGCAGGTGACTGCCAATTTCGTTGGCGAAGTCCCATTCCTGGAACAAAAGTTCGGCTTCTTTGAAAGTGTTTTTGTTCCCGCTTAGCTTCCAGTTTAGCATCTTGAAGTAGTATTTCAAGGCTTCCAGTACGACTTGATCGAAAGATTCATCGATACAAGGTGGCAGATCCCAACCTGGTTCGGGATTCGCAATGGAAGTACACTCAATCTTGATTCGTATAGCAAACTTGAGCAGCAGCTGAAACTGAGAGATCATCTGATCTTGCATCAAAGGATTTTGCTGGGCAGACTCCTTAACTCTCCTAGCATAAGCGAGACGCGTGCGGGTGATCTCTTCGATGAGGCGTGAGGGGAAGCTGATCAGGGTGAGAAGCTCCTCGAGGTAGGGTGGAAGATGGCGTTTGCGGAAGGCTTCGGAATTCCTGATAAGAGTATCCTTGGCCTTGCTGATAACGGTGGATATAGGCGCAAGCATTCCCTTTTCTAGATTTCCATTGTCGTCGTTGTAAAGCGATTGCAGACCATCTTCTTTCATCAGTCGGTCAAGGAATGACGTTTCGTCGCTACTGATACCGTTGACAGCGGGTGATCGCTGTTTGGTGCGTGTGAAATCGAGTTCTTCGTTTCCAACCCATTTCTTCAGAATGTTCAGTTCGGTATTGATCATTTCGTTGGTATTATACCACGACATAATAGCGTCATGCGCCTCCTTGAACGCGGCGGAATCTGCTGACTTGTGCTCCGCTGCGAGTGAGGCCCAAGAAGGATACAGATTCTCGCACATCTGAATCTTGCCCACCATATCTTTAACTTGTTCGTACGGTGGTTTTCCAGCCTCGCTCTCGCCTTTTATTTGGAAGTTGATAATTTCGTCGAGGGTGCGGTCGAGTGTAGATCGGGATTCCTCCAGCATACGTCTTTGGACTGGGATATGTCTTCCACAGACTTTAGAGCGGATACCCAGCCACAGTTCGGTCTTATGAGCGCTTTTCCCAGCCTGCTGGTCTGCGGATCCAATCAACCGTTTCTTTTCTTGTCGTACTACATCTCCCGTGAGAACAGCCTCAAGCATACCGTGCCACTCGAGCCTTTCACGGTTTTCTGGGTCTTTCAGATCCTCATCTGTGGGTTGAAGAGTATCATTGCCGTAGAACATAATAGTCTCTTGGTCGAAACGGTCGTCGTATGGGCCCTCCGATGAGGGGGTTTCCCCTTCTGAATCCGAATCATTTCCGTTCAAGTTAGAATATGATGTAAAATATCCTCCGCTGTAATCTTGTCGAAGTTTCTGCACATATGCTCGCTCCTGTGCACGAAACCTGCTTTCGTTCTGCCGTGGGCGTGTTTTAGACGACGATCGGATAGACTCTGTGAAAGATGGTGTGGCCGGTGGGTGAGCTGGCTTTCTTGACGTGGCAGGATTATACGTGTTCGATGGTGTCCGGGCAGGCCCTAATGGTCGCTGCGGCCAGGAGCCATTAGGCGTGTAGGCAGCACCATCATCGCCAGTCGGGCCTCGCTGCGACTTGGGGGCACCATTAATGACCGTCCCAGGAAGCAGCGAAGTTAAAGATCCTGTGTGGCCTGTGGCCTCGTATCGGGACAGGTTGCCCACTTCGTCCTGTCTTTCTATCGCATGAGGATCGCCGTTGGATTCGATCGGAGTTTCAAGACGATGACTCCTGGCCTTATCCAGGCGGCCATCGTCTTCGGCGCCCTGAAAGCGAACGGCACGGGGTGATGACTCGGTCATCCTAACGGCTGTGTCTGGGCTGGTACCCAGGTGGAGTTGGAATTGTTAGGGCCCCTCAGCGCCGCGTCGAGTTCTCGTCTCGGTGGAAAGAAGAGGGTGAATGAGGGCGCAAGGAAGCCAGCATTTAGAGGCTATCGTGCCGGTCGATATGCGGTCAAAAAAAATTACGATGGGTCGAAGATAGGCATGGAGAGAGGGGACTGAGCTTGAGGAGCTCCTGTTGTATGTAGATCGAGATGAATCTCATGGAGGAGTGGCAACTGTGAAGCGCGTGCAAATTGACAGCCAATCATAGCGCATCAATGGACTCGGTGGCGTACCGAACTGCGTCTTACTGTGGTTACAACTATGAACATGGCTGTGCATGTGGCTAGTGTCGGATATAAAAACGTTGAACAACAAAATCACCAACTGTAGACTCATTTGGGTATACACAAGTTGACGATGTTGTTTTAAATACATATACAAGATCTTAATATATAACAATCCCAATGATACTTGCATTATTTCTATGTTTTGGTTACGTTCTTGGGCGAATAGTACTTACTTCTACCAGTTCGGCAGCTATGACTCAAATCTGCAGTGTAAGCCTCACCTCCTCTTCACACATTCACATCCATTATACAGTTTACCCTATACACACTCAGCGAAATTGGCGGCCGCCCAACATACAGTACCTAGTACAGCTTGCCAAGATTTGTTCAACAGAGCATTCAGTCGTGAGCCCACATATGGTCACTGCTGAAGTGAACCAGTGCAAACAGTGGATATCCCAAGCCCAAGCGTCTATGTCATTTACCATGCTCTGCTCGCTCAGACATGACACTGATGACAGCTCGGTGATGCCCATAAGACATTTATTAGACAAAAATTGCTCAT
Organism: Fusarium brachygibbosum; assembly: GCA_018886245.1. NCBI lineage: Eukaryota > Fungi > Ascomycota > Sordariomycetes > Hypocreales > Nectriaceae > Fusarium > Fusarium brachygibbosum. The sequence goes on along the minus strand of JAEKIX010000019.1, from coordinate 1,218,914 downwards.
GATTATGCGATTCATGCATTATACGTATTACATATGTTATACGGAAGAAACATAGTCTGTGCCCGAGTCAACCCGAAGGATGCCAAGATGGTCAAGCCACAATCACAGACTCTTGAGCCTAGGGGAACCGGATCAGTCATGAGCCGACACAAATTTATACAAGTCAAATGCAAGTCAGCCAAGACAACGTCAAAAAACCACCATCTCGCGGCAGACCAGGCCCAAAGCCACTAACACCCATGGTGAAACCTGGAACGACGCTTTGACCTGATGCCTCCTCCCTCGACAAAACCTGGAAAGAAAACCAGTACAACATAGATGGTGGCTTGAAGGCCACGTTTGACTGATCTTACCGCTTTCACACTTTGATCGGCAAGATCTGGTTCATATCGGTTATAGAACCTGATTATCTTTGACTCGCCTAATCTCAGTCTCGATTTTAGCTCTCAACTTCGGACAACTGAAGAAGTCTTTGGTGTATTGCAGGAGTTGCAGGAGTATCCGTAGTCTGACTCGTTTTCAATAGAAGTATTAAGATTGCCGCGGCTGTGTCCCATATACCGCGCGCCGTGTTGACCAATAAGCAGCGACGCGAATGCAGCAAAAGCCGGACTGTATCCAGCCCTGACGTGCGGTAAGAAGCCGCCAAGGAGGGCTAGATATTATCACCAGGGAACATCGCCGTTGGATGATGCTAGCTCCCTTGTTTTTTACTTAGCTAAGTACCAGCAAATTTGTCGCTTCTATGCTTCCACAGGATTGAATACGTACGGTGGTACGGTCCAAAATCGTCGGATTGCTGAGCTAGTGTTGAGTAATCGTCACTGGCCTGGGAACTCCCATGTCATGATCCAACTGAAGGCGGCGATGTGCGCCAGAATTGCAGGACAATCGCTATCCAACTGGCCGACAAAATTTGCTCTACGATCGGCATCGGCATCGGTACATCGTGTTGAATAGCCATGTGGATTGACAGGAGTCTCCGCGGTAGTCAGAGACAACATTTTGTGAATGCCGGTACGTATCCATGTTTGTCCGTTAGTAGTTAATCTTTCGCTTTCGAATATCTGAACACGGGATCCTTGCAGCGTCGGTTGCGCAATTTGAATATTCGGGCTGTACCGTGCTCCTTAACCCAAGGCTTAGCATAAAATTGTTCCCGGTCCCGGCAATGCCTCGGTGGTTGTCAAATAATTGCACAAAGATGCCCTCACAGAAACCACGACAAGAAAAAATACCCACTCTGGTCAGCTCAGCGTCGGCAATTATGCAGCATGGCAGCATTAGTGCATATTCCATACGTATATGTATAAGTAATATATTGAATCGTTGATGCATTAACCAATGCTGCCAGATTAGTTGGCCATTGCTCTCCGGTTTTGCTCAGGGACCTTAAGCAAGCCACGCTGCGGTCAAGGCAGCACGCACTTCGAAGAACTCCGAATTGCTAGAAGGTTTCGTTATCACCGCCTTTTATGGTTAGCATGGCCGGTGGCTTGTTTGACAAGTTCAAACTCCTTGAGTAAGTCTGAACGGTTGCAATGCATAATCAGTTGGATGTATTCAACAGCTCCTGCCGGGCATCCTTGCTAGTGAGCGGTACAGTATCCAGTTAGTGGTAATTGATAGAGCATACTATCGCACTCCATATCCATTCCGAGATTCCGGCACCTCGTTTCTGGGCTTCGGAAAACGCAACATAGTTGATGGGGTCGAATGAGTTTTGGAGCTGCGCTGTCTCGTAGTCAGGTTCTTAGACGACTCAGCTGAAAGGCTTCCATGTGAAACCAGCAGCCGAGCCTTGGCATCGCGTGGGGCTAGAAACCAAGATCCTTACTAGGGCTGACCAGGATGCACGAAATGAGAACGCTCCTGTAGGTACCCGACGGTTGGTCTTGCTAGTTGTCACAGCTTGGTGGGGAGCAAACTTTCCACCCCGGATTCGAGCGGATTCGAGTTGGCTGCCAACAAGGGCTTGAATGCATGCTCATGATACATTTGAAGTATGGCTATGCTGCGTTGGGGGATGCACCGAACGTATCGAACTATCTGAGCCAATGGCAATACTTGGTCCCCCAGCTGTTGCTGATGAGCCGGGATGCGGGCTGATTGTTGATCGCCGTGCTCGGATCATAACTTGATACCAACACCAACGGATGTCAAAGATCATGAGGCGGGATATTGTGGGTTGCATGACGGGCGAGGCGAGCGAGCTGGATTCTGGGCCGAAACGTCTTGCATGATACTCCGTAATACAGCGCTCCTTGATTGCAATGGGACGATCTGCTATCAAGGTAGTCGGACGAATATGCGACGGGCGGGAAGCGGGAGAGGAGTAAAAGTGGGAAGTGAGAAGCCGCGTACTTCGGGTAATATTATTCGTTAGAGTTAGAATATTCACCAAAGCAGGGAAGACCCAAGTAGCAGACAATAATCACTAATGAAGTAGAGATGAAAAGGATGCCACTGCAGGTACGGGAAGCCGCAATGCCCAGCCATGGATTCAAGAACGTCAGTTGCTCTTACCTTAGGTAGTTAGGTGGTCCCATCGTGGCTCTTCACCCCTCGAACAACAGGAAGGGAAGGGAAGGAGCAAGAGGGATTGTCGAACGATGGCATCCATCCTGCGACAACAACCAAGAAAGAATGCCCGTCTATCATCAAATCCCCACCATCATCTATCTACGTACTTATCGACAATCAAGCATTGTAGCTGATGATCAGTTGACGACTGGATCCTTGGCCTTCATTAGTGTATGCATGCAGACAAAGTCGCCATCACGCCCTGCACAAACGGATGGATAACATGGCGTTGTACGGGAAATGTTTGGAGCTAAGGTTCCGGAACAACTATGTACATAATTACTGATTATGTATGTTGTATCAAGGAGCCAGCCATAGGCGCGACGTCAACGGCTCGTTTACGACTGAACCTATCCCGACATCTCGGTACGCACGTCAAACGCGCCAAAATACTCACAAGGGTGTTTCGTGGCGTTGATCCCAGACTTCACCGTTGAAAGGAAAATAGGGAGAAGGTGACATCGTAAGCTTTCATGCGGCGATGAATCTGCACCCACCCTACAAAGTTTGACCAATACTTGTCACTTAACGCCAGCGGACCGCCGCCCATCAAACCATCAATCATCCTGTCTATAGATGCAGCAGGCCTTGGTAACCTTGCATCGGTAGGTATCACTGGTACCTAGTACACAGGTACCACACTGCTTGGTCAAACAGATCATCGACAACGAATCGTCGGTTATTCTCATTTATTTTCTTTTTCCTAATCTACAGCAGTGAGGCTGAAGGTCGATCTGGAGACTGGACGCCAGTAGTGAGACCAACAACAGAGACAATAGCCCTTCAATCCAACTAGTGGCAGACATGACGACCCAATCGCATTATCAATTTTTTTTCTTTTAAGGATTCAACTAGAATTTAATCTTCTCCTGATGGCGCGTGCCCGAGCGCCCACTGAGCCATCCTTTTTCTTCGACTTGCATTGTTAGGACTTCGCCCCCCACCAAATCTCTGATGGAAAATCTTCCAAAGCATCCATGTTTGTCGTCCATTGAGTGTTACTCTCTCTATAACAGGGGTACCTCGGCTCCTCGTACCGACATTACAAGCTGGCAGCGCAACCTAATAGACTTGCTGGGGTTTGCTACGTACAGACGAAAAAGCAAGGGCTAGGTATCTACTGCATGCCGTCGTTCGAGGTCTAGGACGAGACCGTTAGACATGCCGGCTAAGTAACAACACCCCACTACCTAGCTAAGAGTAAGTTGAGAGCACACTCCACTCGCTGTCACACAGACCTGGACCTGGCTCGAATCCGGCATGACAGATCAAACCCTGGACCAAGCAAAATATTTTTGCCAGGGAGCCCGTACGTTTGCTGTCTTTTAATCCCCGTCCCGTTGGAGCAAAGACCCCCGAAACAGAAACGAGGATGTCAAGGTCCCCATCGACGCAGTGTCTTCGCGATCCTTGACTCTCGCACCAGTCCCCATCTATAACCACCACAAGATCGCCCTCCAAAAATGAATCGATACCTCTCTCTTCCGAATCACGCACATTCCCTTATCATTACTCAGAGCCAGTGGATTGAGCTTTTGCCTCATCCGTGATCCCACCCATACAGAGTTCGAAGCCTATAATAAACACTGTCACTCCCCCTACTCTCTCTATACCTCTAGTCTAACACACCATTCGACCATTGTAACGCACCGGGCCATCTAGTAGACGCGCTCAACATCCATTACAGCGGGGTCTTGAGGTTATCTAGCCTTTACTGCTTTGAGCCGACCAGGCTCGAGTCAGCATACACACAGCTCGTTCTTCCACCTTTCGCCGAGTCATAAATATTGACAAGAAAAAAAAAAGACCTTTCTCGGTAAGTAGGCATACTTATTTGAAGGGAATATTGAATATGTTAGAGTGGGTGAGGCTAACTGTTTTGCGGATTATCTTCAAGACTCTGCCATCATGTGCGACTTTACTAAGAACTATTACATCTACATGTCATGCACCGATCCCGGAACGCATTTTTGTAAGACCTCGATCGACGGAAGCCGCGAGCACGCTTGCCCGAAAGGACCTCATGAACGCTACATTGTGCTGCCTGAAAGCTGCCCGCTGTGTTGCGGGTGAAGCGGACAAGATGTTGGAAGCTTCTACATGACCAGAAACAAAGCATATCCTGCCAGCAACAACCCCATCGTGGTAATCAGGGAGGAAACCCAACCTATATGGATGTAATATTGGGCCCGCAACATTTTGGAGGCTGTAACGATACTTTGGTGCCAACTATTGTTGCCCTAAACCCTCATTAACGGGCAAAGCATTCGAGTTTGAGGGCAGTGAGCTATGCCCTCAGCCTCCTCAAGGGCCTTGAATTAAGGGAAATAGGAAATGGCCAGACGAATAACGGAACAAGGAGAGGGAACGCATAGTTCCAAGAGGAAGGAATATCAGGAAACACGAAGGAAGACGAAACGAAATCAGCGCTTAATGCTAAAGTTTGAAAGTTGAAACTACTACTGGATTTCGCGGCTCGGATCCGCTAGCTTGTTGATCTTTTGCATTGATCTTATGAGATTCAATCATTGAAAAGCATATGCAGAAAAGTTGAGGCCTGGGGTGGCACATATGATAGGAATTACCTCGACTCAGGCGGTTGTGGAACATGGACGGGTTGGATCAATTGGACAGTATTGAAATTAACAGATGGTCTGTACGATATAATAGAAAGCGTTGGAAACCGCCATGATAAACCTCTATACGCGCCCAGGAAGGAATGATCCCCAAGGCTAGCGAAGTTGTAACTATGGCGAGAGTAGCTCAGGCTTACTACCAGCGGGAAGAGTCATTGTGGCCTTGGCCCAGCTTCCACTAACTAACCCTGATAACGCACGCATCCATAAGATGTCAATAGTTGCGATTATCACAGGAACGAACAAGGATGAACCTGGTGTTCTTGCTGACTGAATGGGTGCAATGGGGTTGACTCTAGTGGCATGTGATGTTGGTGACTGAAACGTAGGTAGGTATACCTTGATTAGTCCACCTGCTTCTTCTTAAGTTAGTAAGTAAGCCACTAACAATGATCGAGACTTCAACACCCCCACTCATGTTAGATCTTGGCAGATAATCTCTTTGAGACAAAAGGCATGATACGTATCTAGGTACACGATGAGGGTAAAACGGGGCCTTGACCAGGGATAAAGGGTCCAGACTGCGGGGTGCGAGGAGGGGGGATAAGCGCGCCCTAAACATGATGCCGCTCGGGATGAACCTTTTGGTAGGGCGGACTGTAATGGCTAATGGCTCCCCAATACCAAGGAGACGAGAGACAACAGGGCTTGTTCTGCAGCTGAATAAGGGCCAAAAAAAAAAAAAAAAAAGGAAAGGAAAGGAAAATTAGGCGAGATCTGTTCTGCATCGAAACCCGGTTGGCTAGGGGGAATGTCAGCTCACATACGCGCTTAAACTTGAGGCGAAAACGCCACTGTAGGAATGAATGCCCGATGCCCAACGTTTGAGGCTACAGGGCTGCCTGCATGATATGTAACAAGCATGATGAGGGTGATTATAATAACATGAGCGGCTTAAGGCACCAACCTTTACTGAAACGGATTGTAGATTAGTGTTGGATGTGATTGTCTATGCGTTAGTATCTTAGTACCTAGTCCAAGACTCCTTGACTATTCTATATTGAGGAATTCTTGCGTAAGGAAGCACTTCAGGCTAATGCATCGATAGTAGCCCTGTCGTTGTATTAGGGTATGAGGAGTCAAGCCGCATCCCAAGGCAACGAACCGGAACATACCGACTTTCGTTTCATTAATATCCGGGAATATTGAAGTGGTTATGGATCATGATGTGGAGACTGCAGATAAGCTTAATACGGGTATCTACCAGCTATGTGGATATGTAGCTCGTGGAGAACATTAACAGAGTTTATTTCACGGCTACCAGGTACTGAAGCATGTTGTGGTATTTGCGGATATGTACTTGGGCTTCAATATAAACATCGTCATCTGCAGCGGCTGAGCATGCAGGTACAGGGGCGATGCGACAGGCAACACGGCGGCTTATGTTATCAAGAAACCTGTAAGAGTAACCTGAGACAGTTCAAATTTGCACAGACCGAACAGAAACGCCTCATGTGAATAGACACTATCCGGGTTTAGTCTTACTAAACACAGTGTCTTCGTCATTTCCATACCTTCTCGTGTAAGTCAAGTCGCCGAGGCATACCCAACAAGGGCATGACGAACAAGAGCCTATTACGACACACGAATCCATGACCTACCGCCAGACTTAGTCATGCCTGAACCGAATATTTCTGTCAAGTCATAATAAACTTTGATACATCCATGCTGCCGCTGCTGTCAGGCCTACGTTACGGTTTGCGGCCCGGGCCTTTTGGAGGAAAAGCGTAACTCGGCCGAGAATGCGGCCAAAGAGTGGAGATTAACCCCGGATTTTTCGTGCATTTGGATCCACCCAAAACCGAGGCACGCGCAAACCCCCGACGGAGCTTTCGGCTAATCATCCATCGTTCTCTCTCCTTACAACTAATTCATCATCCAGTACATCACTTCCCCGGATTACTCATATATACCGAGTCTATATCAACTTCATCTCATCTATTCGAGCACTATTTTATTAAATATACTGTCCTATACTGCACCATCACCTCGTAACGAGTCACTCGAATTGCAATGTCTGTTCCCAAGTCCGAGTATCTCAGTCCCGTCTGGAAGGATGGCATCTTCAGTCAGTTTCCAATATAAATTTCACTTATCCCAAGACGCTAATTTATGGCAATGTCTAGATGGTCGCGTTGTCTTTGTTACCGGCGGCGCAGGAAGCATCTGCAGCATGCAAACGCGAGCTTTAGTTCGTCTCGGCGCGAATGCATGCATTATTGGCAGAAGCGTCGAGAAGACCGAAAAGGCGGCAAAAGAGATCGCAGCTGTCAGAGAAGGAGCCAAAGTGATAGGAATCGGAGGCTGCGATGTTCGCAAGGTATGACGCGTGCATTCTTTCAACATTGATTATGCCGATGCTGACTCACTCCAGGTCGATAGTCTTCAGGCCGCTGCTGAGCAATGCGCGAAAGAGCTCGGAGGAATTGACTTTGTCATGTAAGGCCTCACCACCTGTGAGATACGTCTGGCTTGAGTTTACTAATGTGTGTTGATAGTGCTGGTGCGGCTGGCAATTTCGTCGCCCCAATAGAAGGACTGAGCTCCAACGCTTTCAAATCAGTAATGGACATTGATGTGCTAGGAACCTTTAACACAGTCAAGGCCACTATGCCTTATCTGCTGCGCAGCTCTAACCCTCGTATCATCTACGTCTCTGCAACATTCCACTACACAGGCATGCCGCTCCAGGCACACGTCTCTGCGGCCAAAGCATCCGTGGACTCCCTCATGGCCTCGGTCGCTCTCGAGTACGGACCAAGAGGCGTTCAGAGCAATGTCATCGCCCCTGGAGGCATTGAGGGCACCGAAGGTCTGGCACGACTAGGAAGCGACGCAGAGAGTGAAAAGAAGAGGTATGCCAAGAACATCCCGATGGGTCGTGCGGGAACTGTACGGGATATCGCAGATGCGACTGTATTCCTGTTCAGCGAGGCTGGAAGCTATGTCAGCGGACAGGTCTTGGCCGTGGACGGCGCTGCATGGAGACGTCAGGGAGCCATGGGCGTGGGAACCGAGGCTGGTATGGAGTATCCGGATTATCTTCTCAAGGGAGAGTTTTCCCAGAATTTGCGAGATCCTCGAAAGACGGCCAAGGCAAAGCTGTAATAGTTGTTAGTCATTGTGGAGAATCAACGGAATCAAAGCGTATGGCATGGGAGATGAACGATGATACACAGCAAGTTGTTTATGATGGATGCTTCAATTCGAAGAGGGCTGGTATCTTATCAGTTGGATCGACTGGGGGATCAATCGGAGGTGACGGAGATATGCGTTCTGGGTCGATAGATAAACGTCCAACGGGGACCCGCTTTGCAATGGCATCTCCGGGGGGAATACGCATAGGAAGACAATGGTCAGTACAGTAGACGAAACATTTGTAGAGAAGAATATTTCAGTAATAAACTTGTGTCTGGAAAGACATCGAGAAGTCGGGTTACATGTCAGATATGTTCAATTGACAGATCTTGGATATTGATCACTTTTGCCTCCACAAACCATGTTCCCTGTTTACTTGGTAGTAAGTACCGAAAGAGACTCCGACAACGGGTCAAATTTCAGCATCAAGGACGAAAACGATACTTGACGGGGATAAGACGGCACAATCGACCCGTCAGCAGAGCCGCGACCCGGCCGATACCCAATCAAATCCGTCTCCGATGGCCGTTGTCAATTCCTGTTCCCCTCCTCAAAAGTGCCTGACAAAGTCAATTGCTCGATTTGTGGCTCCAAATCTGATTACTGCACTCTGGCTAACTGGTGGAAGCTTGCATTAGTGTGCCGCTCAAGGAGGGGTAGCTAAAAGCTAGGCATGGGAAGCTGGACCTCGACTAGGTAGGAACTGGAAGCTAGCTGTAGAGAGCTTCCACTTTGCTTGGTAGGTCTGTTACGGAGAATTTGCGTCAAGTTGTCGTGCGACTGATACGAGGTGAGTTGAAACAGAAGATACATACGAGTTTGGGACAGGATATTCCAGTTGAGGCTCTAGGAACAACCTGTCAGTTCTGTTAAGTGGTCGTGATTGATGGCATGACTGTTGACAGGCAAAGAGAACCCATAAACAGCTTTTACGCGGAGAAATCCTTTTCGTAAAACTGACCACTGTAGGTATGCATCTCCCATGCAGTGCAGTGAGTGGTTCACCCGCCCAACGCCGAACAACCCGAGGCGGGGAACGGCCCATCCATAATCACCTATCATGAGGGATGGAGTCCCATGGGGACCAGGTAGCATTGGTTTGTAAAACAATCTGGGTGATGATAAGAAGACTTGCATTGAGAGTATTTATACTCATTGCTTTCCCAATCTCTTTTATTGCCTCTTCTTCCCCTTCCCTCGTCAGCATTGGCTTATAACCGAACCAGAGTGTATAGCTTCATCTATATCCACAGCTAGCCACAATGCACGCCAAGCTGCCATCCCTCCTCTTTCTCTCCTCCCTCCCCTCCCTCACTCTCGCTGAAGATGTCCTAGGCCTGTACATCTTCCACCGTCATGGAGACCGCACCGCCAAGGCCTGGAAGCCCGTCAACTTCACCGCTCTCGGAGCCGACGAGGTCCACTCCTCCGGGTCCTGGTACCGCGACACTTATGTGAGCGACGATGCGCCCCGAAAGATCTCCGGCCTCAGTACAGAGTCTGCGGTTCTGTCCCAATTGGATGTTACTTCACCCGTAGACGCTGTCCTCCAAAACTCAGCCCTTGTCTTCCTCCAGGGTCTTTACCCTCCCACCAAGCAGGCTGAGACTCTTGCCAATGGATCCAAGATTGAGGCTCCTCTGAGCGGATACCAGTACATCCCAATCGCTTCTGTTGAGACTGCTGCTAGTGATAAGCAGTCGGAGAGCAATGCTTGGCTACAAGGCAACAGTGGCTGCACCAACGCTGAGGCCAGCTCAAACGCCTACCTATCATCGTCCGAGTATGCTCAGACCTACAAGGAGACTGAGGAGTTCTACCAGAGCCTTCTTCCCGTAATCGAAAAAACCTACGGCAAGGATGAGGCCAACTTTCGAAATGCCTACACAAGTACGTTGGCACCATGATTAACGATTTGTCTGTACCTTACTAACCAACCCAGTCTTTGATCTTATTAATGTTGCCCGCATTCACAACTCTAGCATCCCCTCTGACGATCTTCTCAAGGAGTCTACTCTGGATAAACTCTACAACCTCGCCTCTATCCATGAGTGGAACCTTGCCTACAACAGCAGTGAGCCTGTCCGTGCCATTGCGGGCTCCGTTCTCGCCGGCCAGATCATTGAGGCTCTCGAGCCCATCGCTGAGGGCAAGAAAGCGCCCAAGGTGAACATCCAATTCGGTGCCTACGCCGCTTTCATGGCTTTCTTCGGTCTGGCTGGACTTGACAAGACCAGCTCCGATTTCACGGGTATCGTCGACTACGCTTCTTCCATGGCCTTTGAGCTCGTTACCAACGCCACCAACCCTACCGCCGACGATGTTAGTGTTCGCTTCTACTTCGCCAACGGCACTGCTGCCGAAAACACCCCCAAGATGTTCCCTCTCTTCGGAGATGACTCCACCACCATTTCCTGGAAGGACTTCAAGACCGGCATGTCCGAGTTTGCTATCGAGGACACCAAGCACTGGTGCAAGCTCTGTGGAAACACTGATGGCACCTGCGCCAGCAGCTCAGGCGACGAAGATAACTCAGCTTCTTCCAGTTCCAACTCTGGTGGCTCAAGTGGCGGTGTCTCTAAGCCTGTTGCCGGTGTGATTGGAGCTCTCGTCACGTTGGTAGTCATTCTTGGTGTCCAAGCGGCTGTCATTCTGCTCGGCGGCTTGCGCCTCGTCAAGAAGTCGACTCTTGCTCCTGCTGGTGCTTCGGAACCTGACATGGTTAAGGCTTAAGGAAAGGATAGAGGATGCTGGATGAGGAAGAATATGTCCAATAATGATGTTATGATTTATATGCCAAGATGAAGATTGCGTAGAAGTTCGCTTAATCATGCTCTGAGAGAACTGCTCCATTTATCGTGATCAGAGATGTTGAAAAACGAGATGGTTCTAATAACCAGACCGCCAGGGTAATTAAGCATTACATATTACAAAAAGAGATTTTTAGCGTTTCCAACTACAATTCTCTTTCGAGACATCTACCTGAGACCGGTCATCTCTAGTAAATCGTGGCGATAGTAATAGGCTCGCACCCGCTTACCATATATATCTGGAGGGGTCAGTGAATGGTCATTGTGCTGGAACAAGAAGCCACTTACACATTGGGATGCTTAATAGACATACGCCCACTTGGATCGAGGCAATTGAAATCATTGTCCGTTCTATACCGCCGTTATTGATCCAATTGTAGGCGAAAAATGTGAGCATAAAGCTGAAGAAGTTTTTGAATATAATCATAATCGTGAACCCTTCGATAGTCAGGTCGCCTGGTCACAAGTTAGCTAACAGAAACGCAATAGTTACCAGAACAACAACATACGGTATGCATCAACAATATACAAGGAACTGGCTACGGCACCAATAACCATCCCTGCGACTTCAAAGCCGAAAAAGACCAGAGGCACCTGGTACGGATATTTCTTCTCTATCACACCGGGAGCTGTCAGAGCAAAGCCGTACAAACCAATGCCACCAATGATCATCATCGGTATGACAAGAAGAATACGGAACTCGGGCTCATATATGCCTTTGTTAAGCTTGGTCAAGTATTTGACGCTCGTGTCGGCAAGAAGTCCTGCCAGCATGAAACCTAAAACAGCGCCGATGAAAGGACCCGTGTAAGTGTAGCCAGCATCGACTTCACCCCAGTAGTAAGGAGGGCCGATGAAAACAGCGGCCACAATAACTCCAATGAATACTGTCCAACCAATCATGGTACCCTGGATAAGGCAACCCCAGATGAACGCTGGGTGAGTCAGAAGAGGAAATGGCCGCAGCAGAAGTACCCAATATCGTTCGTCCGTCTTCCGACCATCAAACAACGAAATTGATTGGAGAAAGGTCTTCTTGGGAGTGGCGGAATTACCAATAGACTGAAGAGCGTTCGACCTGGGAAATAGTGTAAATCCTGGCGCAGGTTGGTCGAGTTCTTGGGCCATTGCCGCTTCGGACTCTCGCTGCGGTGACGGAGCTTGACGCCTGTCCTTTGTCGTCAATTCTATTCCAAGTTCGCCTGTAGTATCGGTGTTCAAGCTCGCTTCCCGTCGGTACGCGGTCTCGGGACACAAAAAGAAGACCGCCGGCAGGGTAGCGGCAAGGAAGATAGCCACGAAGTAAAAGGTCCATTCCCATCCCATTTCATGAGTGATCTTACCAACCAAAATAGGTGTGAAGAATGCACCGCCAAAAACAGCCAGGTTGGTAAAAGCCATGCGTACTCCTCGCTGGTGAACAAAGTAGAGGTCACCAACAGCTGCATTGAGAAAACTCTCATATGGCGCACATCCGATGCCTTGCACGATTCTGGCACCAATGAAACTCCCATAATCTGTCCCGACAGCCCCTGCCCATGCGCTCGAGGCAATAAGAATAATTATACCAATGAGGAACAGGTGTCGCTTTCCCCAAATGCGACCGGACGGAACGAAGAAAATGGCACCAGCACCACATCCCAGCAAAAAGTATCCCGTCAAAAGCGCGACCTTGGTGAAGTCCTTGGAGAAGAGGAGAGAGATTGTGATGGTATTGGCGGCGAGGATAGGACCGAGCGCAGTAGCAAGGATGCCGGCGAAGCAAAGGAGGAAGGTAATCAAGTCGCGTCGCAAAAGCGACCAATTCAACGGATCGTTTGGGTCATCGGAGGGTTGGGGGATCTGAGATTGGTGTCAGCTTGAGCGCAATAGGAGTAGAGGTCGCCGAAACGTACCAGAATGATGGTTTCTTCTCCTACTTTGACACGCTTGAGGTTTCCATGCTGCTCATCAGCCGCCTGGGGTTGAGATGGGTCGTCGAAGTATCGTGTCGTGCCTAGGGGTAGATGGCGAGTCAATTCATCATGTCCAGAAATGAAGCCAGGCTTGTCAACACCGGCGATGGGAGGTCATATGCCCCAAATCATCAATGATATGATCCCAAATACATACCAGGAACATGCTCGATGTCCTTGGCCTCGAGAATGCCCAAGGGCATCTTGAACGAGATCGAAATACCGATCTGGGACTGGAGCCTGTGGAATACTGCAGTAATGTGGAGCGGCAAATGTCACGTCATGAAGTCTTGCACGACTCGACTGCAGAACGTGACTTGAAAGGTAAAGGTACTCTAAGCGGCCAGCAAAAGAAAGGGTCCTTTGCCCTGGGCAAAATTCGATACAGTAGGTTTAGTCTGAGGTGGCTTCTTACAAAATGATGATGTCGAGTCGTCAACTTTTTAGTTAGAGATTGGATAATCAGTGCAAGCAACCACAAGCGGACAGAGATTCGCGCAGTAAATATGGGGGTGGAGATGGTCCGAGGGTTCCGCTCGTTTCTCCAATTGCCGTAATTGAATGACTGGGGTACAGGCACCGGCACAGTGGGATACCCCCTACAAAGTTGGAGAGAGAGCCTCCATCCATGGCATCCAGGCTATGCTAGGTGATCATCCTAGTCATCTTACCATTTTACCACTACGTACCGCAGATCAGAAAGCAATTCTTCCAGGATTTCATCGCCCTCCATGCCTTACGTCCCCTCATTTGATTTGCTGCCGGTCTCTTAGCGAACAGGCAATAATAACTGCTCAACAGGTCATGGCAAACACAGTATCATTGTACTGTGAGAGCGTGGGGAAAACAGACGATCAGGCTGATCCTTCTTCTGCTGTACGCCATTTAGCCCACCAGAAACTTCGGTTGTAGCTATCTGGGGTCTATGCAGTACGCACGGGTTTGATCCAATGGAATGGTTGGGCCGTTTGACTTCCATGGTACGCCTGAGTACAGGTCTGCTTGAGTCAAAAGGGATCTCAAACCATTGGATGTTCTCAGTCGATATATGGTTTCTGCTATGGAACATGAGAAGCAATTCCTAACCAGTAGAAAAGTGCCTACTCCTTTGATTGCAATCCCCTGAAGCTGTCCCCCTATCTGGTACCACCTAGGTAAGATATGGTGTCTTGAGTTACATAGGGAGGCTTCCAAACAAAACTAATATCTTGTGAGACACAAGGTGGCTCAAGCTCCCAAGCTCAATGGATGTTTGCTTATCGGTAAGGCACCTTACTTGCCGGCCAGGAGCTCCTGTGGGTCCCCAGGCACGGGAGAGGGAGGCACTTTACGTTCAGAGCAGGAACAGACCAGGATATCTGCGCAAAGCATCGTACCTTCTCTGCCTACCGGGTACTGCGAAAGGGCATTGGTCACTTTTCAAAATGAGGAACCTTTCGGCTCAAGTAATAGATACCACTGAGGTGTGATTTTCAAGACTCCCAAAACTCGAAACAATTACGTACAGGTGACGGTTCGCTATCGCGTATCCTTCTATCCTGACTACACCCTACACTCGTTCATCGACTTCTTTCGTGCCGAGGCAAGGTATACCTATACTGAGTGCCTACTTAACATGTATCGCAGGGGGGCATAGCCCTTGTCTCGGGCAGCCCACAGGCGGTCCCGCGGATCATCCCTTGTTGGATTCTGACATCCGTCGCTTATTCGGAGAAATCTTCAGCCATGTCTCGATCGCTCCGGCACGATTCCAGCTTCATGGTACTCTACTCGCCAGCAGTCACATCGAGGGTGCAAACACAAGCCTCTATGCACGCTGACCGATTGTCTCACCGTCTCCGTGCTTGCATCGTATAATCTTTCATGGAGACCGAGGATACTAAATTGGCTCCAAGAACACCGGATTTTCGTTTGATACCAAGTCGAACCAACAAGTATCTCGGCATGCTCTCTTTTAGCGCCATGTGCGCTGTCTAATATGACATATCACCGAGACACTCGAGTTTCCAACCTCGGCTCTGAATGGCTTCATTTGCTCTCAAAGCGCCATCCGCCTACGGTTTCCTGGAAGCACCTGGTAGTGATAGGCAAGCGATCAGTATGCTGACATCACTAAATCTACTCTCAACAAGCGCCTTACCGGCTGTTTGTGACAAGGTCTGCCTCTCTCCGTATGGAGCTGCGCCAACCGTGAGGATCCTTATTCTTGAAACAAGAAAGCTTCTTGCTCCATTTTATTCAAAGATCAACAGTTTGAGGCTGGCTGCCCGGTGTTCATCAGGACTTCGCCGAGACAGCCTGAAAATAACCTGTTGGCATCTTTTGTTGGATCGGTGATCCGCCAAAGCTAGTGATGCTTGAATACTACCTTGCTCAGCTGAGCAACACTCGACACTTCATGACAAGCCCTCTATACAACATCATGGTTGGCCTGAGGGTTATCCCAAGCTCCAATCCCCTGCATATTGCGGTTCTCGTCTGGCTTAACCGAATATTACAAGTCTTTTCTTCTGTCATTTCAGCAGATGAAAACCTGTCGATCATGACCAATTCGGGCATTGCAGGTACTCAGCCTTATTGCAACGGGATAGATGCTTAGAAAAGAATGTGCTCCGACTGTCTTCAAACTCCGAGACTGATAACAGAGTATGGGGAATTGTTAGCATCACGACGTCAATTTTCATGGACAGTTAGCAACTTGCTCCACGACAAGCGATAGGGGTTTGTCCAACTCGATAGCCTCTCCCAAGATCGGGCTTGGAGGATGCCTATCAACAGCAGACGCCATTTGCGGATGGTTATTACATAATTAGCATCAATTCAACGGTCTCTAGCTATGGGATTGTGTCACAGTGTTACATATGCATATAAGGTTCTGCCATCATACGGGTACGGTAGTGGCGGTCGCATCGCCATTCGTCACATGTATCACCTGCAGCGTGAGGGTGTTGTGTGCCAGATCGGAGCTGTAGCAGCCCCATAGGCAGGGAAAAATTAAGGTATGCATTCATCGGCTCAACGCGACACAAAATGACGCCGCAATAATAGACCCTGTATCCCAGCGTCATGACCAGGGTCAGCCACAGGTACGGATATGGCTACAGGGAAATGAGAAACTCATTTGCTGGTAGCTTGACTTACTTTCTTTTCTATCATCTGGCACGCTAAACCATGTGGGAAACGAGAAGGTCGATCGCAGATCATCTCGTCCAGTCACAATTAGCAACGCAATTGCTAAAGGGATGAAATCGAGGGCTAAGCATGACTCTCCTAGCCCCCACAAGTTATCTCCCAGCGGAGTGGTCGCCAGCTCCAGACAGTCGGTGCAGATTATGGACGATCATGTACCGAGCACCCAGTGGCGGCGACAACTACATAGCGGCGAACGAAAGAACCGTCAAATTAGACTGTACGCCTAAGAAGATGCGAGCTTCTAAAGCTGTTCGCCGCAGGCTTGGTCGATTTAGGTGCTTGGTGGGTGCGCGCGCGTATCGATCGGGTGTGGGTGGGCTCTAGATCTGGAAAGCTGTCATGAGGGAACCACCGCCGGAGAGACGAGCTCGATCCCCCGGCCCGTTGTGAGATCCGGCAATGACGTCCAGCGGCATGCATGCGAACCCAGGGTCGTCAGTGACGATATACTGTATACAGTATCGTGCCCTCATGGTGTGCAGCCAAGCTCATGGCACGGTGTGGTGCAATTAGCGGTGCGGTATGGTCTCAAAACGTGTACGGTACGGTACCGCGCACCAGCTGTGTGGTGCTAAACTCCTCATGATCATAGTGAGACGGGACAGAACGTTGGATTATCTTTTGATACCCTCCATTTCCCTTGCCTCACACCGTCCAATGGCCGTTGGAACGGGGCCCTTTTTTGTCTGCATTGACGGATTTGCAACCGCTTCTAGCACTGGAACCTGTCGAGCTTTGATTTCACTAAGATCTTGTATTATTTGTTCCCCTCGTCTCTTGTCGGAGCCGGGCTTGGCTCCGGTTCGACTTCTGTTCACATCCTGCCAGTTCCATTTTGCGAATCTTTTCCCGCGCCCTTGCTCCTCCCGTGCGCTCTGGAAAAAAAAAACTCTCTCCCAGAAGATGTCTTCTCGAGATCCAACTATAAGGCGGCCTCTCTAGCCTCCTGTTATTGTTAAATTCCCAATGTTCCCTGCACACTTGATTGATGCAATCTAGCCTTCACTCTCACAACAGAAACATTCGCAACCCAACCACACAACGTCCCTTCGTCTCAGAAACTGTCATCACGTACCCATTTAAACCCCAGTCTTCTCGCGGACATCCGCCTAGACTTCCTTGTGCGTGCGTGCGTGCGTGCGTGCGTATTCTTATTGTCCTGCCCCTCAATAATTTATTTCCACCCGCGCCCGGGAGGTTCACAGAACCGTCACAACATAATTCACCCCCCGACCAGGGCCATCAAGGAGCTCAACGCTCTGCCAACTTTTGCCGCAAGGCATTGTGCTCAATGGAGCCGGACAATTACACTCGGAAGTTCAATTCATCCTAACCAGCTTATTAGAGCTGCGATACTTCCTTTCCGCTTTTATCACACTCATATGTGGGAATTGGCCTGAAATAGCCTCCAACTATGGACCTAGGACCATCCTCGTCCAGCACCGTCTCACCTGGACCTGGGCCGCAGACGAACCGCAAGGAGCGCGGCGCTATTGCTGCTCAGGTATGGTATTTCCTTGATTTCATTTTCTATCTCTAGAAGGCCTCTATGAACCCTTTTCCTCGGACACGTTGTTTATCGCTCCTCCCGACTTTATCTCTGGTTAGGCTGCAGTTTTGTTAGACTTAAACGCCAACCCCTGTGTTAACCCTGCCATATATTCTGGACAATTGCGTCGCATTGGGCCTCTTTCACTTGTTATTTTACTTTCTCGTTGTTGCTTTCTGGGCTGATTAAGCACCTTCTCTCCAAGACGAATCAACTGACAAATGCTTAGGCTTGCGAGACGTGCCGTAATCGAAAGCAAAGATGTGATGAACAACGACCTAAGTGTGGTACATGTCAACGATTCAAACTCGAATGTCGATACAGAGAACCTCAACCTACAAAGTATGTTTACATAACAGTCCGAGGAAGTGGCAAGGATACTGCGCCTGGCCTTTGTATGGCAATACCATCGCCGTTCCCTTGGCCACTGAATAACTCGACCGCAAAACGCTAAACTCCGCCCATAGGAAGGATAAAACTCTAGTTGAGATTCTAGATCGACTCAAAAGCGTTGAAAGTAAGATAGACCACCTAGGATTGCGGCAAAACACAACCACTCCCGTTTTCAACACTTCTCAACCCTCTGCTGTCTATTCTACGAACACGCCGCTGCTTGTCGACCCCGAATCGCAAGACTCGCTCTCAGGGACATCTCTACCTCCAGCGAGTCCGACACCTAGCCGTGATGCAGGGGGCTATCGATATGACTCTTCGGTATCCAAGGTATCAGAATGGCCTGTCGTGCGCCAGATGTTCGAAAGCCTTGGACAAAAGCCCCCTTCACCAGTAGGTGAGATACCTACACTTCCGCGAGGACTGCGCGAGTCTGCTGTCGCCTTGCCACTTGATGGACTTCATTCAGTAGGGATACCAAGCAATAGCACACTCCAGCTACCATTGCACTTTTCGGCTTCTGCATCACCTCTTAACCTTAGCCCCCCTAGCGTGGACTGGGAGACGGTGCAAAGGTTAAGCAAAGGCTATTTTGATGTCATCAATACTTTCTATCCCATCATGGATAGGCAATGGTTCAACTCGAATATCTTGAGTT